>CM050521.1:20959571-21329571 GCA_027563665.1 Antrozous pallidus
ACTGCTGCCTACAGGAATTCCTCCTGAGGCCGCAGCAGGAAGCCCCCTCCCTGTCCTGATCCCCACATCCCAGCCTCCCAGCTCCCCCGTCTCCGTCTCCCAGCTCCCTCACCACGCTGGCTCCTCCAGCCCCAGCTCCTTCCCTGCGACTAGTCTGAGCAAGGACGGGTCCAGCCTGGCCGACCCCAAGCCCTGGCCTCCCCGACTTACCTCTGCCCATCCCTTGGGCCTGCACCAGGCTCAGGAACTGGAGGAGGAGGAGCTGCAGAGCGGCCCCCAACCCAGCCATGCTCGCTCTGTCTGGCTGCTGTCTGTGGTCTCGGCTCAGCAGGCACTGGGGGAGGCGGGGTGGGGACACACCAGGCCGCCTCCCACCCAGTCTTTGTTCAGGGAGGGCTTCTGGAGTCTGTCATCCTGCAGGCTGTGCCTACCCCCTGCTGGGCGCCTCGACCCCAGGGTCCCATTCAGGTCCTGACCCAGTCCTGCTCCGAGCTGTAGCAGCCCCAGACCGCAGGGAGTGGGGAGGGGCTGGGAGCACTTCTGCGTCTGATCCAGAGAAGACCCTGAAGATAAACACAAATTCGTCCTCTGGGGCTCTGAGACAGCTGGCCTCCCTGCCTCCTTCCTGGTCCAGCTTTTATTCTCTCTCGCCTGTGTACAGGACTGAGCTGGTTCAAATCCCAGTTCGGCCAATTCCATATGCTAGGCAGTCCCCCTAACTTCTCTGTCCCTTAGTTTCCCTGTCTGTAGACTGATGGTGATAACATCTACTTCATACACGTGCAGTGCAGATAGATTATGCTATTATGCGGGTAAAGAATCTGGGTTTGTGGCTGGCACATGTTAAGGGCTCAGGAAATGAATAACCATAGGTGCTACCCCTCTCTGAAATCGGGGGCTTCCATCCCCTCCTCCTTCCTCCACCTATTCATTCTTTCCTAGCTCTATCACCCCCTGTCCACCCCGGCAGACCCAGTGCCAAGGCCTCTGTTTGCCGTGTGGTCCCAGCCGTGTGGCCCCTTTTCCAGCTCCTGAGCTCAGGCCTGGCCTGGGGGTTAGCACTGAGCAGGGCTGGGCCTCGGACTCAGCAGGAGGATGGGGCTCAGGGCGGAAGTGAGGGAAGCTGGCCACGTGGGCCCACAAGTCTGGGAAACTCCTTAGTGCAGCTGGGAAGCAGAGAGAAGTAGGAATGGGCCCCAGACTCACAGGCAAAGGGACACTGAGGGTGGAGCCATGAATCCTGCCAAAGCCGCCTGCCTTCTGCAGTAAAGGCCAGCAAATCAGAGGCCACCCCTGCCCCTGCCCAGGCAGAGACGAAGGTCCCCAGCCCACTCCCCTTGCACCTAAGAGAGGGCAGCCTCTCTCCCAGGAGTGTGGGCCCCTTTCAGGGCCTGAGCAGTTGGCAGCAGGGGGAGGGAGGCTGGGGAGCAGAGGAAAGCCAGGAACAGCGGGCGGAAAGGAACAAGGAAGTGGCGGCTCTGTCTCCACTGTGTTAAGGCAGGCCCCTGGGGAGGCTGGGTGGGGGAGAGGCACAGAGCTGCCAAGTCAAATCCTGGAGCAGATGCTTCCTGCTGGTGACCTCGGGCAAGTCACTTAACTTTCAGCAGTTAAATGTTTTTTGCTGTGCCATGTTGCTCTAATAGCACTCGCCTCATAGAGTGTCTGTGGAGATTAAACAAATTAATGGCTGGAAAGAGCGCTCAGCACGGTACCTGGCATGTCAGCAATAACTTTTTTTTTCTCTAAAACAATGGTTTCATTAATTTTTAGAGAGAGAGAGAGAGAGAGAGAAATCGATGAGAGAGAAACATCATCCATCAGCTGCCTCCTGCGTGCAACCTCTACTGGGGATGGAATCCCCAAAACAAGCATGTGCCCTGACCGGGAATTGAACCAGTGACCTTTTGATTCCTGGGTCGACACTCAACTGCTGAGCTGCACCAGCCGGGCAGCAATAGCTCTTATTACTTGTCTTATGTGATCTCTACTCGTCACCCCAATCATGCAGGTGTGGGTTCGGGGGAAGCAGAGTTTGCCACTCCAAAATACGTCTTTTGGGGTTTGCTTATTTAAGCTGTTTTTTCAAAAAACAAACAAAACACTCAGAAAGAACCCTTGAACCTCCCCCGTTTGCCTGTCTAAAGGAATTCCGATAAAGACCTGCCTTAAGGAAGGGAACTGTTTATTACATTCGCATCATAATATGATCTGAGTGTTGCAGGCAAGGAGGAACCTAGTTAGTTCTCTTTCTGAGACTCCCCTCAGTGCTCCATTGTTCCCAGTGGCCATGCAATAATTGTTTACTAAGTACTGAGCCTTCTAATCTACCTGTGAGTTGCTGCTTTCCCTTTGAAGTCACAGACCCCTGCCTCCCTCTCCTTAGTCAGAATCCTATATAATAAAAGCCTAATATGCAAATCAACCAGATGGCAGATGACTGGTGGAGTGACCGGTTGCTATGACATGCACTGACCACCAGGGAACAGATGCTCAATGCAGGAGCTGCCCCCAGCCTGCAAGCCCCAGGCCAGCCAATGCAGGTGCCAGAGGGGGGACCCCCAATCACCCCATCAGTCACCCCACAGATTGGCCCTGATTGCTGGCCAGGCCTAGGGACCCTACTGTGCATGAATTTCCTGCACCTGGCATCTAGTAGTACATAAGCCTCAACTGCCGAGTTTGTCCTCAGTTCCATATTCTTAGGGAGCACTCTGTGTGTACATAGGTGATAAATATGGTTATTGTCTCCTGTTATTAGATCTCATGCCCTTTGATTATTGGACCAGTCAGAAGAACTCAGAAGGTAGAAGGAAGATTATTTTACCAACCCCACAGGGCCTCTCTTCCATTGTACAGGTGCAGGATTTGAGAAGCCATGGAAGCAGCTCAAAGTCACGCTGGAAATAAACCACAGAGCTTGGATTCACCGCCAGGTTCTTGGGACCTCAGGGCCTGGCCAGGCCTGTCTACACTGATCCCTGGCCACCAGGCTGGCCCCATCCTTGGCATGACTTAGCTGGCCTCTGAAAGGGGGTGGAGGCTCCTGCTTCCAGCATATTTTGGGGTCATTCTTTCTGAGAGTCAAAGATGGAGCACTGGCCCTGGCCAGGTGGCTCAGCTGGTTGGAGCATCGTCCCTTACTCAAAAAGGTTGTGGGTTTAATTCCCGGTCAGGGTACATACGTAGGTTTCGGGTTTGATCCCAGTCTCGGCATGTACAGAAGGCAACCAATCGATGTTTCTCTCTTCTCTCCCCACTCCCTTCCTCTTTTTCTCAAATCAATGGGGATGTCTTCCAGTGAGGATAAAACATTTAAAAAGATGGAGCGCTTGTGTCCTCCTCCTACTCCTTGTAAACTTCATCATCACTAGGAGCTTGAGCCCCAGTCATCTCTGGTCACTCTGACTCCCCACTACTTACTTCTCTGTGTGTCCCCCGCTCTGCCCAGCCCCTCCTCCTGCCCTCCCCCAGTGCCTACTTCAGCCCCCCACCTGTCTTGTCAGCACCTCAGTGTTGCTGGAGAGCATGCCACCAGTTAGCTGACCAGTTTCACGTCAAATTCATGGCCACAATCCTCAGCGGACACACAATACTGCCAGAAATCCCACTCAGTTCCCTGGCAAATCCCCCCTCCCCTTCCAGTATTACCCCCTCCCCCTTTCTTCCCAAATGCCTCAGTGCTTCTGCCCTTACCTGTATGGTCTTGGCAAGTTATCAGCCTTTCCAAGCCACAGCTTCCTGCCCTTTGGAACAGAGAGAGTAATAGTACCCCAGCCATGTTACAAGATTGTCTTAGGCTGGGTTCCCTGAAAGGCTTCCAGTAAGTTTATTTGGGAAGATGATCCCAGGGAGCAGGAATGAGGAGAGGGAAGAGCAAAGCGGGGAAGGATGGAGGGCCATCCTGGAAGGTGGTCTTGGAGGGGCGGGCCACTGCCCTGGGCATCTGCATGTCCAATCCCGCAGGACCATCTGAGACAGTGACAGAGGCCAGGGCAGAAAATGAAAGCACTTCCTCACCGACATCAGTGCCCATTGGTCAAGGGAGGCCCCTTGGAGCGTTAGCTGCTCCCGGCTATGCATGAGTGACTGCTGGGTGGGCTTCCCATGGTGTCCAACGCCGTGTACCCCAGAGGTTCCAGAGCAAGAAGGGAGAGGTTTGCAGCCAGGGCCCGAGGTGAGACGCTGCCGAGCTGCCCCTGTGCAGCGGACGCTGCCTGTGTAGACCTGGAGTAGGTACAGCTGAGAGGGTTGGCAGAAGAGGGTTCAATGAATGGGACAGCGCACATAAAAAGCTTCTTACAGTGCTTGCTTTTATTAACATAGCAATCACCTCCTGCTCTGGCCCAACCTGAAAAGCCAATATCACCATTCTTTACCTGCAACAGAAGGTAGAGAAGCCTCTGGAAAACTCACTCTATGAAGCAAAAACTCAGGGCCCTGAGGGAAGGGTGCTATTTGGAGGGCAGGGCCTGGAGCGAGGGCTGTGCACTGTACAACTCTGGGGGCACATGGCAGCCATTGTGGATTTGCTACAAAACTCTCCCAGCCAATGGAAAGAAGGACACTGTCTTGAGAAGCTGCACGAAGCTGACATGGTCTAAATAGGCACTGCCCAAGTACAGTAGCCACTAGCTGCAGACGGTGACTTCTATTAAAAATCAATTCGAATTAAAATAAAAAACTCAGCCCTAACTGGTTTGGCTCAGCAAGTAGAGCGTCAGCCTGCAGACTCAAGGGTCCCAGGTAAAGAGCATGTACCTTGGTTGTGGGCACATTCCCAGTAAGGGGTGTGCAGGAGGCAGCTGATCGATGTTTCTCTCTCATTGATGTTTCTAACTCTCCTTCCCTCTCCCTTCCTCTCTGTAAAAAAAAAAAATCAATAAAATATATTTTAAAGAATTAAAAATTCAGATCCTCAATGGCACTAGCCATACTGCAGATGTTGTAGCCTCACAGGGCCACTGTGTGGACAGTGCCGACACATTTCCACCATCCCAGGAAGTCCTGCTGGACTGTGCAGTCTAAATGGTAGCGCCCATTTAGCTGGAACCACCAGAGGAGGCTTCGGAAGCTGGCGAGCAAGCCCAGGAGCAGGGCCAAGAGGAATAGGAAGACATAGATGGGAAGAAGAAGGAATTGCAGGCAGGAAGTCACTCTGCTCCTCCTCTCCCCCCCCCCCTCCTCCCTGCCCTGAGCTTCTTTAAGCCCAAAATGGGATCCCAGGGGTTAATCTTTGAGAAAAGAAAGTCAGAAAAGAGATGGAAGAAGCCAGGGCAGGAATAGGCACAAGGGTGATTGGCAAGCTCCCCTCCAGCCTGGAGAACCTCAAGGGGAGATCCCTGGGTGGGGGCCGGGAAACCTGCCTGCCCCCAAGTCCTGGCTCTTTTGTGGGCTTTAGATATGCAAGATGACTGCACTGGTCTCTTCATGCAAAATCAACAACAAATGCACACGGGTTCAGTCCAACCAGGAAGTATTTGGTTCCAGCTGTGAGGATTAACCTGTGAGCAGTGATGGTCAAGTGTGTGGGCTGACATGGTACTTGAGTAGGCATTCTGTGAGTGATCACTGTGAGCCTCTGTTGTGTCAGGCGTCGAGCCAGATACAGCGATGGAGTAGTGAAGGAAACATGGTCCTGGCCTCAGTGCCCCATGCAGGCAGACCAAAGGAGCGGGTATGGGGCTCCTGGGAGAGGGAAGGGTATGAGCACAGGCCCATAGATGCACGCTAATGTTAGGCTCGGAATAAAGGGCTCCTTTTCCCTGCTGAGTGAATGGAACCAGATGCAGCCGTCCTGATAAAAACCCAGCCCTTTCTTCATTTTATTTTTAAAATATATTTTTATTTCAGAGAGGAAAGAAGGAGAGAGAGATAGAAACATCAATGATGAGAGGGCATCATTGATTGGCTGCCTCCTGCACACCCCCTTCTGGGGATGGAGCCCGCAACCTAAGCATGTGCCCTTGACCAGAATTGAACCCGGGACCCTTCAGCCTGCAGCTCCACGCTCTGTCCACTGAGACAAACCAGCTAGGGTCCAGCCCTTCTTTAGAAGAGGGACATTCTGGCTGGTGAAAGAAGGAATGACTCTGGCCAGGCTTCAGTCCTTATTTGGCAGGATGGCCCCACATATGGGGTGATGTGTAAGCTGGGGGTGTGGGCACAGTGGCTCATGGTGCCTTGAAGGGCAGCAGAAAGGCTGCAGGGCTCAGTCGGTGAATTCTGAGTTCAACTCTTGCTCCAGCACTTACTCTCTGTGCTGGCCCTCCCTGGGGCATGTGTAGGAGGCAATTGATGCCTCCTCTCTCTCTCTCTCTCTCTCTCTCTCTCTCTCTCTCTCTCTCTCTCTCTCTCTCTCTCTCTCCCCCTTTCACTCTCCAGAGCTTGGTCCATCATAGGTACCAGATATCCTAGCGCCCAGCAATGCCCTCAGGGTCCTGTTTCATGTGTATTTTTAACAGTTTTATTGATAGATAATTTCTACACCATAAATTCACTCATTTAAAACACAGAGTTGAGCCCAATCTGTGTGGTTCAGTGGTTGAGCATCAACCTATGAACCACTAGGCCACGGTTCGATTGCTGTTCAGGGCACATGCCGGGGATGCAGGCTCGACCCCCAGTGTGGGGTGTGCAGAAGGCAGTCCATCAATGACTCTCTCTCATCATTACTGTTTCTCTCTCTCTCTCTCTCCCTATCCCGTCCTCTCTGAAATCAATAAAAATGTATTTAAAAAATAAAATAAAGCATACAGCTGAATAGTATATTCAGAGGTGGGTAACCATCACCACAATCAATTTTAGAATATCTCATTCACTCCCAAAAGAACTCCTATACCCTTAACATTCACCCCTATTTCCTACCACCACTCATTCCCCATTCATCCATACCTCTTGTCTATGGATTTGCCTATTCTGTACATTTCATATAAATGAATTATACAATTTGTGGTCCTTTGTGGCTGACTTCTTTCTCTTAGCACGTTTTCAAGGGTTATCTATATTGTACCATTTATTAATACTTCTTTCCTTGTTATTGCCAAATAATACTCCATTGTTCACATAAACTATATTTTATTTATCCATTCATCCATTGATGGACATTTGGGGTGTTTACACTTTTTGGCTGTTATAAATATTCACGTTTAAGTTTTTATGTGGATATATGCTTTAATGTCTCCGGTATATCACCAGAAGTGGAGTTCCTGGGTCACGTGGAGACTCTGTCTTTAACCTTTGAAGAACTGCCAAATTGTTTTCCAAAGTGGCTGCAACATTTTATATTCCCACCAGCAATACAGGAAGATTCCCATCTCTCCACATCCTCAACGACACTTATTCTCTGGCTTTTTCATTACAGCCGTCCTAGTGGATGTGAAGGAGTATCTGTGTGAGTGTGTGTGTGAGTGTGTGTGTGTGTGTGTGTGTGTGTGTGTGTGGTGTGTGTGGGGTGTGTGTGTGTGAGTGTGTGTGTGAGTGTGTGTGTGTGGTGTGTGTGTGTGTGTGTGTGTGTGTGGTGTGTGTGTGTGTGTGGTGTGTGGTGTGTGTATGTGTGTGGTGTGTGTGTGTGTGTGTGTGGTGTGTGTATGTGTGTGGTGTGTGTGTGTGGTGTGTGTGTGTGTGGTGTGTGTATGTGTGGTGTGTGTGTGTGTGTGTGTGTGTGTGTGTGTGGGTGTGTGTGGGGTGTGTGTGTGTGTGTGTGGTGTGTGTGTGTGTGTGTGTGTGTGGTGTGTGTGTGTGTGTGTGTGTGTGGTGTGTGTGTGTGAGTGTGTGTGTGTGTGTGTGTGTGGTGTGTGTGTGTGGTGTGTGTGTGTGGTGTGTGTGTGTGTGTTTAAGATCATAGTTTATTTTATTTTTTAAAAATATTTTTATTGATTTTTCAGGGAGGACGGGAGAGAGAGAGAAAGATCAATGATGAGTGAGAATCACGGACCTACTGCTGCCGGCACACCTCTCCTGGGGACTGAGCCCCCCGGGCGTGTGCGGTGACCTCCGGCTTCACGACCAGCACTCGGTCTCGGAGCCACAACAGCGGGCCTCTTTTCACCTTTTTGATGGTGTCCTTTGTGGCTCAAAAGTTAAAATTTCAGCGAAGTCCAGTTTACCTTTTGTTGCTTATAGTTTTGATATCATATTTAAGGAACCATTGTCTAACCTAAGATTAGGAACATTTATCTCTGTTTTCTTATAAGAGTTTTGTAATATTAGCTCTTACATGCAGGTCTTTAAGGATCCGTTTTGAGCCAATTTTTGAATATGGTGTGAAGTATGGCTCTGTTGTTAGATGCATCCTTTCTGATGGATTACCCTTTAATTATTATAAAATGTCCCTTTTTGTCTGATAATAGTCCAGCCCCTCCAGTTTTCTTACGGTTGCTGTTTGCATGATATATCCTTTTCTGTCCTTTTACTTTAAATCTACTATATTTTTATAGTACTTTAATTTTTCAAAATGGACTCTAGACAGAAAGAACATCGATATGAGAGAGAAACATTAATGATTGCCTCCCACATGCACCCCAACCAGGGATTGAACTCGGGCATGTGCCCTGACCAGGAATCGAACCTGTAGCCTTTTGGTCTACAGGGTGACGCTCCGACCACCTGACCCACACTGGCCATGGCTATTTTATCTTTAAATCTTAAGTGTGTTCCCTATGGAGAGTACATTGTCGGGTCTTTTTTTTTATCCTCACCTGAGGATATATATTTTTTTCATTGAGTTTTAGAGATAGTGGGAGGGAGAGGGGGGGAGAAAGAGAAGCAACGACATGAGAGAGACACATTGATTGGTTGCATGCACCTCAACCAGGGCTGGGCATCAAACCTGCCACTGAGGTGTATGCCCTTAACCGGGAATCAAACCCACGAGCCACAGGGCCAGGGCGGACGCTCCAATCACCGAGCCAAACGGCCAGGCTGAATCTTGTTTTGGATTTTTTTAACATATTTTTTTATTGATTTCAGAGAGGAAGGGAGAGGGAGAGAGAGATAGAAACATCAATGATGAGAAAGAATCCTTGATCAGCTGCCTCCTGCACGCAACCCAGGCATGCTCCCCTGACTGGAATCGAACCCGGGACCTTTCAGTCCGCAGGCTGACACGCTATCCACTGAGCCAAATCAGCTGGGGCTGTGTGTGTTTTTGCATCAAGTAAACATTTTCTAGTGTGACTCTTATTTATTTATTAGTATACCATTTAAATTACCCATTAATAACATTTTTTACTATATTTTTTGTTATTTTCTTAGTGGCTGCTCTAGGGTTTACCGTGGACGGCTTACTGTAATGCCTTCCTGTTCCATTCAGGTAAGCTGTCCCCAGAAATGGGCCCCAGTAGAGTGCGTGGGCAGGGAAGTTGACTGAGGAAGGGCGGCCGTGGGCCAGGACGGGCTGAGCTGGCCACACGGTGGCCCCAGTGAGCGTTACAGAGGCTGCACTCCATTGGAGCCTGTGGGGTTGCACAGCCCTCAGGGTCACTTCAGATCACATGTCAGGACAGATGTCCAGGTCCACGAAAACACATGTCCTAAGGCCTGCGCACAATTTCTTGGGAGACCTGTGGCCAGACTCCCCTGGCTACTGCCCCTGTTGCTCCATCCTGCACCTTGAATACCTCCCCGCGTGGCCCCAGAGCTGGTCCTCTGCCCGAGGGACCAATGGACTGTGGGAGCAGGATCCACGAGAATGGTGGCTATCCACCTACCTTTCCTAGGGCCGTGGTCAGCAAACTGCGGCTCACAAGCCACATGCGGCTTTTTGGCCCATTGAGTGTGGCTCTTCCACAAAATACCACGGCCTGGGTGAGTCTATTTTGAAGAAGTGGTGTTAGAGAAGTTTAAGTTTAAAAAAATTGGCTCTCAAAAGAAATTTCAATCATTATACTGTTGATATTTGGCTCTGTTGACTAATGAGTTTGCCCACCACTGCTTTAGGGCATCCTAAAATTCAAGGCCTGATGTGGGACCTGCTGGAGGGCAAAGGGATGAAGGTGGGATGAGGGGTGGGCTGAGGGGGGATCTGAAGGTGAGTAAGCTTTGGGAATGGAGGATACTGCAGGCTTCTGCCTTTCTGGTTCAGCTAGTGGTGCTGCTGAGAAAGCAGAAGGTCCCCATTAGAAACCTACTGTGAGTGCCTTCGGGAATTTTCAGGAATAGCCCTGAGAGCCGCAAGCACGTAGGGCATGGGACAAGGTGAAGACCCAGGGTCCCCTACACACCAGGGATCAGAGAGGGCCCCACACTACTCACCCAGAGTAGGGCTTTGGGGTTCAGAGTTCAGCACCTGGTTGGTTCAAGCTTAAGCATAAAGAGGGGCACTGTGTCCTTTAACCTTTACCCCAGACCCCTGCCCCTCATCCCAGCTGATGCCCAATAGCAGGAGTTGCTGCCTATCAAACTGTGGTCCAAGGCGGGGTGGCAGGATGATGTCTGAGGACCTCCAGGAGACACCTCTCAGGAGGGGACCTGTCCCAAGCCTCTGGGCCACCCACCGTGGTCCTCATCCCAACCTCGGTGCTAGTTCTTGGATGCCAGAAACCCTGAGAGCCCTTCCTCCCCCCAAGAGGTCTTCTCCATGGTGTTTGGGCTCCCCACCTCTCTGTCTCTCACCCTTGGACCCACAACAGCTTTTACCAAACCCCAGTCCACCGGGGTGTGTGCAGTGAACCAGAGGGGTGTTTACAGCCAGGCAGGCCAGATCCCTCGGAGTGAGGTGTGCAGGGCAGAGAATGCACACACATAGGGTGCCAGGCCCCTCCTAACCCTGCCAGTGGCCAGAAGAAAACCTCTCCCTCTCTGCCGGCTGTCATCAGCCTTACCTCCCAGGGCACGCTGACAGCAAGCAGGGTCCCCAGGCCTGGCTCTGCTCCTTCCAGCAGGAGGCCTGCATGGGGAGCATGGCAGCTGCTCTGCAGATGTGTGCATCACACTAATGGGGGTGACAGGTCCTTTGCTCCACCCTGCTGTGCTTCCCTTCCCTTGCAGCACCAATGCCTGACTGAAGCTTAAACCCGGCGAACCCAGCCCATGTCCCTAAGTGACCCAGAGAGAGAAGGTGGGTCCTGGGAGTTTGAGAGGCAGCCCCTGTATACCTTTCCAGGAAGAGTGGGGAGGAGGAACAAGGCTTCTTGCCCTGCAGGACCGCACAGGCGCCCCAGTGTCTGCCTCCATCCTGCCTGCCCCGCCTCTACTTCTCTTGCTCAGGGTCCTGTGTAGGGCCCTGAAGTGGGTACTTAGGAAGTTCTGAAAGGCCTAGAAGGGTGGGAATCCTGGGGAAAATGATCCACCGCATTCTCAAGTGCCTTTAGGAACCAACCCCTCCCCATTCATTCTGTCATTCATCCCTTTTCAGATTCATCATTCATTCATTCATTCATTCAGGAACGCCCATCCAGAAGAGGAGCTGGGACATTTGGCTGTCCTTGTGGAGAAGACTGAGGTAACCAGGGGCCCAGGAGCCCTCCCCCCTCCAGCCCCATATCCCCATGAGATCCCTCCCTTCCCAGTAGCTATGGTTTCTTGCCACCCCCTCCACATCCACTCTCTGTTTTTTACCTGCCCGAAGCCGCTGACTTCCTTGGCCAGCATTACCTGGGCTCCTGGGCTCTGGATTCTGGGTGGATTTGGCTAATGGGGGGCATTGGCAAAAGACAGGAGGATGGGAGAGTGAAACAGACATGCTCCCAGCTTTGCCAGGGCACTGGCCCTGGAGGCAGCCCCTTCTGAGGGCGGTCATGACTCTTGGCTGATGCTGGGCCCCAGAGGCCTGGAAGTTCCCCAGTGGCTCTTGTAACCCTGCTCATGGCTCTGCAAGTGTCCTAAACTTGTGTTGAGGACATTTAATG
This sequence comes from Antrozous pallidus, assembly GCA_027563665.1. NCBI lineage: Eukaryota > Metazoa > Chordata > Mammalia > Chiroptera > Vespertilionidae > Antrozous > Antrozous pallidus. Next base: position 20,971,418 of record CM050521.1, read on the forward strand.
CCACTTGTATTTTGCCAGGACCCACTCATACACCTTTAACCTGAAACCGCTCCCACTGAGGAGGGCATTTTGTCTGTGTCCCTGGGGCAGCTGGGGAGAGAAGTTAGCAAAGTCCCATAGACAAGGCTCCGCCCTGAGGACTCGGGGGAGGTTAGAAGCGGGAGCAGCAGGGCAACTGGGCATGGGCCCAGGACAGCTGGGCGGAGGGGGTGCAAAGCAGAGAGGGTAGGAGCAATGCACCTGCTTCTTCGTGAAGGACCTGTTCTCTCTCTTTCTCTCTCTCTCTCTTTCTCTCTCTCTTTCTTTTCTAATTACTTAGAAGTTTTATTTTAGACTCACTTAAGGAGTTCTTTAGGACATCATATATAGTAACCATCTTTGCTTGCATAAAAAGGCAGCTACAAACTACGTTTATTAAGCGATTGCTAAAACTTCTTGACATTTAGAATTTTGGTTTTTGTTTGTTTTGTTAATCCTCACTGGCGAATATTTTCCCATTGGTTTTTAGAGAGAGGAAGGGAGGGGGAGAGACAGAGAGAGAAACATCGATGTGAGAGCGGCATGTTGATTGGTTGCCGTCCGCAGGCCCCAGGGAATGGAGCTGCAGCCAAAGTCCGTGCCCTTGGCGGCAACGGCCTGCACTCTGTCCACCAAGCCAAACCGGCTAGAACGTGACATTTAGAATTTGGATCTCCACTTCTAAATTTTTTATTTTTTAAAATCTACCTGCAGCCGAGACCGGTTTGGCTCAGTGGATAGAGCGTCGGACTGCGGACTGAATCAGGTCCCGGGTTCGATTCCGGCAAGGGCATGTACCTTGGCTGCGGGCACATCCCCAGGAGGGGGTGTGCAAGAGGCAGCTGATAGATGTCTCTCTCTCATCGATCTTTCTGACTTTCTATCCCTCTCCCTTCCGCTCTGTAAAAAAAATCAATAAAATATATTTAAAAAAATAAAAATAAAAAATAAAAAAATAAAATCTACCTGCAATAAAATTCACTCTTTTCAGTGTGCAGGTCTGAGTTTTGGCAAATGCAGAGAACGGGGGAAACTACCGCCACAATCAAGATAGAGAACCAAGATACTCTCATGCTGCTCTTTGCGGTAAACCCCTCCCTACACGCCAGGCCCTGAGCTGTTCTTCGATCCTATAGCTTTTTATGGGCCTGTCCCGAAGGGTGAGGCTGCTGGGGAGTGGACAGCCTCTCTGAGGGGCCACGATCGTTCCCTGGGCACATGGGCCACCTTTTCTACAGAGACAACACCCCAGGGCCTGAGCACAGGGAAGGAGACCTCCAGCAGGCAACTCCCTCTGCCCTCCTAAAGAAGGGAAAGAGTGGGGCCTGTTAGGGTGGGGGTGCAGCTTGAGAGGGGCATAGCCCCAGGGAGCTCTGGCTGCCAGAGCATGGGGGTCGGTGTGCCTCCTGGCTCTGCCTGCCCCAGGGGCTGGCGGGGGAGGACAGCTGGTCATAGTGGGGCAGCCACCCAGAACCAACAGAAGACAGGATGTGCTCTGTGGAGCAGCCACTGCTGTGTGTATATTATTATCACTTCTGCTGCACACCCACATCCTCACTGCTGAACAGTAGCTCTGTGTTGCTGACGGTACGGTTTCAACTGTGCTATTTATACATGAGGACACCAGGGCTGAGAGAGGCTGAAGGCCTCACCTTAGGTTAGACCACTGGGCCCTGAGCACAGGTTTGTGTGACTCCAAGGTGATCACATGTCACTCATGGTTTTGTCTGGGTCCAACACCAGTGCTTCGTTTTACTAGAGTGCCTTTGGGTGAACTGCTAGCCTTTCTGAACTTCAGCGTCTTCATCTATAAAATGAGGTAATATATTCCTTGTGCAGTGGTCATTAGGATTACATGTGACCCCAGTGTTTGGTGCATAGCAGGTTACATGTTATAGTATTACTAGAGGCCCGGTGCACAGAATTCATCCACAGGGGACAGGGGGGGGGGGGGCGGAAGAGGTGTTCCTCAGCCCAGCCTGCACCCTCTCCAATCTTGGACCCCTCTCCCTGTTACAACCAGGACTGCTGACTCCCAACGGCTCACCTGTCTGCCTTCCTGATTGCCCCTAACCGCTTCAGCCTACTGGCCTGATCACCTCCTAACCACTCCCTTGCTAGCCTGATTGATGCCTAACTACTCCCCTGACAGCCTGTTAATCCCTAACTGCCCTCTCCTGCAGGCTTGATTGCCCTCAACTGTCCTCCCTTGCAGGCCTGGTCCTTCCCAACTGCCCTCCCTTGCTGGCCATCTTGTGGTGACCAACTTGTGTCACATGGGGGCAGGATCTTTGACCACACAGGGGCAGGGCAGTCATATTATGTTTTGGAGTGATGGTCAATTTGCATATTATCCTTTTATTAGATAGGATAGAGGCCTAGAACATGGGGTGAGGGGCAGCTGGTTTGCCCTGAAAGGTGTCCCAGATCAGGGTGGGGGTTCCTTTGGGGCATGGGGGAGCCTGGGTGAGGGGCCTGTTGTAGTTTGCAGGCCAGCCATACCCCCCAGCGACCCAAGTGAAGACCCTGGTATCTGGGATTTAGTTATCTTCTGTAATTGAAACTTTGTAGCCTTGAGTGGAGGCCCCAGCCTGCCAGGGTGTGTGGAAAGCTTGGCTTTCTCCATTGCTGGGGAAACCCAAGCCTCCTGCTTGCTCCATGGCTACAGCCATCTTGGTTGGGGTTAATTTGCATACACTCTCCTGATTGGCTGGTGGGCTTGGCTTGTGCATAGCAGAGTGATTGTTAATTTTCATATTGCTCTTTTATTACATAGGATGGGTTGAATTGTGTCCCCCGCCCCCAATTTACATGTTGAAGTCCTAACCGCCCCACTCTGTGCTTCAGAATGTTACTTTATTTGAAACAGGGTAATTGCAGATGTAATAAATGAAGATGAAGTCATTAGGGTGGACCTTAAGCCAATATTACTGATGTCCTTATAAAAAGAGGAAATTTGTATACAGATATACGACACAGGGAAAACCCCATGTGAAATTGAAGACAGGGAACAGGATGATGCCTCTCTAAGCCAAGGAACACCAGTGATGTAAGCTGGCTGATGTGTTTCAGTTCAAGAGGTTAGCAAATTACTCAGCTTGCTTTTTTGTAAATGGAGATAATTCACAGTGGCTGGTTGTGGCAATTAAATGCATAACGAATGAAAAGTGCTTAGTGGTGTATAGTTATATTCAAGCTTCATGAGTATTTTCTGGCTGTATTCACAGCGTCAGCTAGTCCAGCATGTGGCCTGCCCCTTCCAGAACACCATATCCATTTCCAAGAGGGCTTTCCCCAGCATGGCCGCTCGGCCTTGAGCTGCAGTCTGGCGGTGACCACTCCTGGCTCTTCACAGTTTGGGTGGGCTGTTCCTCTGCAGGCGGCCCCCTGCCCTACCCTCTCTTCCCTGAACCCAAACCTGCACAACACAGGATTGTGCACACAGCTGAGTTCCAAGTGGGACCCAGATCCCTGGGCTCACTGTCCCCTTCCCCAATCCTTTCAGGCACGCTGGTGACCTGCTACTACAAAGCAAAGCCTTCTCAGTGAGTTGAGGGGCCAGTGAGAAAGTCCCATAAACTCTTTCCTGCCTGAGCAGGCACCTCTTTTTCCTGTCTCCCCCAGCCTCGAACCCCACGATGTTCCTGGAGAAGCTGTCAGGCTGTGTCAGGCTCCTCGTGGCTTTGGAAGTGCCTCAGGAGAGGAGGAGGATAGATTGAGAGAAATAGGGAGACCCAGTCCTCAGACTGACAGATGGTCAGAGACCCCTGAATCCCACAGGCCCACCAGCACCCGCATGGCCCAGTCTGCCCAGCACGGGGGCCTGAGTGGGCATCAGGAAGGTTCTAGCCAGCTCCTGGCTTGGAGACCTGGGAAACATTGAGGTTCCAGGACACTAGCCTGGTAAGAACTCCCCCCAGACTCTCCTCAACTGAGGTCTGACAATCCTTCTTTCCTGAGAGGGCCCAAGAGAGCAGAGTGGGTCCTGCCCTCTGGGCTTCCCAAGGACCTGTAGCCCCCAGGGCTCTCTGCTCTCTTGACTTTCTGCCTCCAGCAGGAGAAGCTACAGGAGCAGGAGAACCTACAGGAGCAGGAAAGCAGCCTTGGGGGGGGGGGGGTGTCCCACCAGGGCCCTCAGGCCTGACCCCCACAGGGTTGTAACATTGGCCCTGGGGTGACTGGCTGGCAGGAACCAACAACTGTTTCCACAGCTCTGTTTGGCTACAGCCCCCAAGGGCTCCTTCCCCTCCCTCCATCTCTCTCTCTCTCTCTCTCTCTCTCTCTCTCTCTCTCTCTCTCACACACACACACACACACACACACACACTGCTGAACCCACGACCCCACCCAGCGCCCCCCTTAAGCGGTCAGAGAGGGACAGCTAAGACATCCTCCTTCCACAATGAAATGTTGAGAAGCCACATGGGACAACTGTGGCCTCCCGTGGCCTCATGCCTCCGCTTCTTCCAGAGTCTCAGAGCCAGCCCTGACACCCCCTCCATCCAAGGTGGCTCTGCTACGTCTCCACCACTCCGAGGTCTAGATGTGAGCTGAGGAGAGTCCCCATGCCCTTGGGATGACCCTGACATCCTGGACAGAATTGAATCCCCCTCTTTTCCACCTCAGAGTGACAAAAGTCCTGTCCCCTGGTTCTGAGCCGCAGGGATTAAGGTAGATCTAGCCAAGAAGCACTCCGGAGCCTGTGGCCACTACACCCCACATCAATGATGCCTCATGCACCTGGATGGGACGCCTCCCTCTGGGGGCGACACCATGGACCCTGGGCTTCAACCAGGTCTGTTTGGGACAAGAGAAGACACTGAGGTCCACAGCAGGGTCTCGTGGGAATGGGGTGGCCTCTGTCCCACAAAGCAGGGGCGCAGCCATTCTGACTGCAGGAGTCTCTGGAGGAGGGGAGTTTCCAGGTCAGACCTCCTCCTCTTTCTTTTCCTCCTCACCCAGATGTCTTGTGTTCTCCAAACAGGCAGGAAGGACAGAGGCCTGACCCTTTCCATGACAGAGGCCAGGAATGGGGAGGGAAGTGGTTTTAGTGAAACACTGAGCTAAGCAGATTTGGGGAGTGCAGCTGGTGAGTGCGGAGCGGGTGGCGGTAATGAGGATGTTAGATGGAGGACGTGAGGGGGGAGAATCAACAGAACCAATGATTATTGCACTGAGAGGCAGAGCAGGGGTAAGGCAGTGACAGGTAGGGAAGATGCTAAGGTGCTGAGCTGAGCTAGAAGCAGAGTCCCATGGCAAAATGAGAAGCCTCCATGACAGTTATTTACCAGTAAAGGGGATGGATGGTGAGAAACCCAGGCAACTGTGAAATCCCAGGATCTGAGAGTTTAAATGAGAGAAAGACAAAGACTGGAATTTCTGAGCAGTCCTGAGAGCCAGGGCCTGCTCAAGGTGTGGGTCCAAGGCCCAGAGCAGAGCCCGTGGAAAAGGGGCAGGAATTTGGTTACAAAGAGTCAGGGAGAGGAAAGATACTGACCAGGAAGGAAAAGGAAGTATTATTTGTTCTTAACAGGGTCAAAGGAGCAGAGAACCAGGGCCTGGGACCCACAGGGGCCTGGGCGCAGCTTACTAGGCTTCGTGCCATGGGGAGCAACAGCAAGAGCTGCACTCTGGGAGAAGTGAGCACATGAGATCTAGAGACCATGTGACAGTAGTGGCCAAGTGGGGGACTTCTAGATTGTGCCCCAAAAAGCTCTGAGGAGGCGGCAGTTGGTAAGAAAGGGGGAGGAAACCCCAGCTGGCGTGTCCTGGGTGTTGATAATAATAAAGCTCCCACATGTGTGTGTCAGGAACAGTATACACTGTATAGGAGCCAGAGCGGCAGAGATGAAACCACCTCAGAACCTGTCACTCCTTCTGCTCACTCCTTACAACAATCCATGAAGCACCCACCAAGCTTGTTACTTGAACACTTACTGTCTGTCTCACTCCATAGAATGGAAGCTCCAGGAGGGCAGGGGTTTAGACTAAGCAGACTTTTATTTTTGAAATTACAACTTATTCTTTATTGACTTTGAGAGAAGAGAGAGAGAGAGAGAGAGAGAGAGAGAGAGAGAGAGAGAAACATCAATTTGTTGTTCTACGTATTTATGCATCCATTGGTTGATGATTTTACACACACACACACACACACACACACACACACACACTAGTGGCCTGGCGCACAGAATTTGGGGCGGAGGTCCCTCAGCCAAGCCTGCACCATCCCCATTAGGGAATCAGGCAACTGTGGCGACCCAGCACTGACTGCAGGACTGACTTCCGGTCTTCATTTGGTCATTTTGGATGTTAAGGACCCTGGCTCTTTATCTATCGAGATATATTTTTTAATTGGTTTCAGAGAGAAAGGGAGAGGGAGAAACATTAATGATGAGAGAGCACCATTGATCAGCTGCCTCCTACCTGCCCCGCATTGGGGAATTGAACCTGCAACTCAGGCATGTGCCCTGACTGGGAATCGAACTGTGACCTCCTGGTTCATAGGTCAACACTCACATTGGTTGATTCTTGTATGTGCCCTGACCAGGGACCAAACCTGAAACATTGGCATACTAGGATGACATTCTAACCAACTGAGCTGCCCAGCCAGGGCCACTTTTTCTGGCATGTAGAGGTACTCACTGAGCATGTGTTGAATGTAGGCCTCCCAGCCAATCTGTGACAGAGGGGGAACCATTCTCACTTCTCAGTGGGAAATGGGGGTTCCATGAGAGTCCAAGGTTTGCTCAAGGTCACACCATCCCAGATGGTGGAGCCAGGGTGTGACTCAGCCCTGCGGACTCCCGACTTCAGTGTCCGGCCAACAAGTTCCAAGAAAAGGGGGAACCTGAGGAATAGGAACCCGGAGAGCCAGGCCTGAGAGAGTGGGTCTCTTAGAAAAGAGGTTTCCAGAAAAGGCAGCTGCCCAGGCCCCATCTTGGGGAAGTCTGAGTGGTGCTTCCTCCCCTGCCCCTTCCTCCCTGTGCCGTCTCCGGCCCAGAGTGGCTCTTCACTCGGGTTCCCCTAGAGCCTCACACCGGAACTTTGAGCTCAGTAACATCGTCTCCCCTTTACAGACAGACAACCGAGGCCGGAGTTGGGTGGGGTCTCTTGTCCAGCTGCCTGGCGGATGTCTGTCTTCTCTCCGTAACACTCACACTGAGCTTCTTTCAGTTCCCTTTGGTGACACAGCTTCACCCTTCACACGCACAGGCGCACACTCACACACACACACACACACTCACACGCACAGGCACATGCACACACACATACACACACTCACACACACACACACTCACACACACACTCACACACACTCACACACACACACACACACACTCACACACACACACACACACACACACACTCACACACACTCCCACACACACACACTCACACACACACACACACACATACACACTCACACACACACACACACATACACACTCACACACACACACACACACTCACACACACACACACACATACACACTCACACACACACACACACATACACACTCACACACACACATACACACACACACACACACACACACACACACTCACACACACTCCCACACACACACACTCACACACACACACACACACACTCACACACACACACACACATACACACTCACACACACACACACACTCACACACACACACACACATACACACACACACACACACACACACACACTCACACACACACATACACACTCACACACACACACACTCACACACACACACACATACACACTCACACACACACACACACACTCACACACACACACACTCACACACACACACACACTCACACACACACACACACTCACACACACTCACACACACTCACACACACACACACACACTCACACACACACACACACTCACACACACACACACACACTCACACACACACACACTCACACACACACACACACACATACACACTCACACACACACACACATACACACTCACACACACACACACACACTCACACACACACACACACTCACACACACACACACACACACACACACTCACACACTAGCTTCTACCATGTGCTCAGTGTGATGCCACATCAGGGAAGTAGTGGGGGGCACCTCACCATTGGGAGTGAGGGACCTGGACACACATCTCTGCAGAGGCTGGGAGGCGGTGGAGGCATCTCCCTGTTCCCATGTGCCCCTGGGGGGAACTGGGAGTGATCACATGGGGGCTGGTGTAGCTCACTTCCCCTTTCCTTGTGTTTTACTATAAAACGGCATCTGGAGGCAAGGGTCCTTCCATCTTGGGGAAGTCTGAGTGGTGCTCCCTCCCCTGCCCCTGCCCCCCTGTGCCGTCTCCGGCCCAGAGTGGCTCCTCACTCGGGTTCCCCTAGAGCCTCACACCAGAACTTTGAGCTCAGTAACATCGTCTCCCCTTTACAGACAGACAACGAGATACGCAGGGCCTGCTGGAGGTCACTTAGCTTGAACACGACAGAGCTGGAGAGAAACTCAAGTGCTGTGTCCTTCCTCTGCATGCAGCCCCTTCGTGGTTTTTTCTTTGTTTATTTATTTAGTTTTAATGTTTCTACTCATTTCAGAGAGAAGAAGGGAGAGGGATAGAGAGATAAAAACATCAATGATGAGAGAGAATCATCCATCAGTTGCCCCCTGCACGCCCCCTGCTGGGAATTGAGCCTGCACCACAGGTACGTGCCCTGACCAGGAATGGAGCCGTGACCTCCTGGTTCACACCACTGAGCCACACCAGCCAGGCCCCTTCATGGTTCTTGATGAAGTTCAGAGTTTCTAAGGGTGGGGACCTCACCTGTGTGTGGGCCATTGGACAATAAAAGAAGGTTCTTTTTTACTGTTGCCCCAGCTATTTTTTCTAGTCCAATAAATAATATTTTCTATGAAGCATTACTGGCCTCCAGTGGAAAAGGTTCCCATTTGGTGAGGGACCACTTTCAATTAAATACCAGTTTAACTTTTAAAACACAAAACAATCTACGGATCCATTTTTCTCCATCCACACTTTAAATTTTAAAAATATGAAGTAGTGAAATACTCAGCAGATACAAATAGTAAAATACTTATGTATAATTATATTTCCATTTTATATTAGGGCTACAAGGAGTGGGGAGAAAGAAGAGACAGAAAAGAAGCAAAAGACAACTCGTAATGAGTGATGACACCTCTCGTGTGAAGACCAGCAATAAAGGTTTTCCTAGACTCAGGGAAGGAGAGGGGAGGGGAAGGTCAAAGTTCTAATTCATCAACGAATACCCTATTTCTTAAAAACACAAGCACCAAACTTTAGAGGGCAAATGGTACTTCCTGGGACTCATACGTTTTATTTGCTATCTAAAATTCAGTCTGTTTAACTTGAAAATGTTCTTTTTGCCCCGCGGTGTGGCTCTGGGGTTGAGCGTTGGCCTCTGAACCAGGAGGTCTCGGTTCTGCTCCCAACGGGCACAGGCCCAGGTTGTGGGCTCAGTCCCTGGGGGCGGGGGGGGGGGGGGGCGTGCAGGAGGCGGCGGATCCGTGATCCTCTCTCATCATGGATGTTTCTCTCTCTCCCCGGCTCCCTTTCTCTCTGAAATCAGTAACATCCGTACATGTTTTTATTGGAAGTTACTGTAGAAAACAACCAAGAGAGGAGTGGTTCCTGAGCTGGTCTCAGCGGGAGTCACACGAAATGAAACCAGCCAGGAGGAGCCTCGGAGCTGGAACCGGCCGGGAGGGAACGCTTTGCAGAGGAGGCGACGTCGACACAAAATTTGAAGCGAAGAGTGCTCCGTGAGAAGGACCCGGGCGTGTGAGGCTGAGGTCGGCGAGCGGGGCCCCTTTGTGGAACCGAAAACGTCCGGGAGGGCAGATGGATGGCCGGAGCCGCGGTGAGCGGGGCGGGCAGGGACGGGGTGACCTGCGCGGGGGGGAACGGGGCGTGGGGAGCGGGGCAGGTGCGGGGTGGGAGTCGGGAAGGGGCCCAGCAGCCTGCGGACCGCATGTCTAGGAGGAGGTGTGGGCTCCCCGCGCCAGCTGCGGGCTGAGGCGAGCCTTGCCCGGGGTGCGGGCGGCGGGCGGCGGGCTGTGTGGTCTTGAGCTCCCGAGGACGCCGGCCGGGCGCTCCCGGGCCCGCGGAGCCCTGCGGCGGGTGGGGTGGGGCTGGGCGGTCCGATGCTGCGGTTCCGGACCGACTCCAACGAGGAGCCCGGTCGTCGGTCCGGCCGCCGCCGCCCGGGGTCTCTCGGGGGGCTCCGGCTGGAGGGGAGCCGCCGCCCGATGCTCTGGCCTGTCCCGCGGTCGCCCGGTCGGCGCGCGGCTGCGGGGCGGCTCCGCGGGGCGGGGCGGGGCGCTGCCCGCGCGCCGAGCTCCGGGCCGGCCCAGGGCGGGGGCGGGAGGCGGAAGTGCCGGGCGGGCGGGCGGGAGGCGCGCTCCGGGGGTGCAGTGGGCCCCGCCAGCCGGTGCTCGGGGCGCAGCCACGCGGGCGCACGACTGACAGGTAGGTCCCGGCCGCGCTCCGCTCCGCGCCCGCGGGACCCCTGCCTGCGGGAGGGGCCTGAGGCGGGCCGGGTGGGGGTCCGGTCCGGCCCGCTGGGCGCCGAGTGCAGGGCGCGCCCCCCGAGTCCGGCGGCCGCCGAGGTGTCTCCCTCGTCCCGCAGCACGGGGTGCCCCGCCCTGGCAGCCTTCGTCCGGCCGGGGCCCGGGAGTCCGGCGGCCGGGAGGGGCGTCGGCACCGCTGCCAGGGGCGCCAGCTCTGCAGGTGTCCCCCTCCGGTTCGCTCCGCCCGGCGTGGATGGGAGCCGCAGGCGCTCGGCGGGGGTCTGGCCTTGACCCTGGAGGGGCGAGCCCCGACTCCCCCTATCTGTGCTCTCCGGGCACCCCCGCCCTTTCGGGTGAGAAGATGGGGCCGAAAGGCTTTATCCTCCCGGGGTCCGAGGGCAATGGCAGGCTCCGGGCAGAGGAGAGGGGGTCGGGTTAGAGGTTCGGAAAAGGAGGCGCTGACCCCCTGCCTGGGAACCGCGGGCTCAATGCTTCTCGGGCTCGTCCTTCCGTCGAACTTACACCCCGCAGTGAGGAGCCCCAAAGGCGAGGAAGGAGCCCAGTGTGGCCGGTGCCTGCGCCGCCCCCTCCGCGCGGGGGCTTCGGGGACCCGGAGCCGGGCGGCGATGGGGGGACTCTCCGAGCCTCGGGAGCGCCCGCCGGAGCAGCGGCCTGGGCCGACCCGGCGGGGCAGCCCCACACGCAGGGCCGGCCGGCCGCCCGCGGGCGGAGGGGGAGTGACCAGGAGCCGGGGGGCGCTGCGGGCCGGGGAGGGAGCCACGGCCCTTTGGAAGGGGCAGTGGGCCAGCGGCAGACCCAGCCTCCTCCAGGACTACTGGCCCGGGGCGCTGGGGCTCCCACAAGGCCAGAGAGGCCCTGGGAAAACACCCTTTCTTATCTCAAGGCCCAGCCTAGGGGTTTCCCCCTGCGCCTCGGCCTTCCCCGCCGAGCTGTCAGCTGTCGGAGGCCGAGAGGCGTCTTACCCCCGCACCCCCCCCCCCCTGCACCTGCTGCCCAGCCCCTCCCTCCCGCCCGCCCATGTCTCCCGGGGCCCAGCTCACCTGGAGGGAGCAGGCTTTAGGGTCTCGCCGGTGCAGGGACCACCCCACACCCCTTCTTTCTGAGCTTGAGGTACGGTTTGGGGAGACAAATGTGAATGAACTAGGGAGGTGGCAAGGAGCTTGCCGCTCGGCCCGCTGTCTGGGGCTGAGGTGCTTCTCCCCTAGGGGTCTCTGGTGCCCACCGTGTTCCAGGTGCCTGAGGTGGCTCCTGGGACTTCAGGGCCCTGGTGTGAGTTGTGGGGCCTCCCCCACCGCAGAGGGGCTCCTGGCTCTCCGGCTACATGCTTCACTTATGGGGGCTCCCTTGGGTCCTGAGCAGCCCACGCCTCTGTTGGCGTTTCCATGGAAGCTGACGCAGGCACTGCCATCTTTTTCCACTTTGCAGGCAGACCCCTGGCCAGCGCTGCCCTCTGAGGGAGAGTCAGGTCCTCCCCCCAGCATTGGGGTGGACTTTCTGAGGGCTGCCCTGTAGCTTCTGGGGTTCCCCCCCCCCCCCGGGAAATCTGGGCAACTGTGTCTGTCTGGGGGGATGAGGCACGAAGATTAACATTCAGAACCCCCAGCATTAGGATGGTCTGAACAGGACCTGAGCGTGCCTCTGGCAGCAGGAGGGAGCGCCCTTGGGAAGCTGACACGGAGCTTGGTCCTGGGGCACCGGCTGACCCTCCGGTGGAGGCTGCCCAGCCGTCCTTGGTTCTGCCGGCTTCCCGGGGGCGCCCCTTTCCACAGCCCGCCCGGGCGCTCTGGAGAGGCTGTGCCCCCGACAGGAGGCCAGAGGTCACTTCCAAACCCCAGCATTGACCAGCAGTGCTGGGCAGGGCCCGGGACAGGATCTCACCGACTTCCTCCCAGCCCTTCCCGCTCTCCCAGCCCTGGCACGGCTGTGGGCCAACCCTAAGTGGGGGTCTTCAGGGAAGACTGCCTTCCCTCGGTGGCAGCAGAGCGTTCCTCTGTCACCGTCACTTAACCAGAATTGCCTGCCACCTATGACAGTTGCTCCTTATTCTAGGACCAAGACCTTGGGAGTGACCCAATGCCGTGAACCACACTAAATGTACAGTGACCACCAGCAGACCTGGGGGTTAGGGGGTGGGGTTGGCTATAGGGTAAGAGACTGAGAATTTGGTCTTGGGGACCCACTGAGAATTTCTCTCCACATCCTTTCCTCCCCCAGCTCCCAGTGAGTCAGGTTTCCGAGTTGTCCGGTCTGGCCACTTTCATTTCCCCTGGTGCTGGGTGGAGGCTGGTACAGAAAGGGGAACCGAGCCACTGTCTCCTGAGGCTTGGGGGCAGGGCTGGAAGCTCTCCCACCCTCCCCTGCCCAGCCTGGAGCTGGGACCTGCTCTGAGGAGAGGCCTGCAGATGGAGACCTCTTAGCAAGAGGTGGCACTGAACAGCTAAACTCCCAAAAGGTACTGGTCAGGGAGTTTCAGGGGAAACTGAGGCTCAGTGCTCCAAGGCCAGAGCGGATGTGGAACAACAGAGAGGAGTCCGTCTCCCACCCAGGCAGGCCAGGGGTACTCTGCTTGAGTACCCCCAGGCAGCAGCCCGGCCTCGGTGGATGGCTTTAGCTGTTGGAAAATTCTTCAACCTGAGGCTGCCCTGGTGTTGACTCAAACCCTAGTCCCTTGGTGCGTGGCGTTACCTCAGATATTAAGGATAACCCTCATCTCCACCCACAGTACTCATAGCACCGGCCCTGATATCCCATTTCCTTCAGCAATTCCTTCCCTGATTGGCCGCTGGCCTCGGACCCTTGCCTCTGTCACAGCCCCCCCCCCCCAACCCTGCAGCCTTCCTCTGGGGTCTTGCCATCTGGTCCCCTCACTCTCTTAGATCAGAGGGGATGGGAGGCAGAGCCTGGCCTGGGGAGGTGGCACTGGCTCCCAGTGGGCAGCCTTTAGACCTCACCTCTGTAGTCCTCATCGCTCTGGGCAGCACAGGTCTGGCAAGCGTTCGGTGCTTACCAATTGCTGGAAGAAGGCATGGCTCGCAGGGGACGCCTCAGTCTAGGAAGGTGATGGCTTTACAAGGCTAGGACCTAAGTCTGGCAATGCAGGGGAGACCGAGCGTGCTGATGGGACTTCGCTCAAGAAGTCCAGGTGAGGGAAGCTTGATCCCGGAGGGAAACTGAGGGAGAAAGGAAGCTCTGAGGACTGAGTGTGGAAGCCATTCCTCCATTCTCAGGTCTACCTTGTTCTTAGGCCAGGTTTCCTAGGAGACAGTTTGCTGGAAGCTAATTCCAGAATGCCATAATAAATGCAAAAAGTCCTCAAAAGGTTGATGGGCTTCTATATTCAGCAGGGCTGAAGATACATATTATTGCCTGTTGGAATAGCTGGAAGCATTTCTCCAAACCCGAAAATCTGAATATATTATTGCCAGCTATTGGAAAGCCAGGGCAGTTCCTCCAACCTGACAATGCCTACTGTATACCAAACCTTGCCTTTGATAAGTGTATCTGCTTTGCTTTAGGGCAATTTGTGTTAAAAAGCTAGGGGTCCAGAGATTCAGGGAACTTGGTTGCTATAGCTAAGTCTCCTCTGGCTCCCCTATGTATTCCAAATTTATATTTCTAGTCTCTTTATTAATTTACATGGAGCCCCTTCTCCAGATTCCTGAACGCTTTTAGATTCTGAGAAAGACCCCAGCAGCAGTTTAGAGACGGAGGAGGGAAGAGAGGGGGCGGGTAGGGTGGGGAGAATGCTAAGCAGGGATGTGGAATCAGCTGGAGGCTGGCTGCAGCCTGCCCCTGGGCCCTGGGGTGCGCACACAGGGGCACCAGCTTGCTCCACCTGAAGCCTTTTGCCCCTGTGTGTCCATCACTCACTGCCCACGGCTATCTCCCGAGGGGAGGAGTGCGCCTAGCCTGCAGTGAGCCAAGGAGGGCAGGTTTCGAGTTGGGCAGCTCTGGGACTCTTGCTGTGCCAGCCTCCTGACTGCTGGTAGAGAGCCTCTGGGTGGGACATCCACTACAGTGTAACCCCTCCTTCCCTTCCCCCAACACAGATGAGAAAGCTGATGGTTGGAGAGGGAACTGGCTTTGAGCACCTGGATGGACTGGAGAGACTCCGGCCCCCAGTGCTGGGAGGAAGGGAAAGTCCCAAAGCCATGGCTGGGCCCTGGAGCACGCCTTCCCCACCAGCCCCTCTGCCAAAGGAGTGGTTAGTGGCAAATCTGCTAATGCGCCCCTCTGGCTTTCTCCTGCAGACCCCTTTGTCATGAATCAGCCTGCCCTCGGGGCCCCCCCTCCACCCCGTCGTGTGCGGCTGAAGCCCTGGCTGGTGGCCCAGGTGAACAGTTGCCAGTACCCAGGGCTCCGATGGGTCAATGGCGAAAGGAAATTCTTCTCCATCCCCTGGCGCCATGCCACCAGGCACGGCCCCAGCCAGGACGGAGATAACACCATCTTCAAGGTAAGCCCTAGACGGGGGACTGCCTGGGCCTCTGGGGAAGCCCCACCCCCCCGAAGAGGACCCCCATGCCCACTCACACTGGCCACTCATCCAGTTGTCTTGCTGCAGGTGACCCCGGGCCTGACTAAGGGGACACAGGCATAACCACAGGGCATAGCTTTTCTAACCTGATCACCAATGCAAGGTGGGGACTGATAGGCCCCCAGAAGACCTTCCTCGTTCTCCTCCCCTTTGTCTCATTCTCATTACACATGCGTACACATGCAGGGTGCTTGTCTGGTGCACACATACCCGAAGACAGCAGGCAGCAGTACAGTTTTAACACTTTGAGGACTACTGTGACTATTTTTTGCTTGCATTTTGTTTTCTGCACAAATGCATCTATGAAATGCAAATGTAGGATCAGACTCTATGTTGTTTTGTAACCTGCATTTTTTTCACTTAATATCAGTGACTGCTGCAGGTTCCCCTGGAGGGTCCAGCACAGGTTGGCCTCCCAGGCCCAGTGTTTGAACACTTCAGGTTGCTTTTAGTACTTCAGCATTGAAGACCCCTTTGCCAGGTACATTCTCTAAACTCTGACCGGTTGCACGTCTTCAGTGATTTTCTTTGGGGTTAGTTCCTAGAATTAAAAATTGCTGGGTCAAAGAGAATGTTTATTTTTAAAGCTGGATATATATTCTTTAGTCCTTGCACTTGATATTTACCTTTTCAAGGTTATTTTTTGAATCTCAGGCCAAGTGTATCAGCAACTCTGGATGGAAGGCCTGGGAACATTTTTATTTTTTAAGATTTTTAAAAATTGATTTTTAGAGAGAGAGATGAAGGGAGAGGGAGAGAGAGAGAGAAACATCCATGTGAGATGGAAACATCAGGGTCGGCTGCCTCCTACATGCTCCCTACCAAGGATCGAGCCCTCAACCCAGGCCATTTCCCTGAAGGAAAATGAGACCTTTTGGTGCAACGGGTAATGTTCCACCCACAAAGCCACACCGACCAGACCTTTTCAAGGTTCTTTTCAAATCCATTTCCTATTTTTGAGTAGTGTAGAATGGTTTACAGTGAAAAGTCTCCCTCCCACCCATCCCCAGCCACCCACCCCCTTCCTAGAGGCAGTTAGTATCAGGTTCTTGTTTATCCTTCCTGAGATATTTTTGTGCACATACAAAAAATGTGTCCTTATCCTTTTCTGAACTTCTGCAAAATGATAGAGGTGCATACATACTCTCCTGCACCGCAAGTTTCTTGGAGATCACAACGTGTCAGTACATCACGTTTTGTCAGTACACCTCCTTTTCCCCTGGCTTCCCAGTATTCCACAGTGAATTTAACCAGTCTCCATTGATGGACATTTAGGTTATTTTGGGTCTTTTGCTTTTACGAAGCGTTGCAATGAATAACCTTGAATGTGCATAATTTTGTGTGGACGCTTCTGTATCTGTAGGCATGGTTAGATTACAAGGTAGAAACATTTGTAATCCTGGTATCAACCAAATTGCTCTCCAGAATAATGATACCCAAAATTCAACTGGACAGAGCCTATCCAAGCACAGACACAGTCAGTTCGGAGAGCTTTATGGGCCCTCGAGTCTTCACGGCCACCTGTGAAGTAGGTACTCTACAATGGGGAGACCAAAGCAAAGAAAGACAAAATGGCATGGCCCTGGCATACAACTGGTGGGTGGCAGTTTCTGAATCCCAACCCACACCCACACCCAGACCCCAAGCTCTCATCCACCACGTCACACCATCCTCCTTGGAGACTGTGCCTGTCACCCTCCAGGAGCAGCGAGTGTAACGCCGTTCAGAGCACCTGGCGTCCTAGCTCCCACCGTGCAGACCACAACTCCCATCAGCCAGGAGGGTCAGGCTTTGGTGAGAGGCGAGTTTCGCTGTCATTGCCTGTCTTCTCTTCCTGCCGCAGGCCTGGGCCACGGAGACGGGGAAGTACACGGAGGGGGTGGACGAGGCTGACCCAGCCAAGTGGAAGGCCAACCTGCGCTGTGCTCTTAACAAGAGCCGTGACTTCCGCCTCATCTATGACGGGCCCCGGGACATGCCACCTCAGCCCTATAAGATCTACGAGGTCTGCTCCAGCGGCCCCACGCCTGCAGGTACGGTGCCGGCCCTGCGGGCCACCCCGGAGCCCTCCATGCTGCAGTGGTCAGGCACATGCTGCTAGGTCCTCACACCCAGGCCTTCCAGGAGTCAGCTGGATGGGCCTTTTGTGGGGCCAGGAATGGCTTGGCATGGATCAGGGCCGCAGTCTGCCTTCCTCAGCCAGCCCTTGTTCTTGGCTCTCAGTGGCCCAGGAGCTGAGTTCCATGGGGTCAGGGAGACCCTACTGATTCCTGAAGGCTTTGCGGCCCTTCACCTCACTGGGCAGCTCTGGGCGGGGGAGAAGCCACAGCAGGAGCTGCCACATGAGGCCTTCCTTCCCCCCCCCCCCCCCCCCACTCCCTTCCTGCTCCGCTTTTCTCTCCCTCTGCAGAGTCACAGCCCAGCGAGGATTACACCTGTGGTGCAGGAGAGGAGGAGGAGGAGGAAGAAGAGGAAGAGGTGAGCAGGTCCTCCTCCCAGGGTCTGCCTGCCCTGCCGGGGAGAGCCTGGTGGGGGCGCTCTTGGCTCTCCTCTGCTCCTGGAGCCAGCAGCCCCATTCCTCTGGGAGCTTGCTTTTTCCTGCAGGTCTACTCTGAGTCTCTCCCCGGGATCTGAGCATAGAAACAAAGTCACCACCTTAACCCCCTGGGCTTTGCTCACTGATCCTGGGTCGGGTGTGGTAGCTACTGTGCCTGTTCAGAAGGCAGGTATGGAAACAGGCACTGAGGACTCTCTGCCTGCCTGGGGCAGCAGGACTGGGACTGGAGGCAGGGCCTGGCCTCTGCTAAGCGGAAGCCTGGGGAACGGCCTTGTGGTTCTCATGTGTTAGCTCTTCGGCATCAGACCGGTGTAATAACCTGTTCTCCCTTGTCTCTCTGGCCTCTTCCCTCCTCCTGTGCCCGTGTCTTCACTCCAGCTCCAGAGGATGTTACCAAGCCTGAGCCTCACAGGTGTGGCGGGAGGTGGTTGGTTGGGGGCCTAGTATAAGGAGAAGCTGCAGGTGCCCTCGGTACCTGGGAGGGGCTAAAGGTGAGGGTGTGGAGAAGGCCCAGGCTGGGAATAGTGGGCCTGGGAGACAGTTCCTAGAATTGGCATTAGAGCTCTGCCCCTCCCCCCACCTCTGTAGAAGCAGTGCAGCCTGGCCCCCCCATGGTACCCTATTCTCTGCCCGAAGAAGATGCCAAGTGGCCACCCACTCTCCAGCCCCCTGTGGTGCTGGGCCCGCCTGCTCCAGACCCCAGCCTCCTGGGCCCTGCCCCGGCTGACCCCACCGCCTTCGGAGAGCTTCTCCCAGAGGTCCCGCCCGGCCTGCAGCCTGGGCCCCTGGCCGCCAGCCTGCCACCCGCGGGCGAACAACTCCTGCCCGACCTGCTGATCAGTCCCCACATGCTGCCTCGTAAGAACCCACGGACTGGTGGGCTGGGCCGGGCCGGGTAAAACGGTGCTGGGGGTTGGTTTGCCGAAAGGTTGGAGGATGGTGAAGAAAAAAATAAAGATGCCCATGGCAGTCCCTCCTTGGGTCGGGGGGCGGGGGGGAGAATAAGTGGGAGAGCCGAGAAAGTCAGTGAGCGGCTGCAGAATGGGGAGGGCGGGGCTCACAGGCAGGGCGGTCCTGCCCCTCTGCCCACAGTTACGGATCTGGAGATCAAGTTCCAGTACCGGGGGCGGCCGCCCCGTGCCCTCACCATCAGCAACCCACACGGCTGCCGGCTCTTCTACAGCCAGCTGCAGGCCACCCAGGACCAGGTGGAGCTCTTTGGCCCCGTGAGCCTGGAGCAGGTGCGCTTCCCCAGCCCAGAGGACATCCCCAGCGACAAGCAGCGCTTCTACACGAACCAGCTGCTGGATTTCCTGGACCGCGGGCTCATCCTCCAGCTACAAGGCCAGGACCTGTATGCCATCCGCCTGTGCCAATGCAAGGTGTTCTGGAGTGGACCCTGCGCCGCGGCCCACGGCTCGCACCCCAACCCCATCCAGCGGGAGGTCAGGACCAAACTTTTCAGCCTGGAGCATTTTCTCAATGGTGAGGGCCCCCCCCCCCCCCATCGTGTTCCTCCCGGCCTCCTCATCCAGGGGCAGGGTTCTCGCCTCTGACCAGGGTCTCGTTTACTGCAGAACTCATCATGTTCCAGAAGGGTCAGACCAACACCCCACCTCCATTTGAAATCTTCTTCTGCTTTGGGGAGGAGTGGCCTGACTGCAAACCCCGAGAGAAAAGCTCATCACTGTACAGGTATGCCTCCTCTCCCAACCCCCGACTCTGCTCTGGCTTGAACACTGGGGAATCCTGAGACAAGCCCGCGCCCCACCGTGGGGGCTCAGGGCTCTCTGGGCCGTGTGACCGTGGCAACCAGAGGCAATCAGGGCCCAGGGCTGCTCGAAGTAAAATTTGGCGCCCCTCCTTCCCGGTGGCTGCAGTCCACCCCCCCACCCCCAGGCGGTTGTGCTCTTGCACAGCTAGCTTTGACGGCCCTATTGGGTTCTCCCTGTTCTCTTTGCTGCCCAGGTGGTGCCCGTAGCGGCTAGATTGTTGCTGGAGATGTTCTCAGGGGAGCTTTCCTGGTCAGCCGATAGTATCCGGCTACAGATCTCAAACCCGGACCTCAAAGACCGCATGGTGGAACAGTTCAAGGAGCTCCATCACATCTGGCAGTCCCAGCAGCAGCTGCAGCCTGTGGCCCAGGCCCCTCCTGCAGGCCACGAGCCCTGGCCAATGCACCCGGTTGGCATGCAGTGAGGCTGCAGACAGTGACTGAAACAGGCTTCCTGGGAGGCTATGTGGACGGACATGGCGGTGTGACAGCCCCAGTGGGCACCTGCCTGGCTGCAGGATCCTATCTCCGGCTCTCCTGGAAGTGGATTTGGGCCAAGAAGGAGAGGGAAGATAGGCCCGAGTTCCAGCTTCTCCCTGTAGAAGCTGGGGGAAGCCAGAAGCCAGTTTGGCTTCCGGCTCTGCGGGACACCCCTGTCTGCTAGCTCTGGTTGCTGGCTCTAGAGGATTCAGCCGTCAACACCAGTGAGCAGGGAAGGACCTCCCCAACTCGGAGAGCCTAATTGTAAGAGGAAATTGCCCAGAGTGCCCCCATTTCATCTGACAGAAAGCCTCACGTTCTGTGCCAAGTCCCCCTGGCAGGGCCTCAGCAGGGCCTGGGCCTGTTTTGGGGGTTCCCTAGTTTGAGCCATGCTTTCTGATCTTTCTCCTTTCTGAGGCAGATATGAGCACTTAGGTATTATTCCAGATACTTAAGACTGGCAGCTACCTCTTTTCTTAAGAGTCCAAGAACCTGGGGTAGAAAGTAGAACTTTATGTATGTATTTTTGGATTAATAAATGTTAAAAACAGACTTGGCTATTCTTTGCTTTTTCCAGTTCCACTTGCTTCCATACTGTTCTAACAGACCCTCTTCCTGATGCCAGCTGCCCCGCGCCGTTCCTCCCGCACCTGCCCTCTGTCTCTGGGGCTGCTGACATGGGAGGCCTGCCTCCCAGGTGGATGAGTCAGGGGGCTCCATAAACACTCACTGGCTGGCTGCTTTCCAGGAGGAAGCTGGCTAGGGCAGGGGTGTGGATTTTTAAATGTGTGCAGAATTTAAAATCCTGTCTAAATAATTTTTCCCATAAGAAATGGTGAAAAAAGGCTAGTATTTCAACTACATATAGGACCATTGCATCATCCTCATGTATATTCATACACAATTAAATATATTAGGACAATGCATGCAAACTAGTAGCTCAGGGTTTGAATCTGGCTGATAGATGTAATTTTCTGGCCTGAACAATTTTGTTGTTTATCTTTTTGTTATGGAAGGTTTTAAACATCTGTGAAAGTAGGGAGAATGGTATGAAATCCTCATGTTGTATCTTCAACAATGATCAATTCATAGTCTTTCTCACCTAAACTCCCATCCACACCCTCATTGAGATTATTTTGAGGCAATTGCTACACATAACATTTCGAGTGTAAATAGAATATATTTCGAAAAGACAAGGATGTTCTAAACAAAAATATAACTGACCAAATTAATTTCTTATCAAATATCTGTTTAAAATGTAAGATTTTATTCCCTTGCAATTTGGGGAAGAAACTGCAGTGTTTGTTCTGCATTTTGCTTTTGCCTCAATGCTGCTGACTGCATCTCTGTTGCGTTGCTAACATCTTTTGTCTCCTGTACTGGTATTTCCTGTAAATTGGTACTTTGGCCTAGATTCTGGATTCTAGAGGCTCAACTAGATGTAGATTTTTGTTTTGACTTTCTATTAGTGTGTATTTGAGTTGTTTCCATCTTCAGTTATTATACATCATGCTACAGTTAATAGGCTTGTATACACTTACGTATTTTCATATTTTTGCCAGTGTATCTTTCAGATGGAGCCCCAGAAATGGAATTTCTGGGCCAAAGCGTAAATGGATATAATTTTGTCAGATATTGGCAAAATCCTGATCAATCTATCAGTGTGCCTATTTTCCCAGTCTCACCAACAGACTATATTGCCTTTTTGGATTTTTGCCAACTTGACAAGAGAGAAATAGTATCTCAGTGCCACTTCTTGTTATGAGCATGGCTGAGTTGATTACATTGCCTGTACAGACTTGTTCCTTTTCTCTCTCTTTTTAAAACTGCTGTTGTTGAGAGTATTACAGATGTCCCTTTTCCTCCCATTGTCCCCTCCCATCTGATTCCTGACTCACTCTGGGCCTTCACCACCCTATTGTCTGTGTCCATGGGTAATGCATATATGCATACAAGATCTTCGGTTCTTTTTCTGTCCCCCAAACCCCTCCCCTCTAAGATTCGTCAGTTTGTTCCATGTTTCCATACTTCTGATCCTATTTTATTCACTAGTTTACTTTGTCCATTAGATTTCTTGTTCACTTATTTTTATTTTTAGATTCAATTGTTGATAGATATATATTGTCCATTTTTTAAATTTCTTCCCTTTTTTAATTTTTATTTTTTCTTCTTACCTTCTTAAAGAATATCCTTTAGCCAAAACCAGTTTGGCTCAGTGGATAGAGTGTCGGCCTGCGGACTGAAGGGTCCCAGGTTCGATTCTGGTCAAGGGCAGGTACCTTGGTTGCGGGCACATCTCCAGTGTGGGGAGTGCAAGAGGCAGTTGATCAATGTTTCTCTCTCATCGATGTTTCTGACTTTCTATCCCTCTCCCTTCCTCTTTGTGAAAAATCAATAAAATATATATATATATATTTTTTAAAATATCCTTCAACATTTCATGTAATACTGGCTTGGTGGTGATAAACTCCTTTAGCTTTTTCTTGTGTGTGAAGCTCTTTATCTGACCTTCAATTCTAAATGAGAGCTTTTCTGGGTAATCTTGATTGTAGGTCTTCACTATTCATCACTTTGAATATTTCTTGCCACTCCCTTCTGGCCTGCAAAGTTTCTGTTGAGAAATCCGCTGACAGTCATATGGGTGCTCCTTTGTAGGTAACTGCTTTTCTCTTGCTGCTTTTAAGATCCTCTTTGTCTTTAGCCCTTGGCATTTTAATGTTCTGTCTTGGAGTGGGCCTCTTTGGGCTCCTCTTGTTTGCAACTCTGGGCTTCCTGGACCTGTCAGTCTATTTCCTTCACCTGGTGGGGGACGTTTTTTGTCATTACTCCTTCAAATAGGTTTTCAATATCTTGCTCTCTCTCTCGTCTCCTTCTGGCACCCCCATAATGTGAATGTTGGTACATTTGAAGTTGTCCCAGAGGCTCCTTATACTATCTTCATATTTTTGGATTCTTTTCTGATTGGGTGTTTTTCACTTCCTCATATTCCAAATTATTGATTTGATTCTCAGAATACACTACTCTACTGTTGAATCCCTGTAAGTTATTCTTTAAGTCAGTGTATGTTTAATTTCTAACTGGTCCTTTTTCATGTCTTTGACATTCTCACTAAGATCCTTGAAAATCTCACTGAGTCCCTTAATGCTCTCATTAAGTCCCTTGAAGCTCTCATTTAGATCCTTGAGTTACCTTAGAACCTTATTTTGAACTCTGTGTCACAGTAGTTTGCTTGCTTCCATTTCTTTCATTTGTAATGTTTCTTTGTCTCCACATTTTGGCTGTTTCTGTGTATTAGGTAGAGCTGTTATGTCTCCTGGAATTGGTAGCATGGCCTTGTGCATTAGAGGTCCTGTAGGACCCAGTGACTCAATCTCCCCAGTCACCTGAGCTGGGCACTCTAGGTGTGCCCCTGTGTGGGCTGTGTGTACAGTCTTATAGTTGACCCTTGATTGTTATTGGCATCACTGGGAGGAATTGAACTCCAGGCCAACTGGCTGTGAGGACTAGCTGTATCTACAATGGAAGAGCTGTGTCTTACAATGCAGGAGATATCCCTATGGAACAGGACTTGTTTCAGTGGGGCTTTGGTGCTCACTGAGTCTGCTCCTTGAGTATATATTGCTTGTAAATGCTTAGAGTGGTAATCTGGTATAATCAGTTGTAATCTGAAGCTGTCCACCGGGTGCACTGGTTCTGGGGCCTCCCAAGAGATGCAAAGTCAGTCACTGCCTGGGGCCACCAAAGATCTGCAGATGGCTACTTGTATTGGGCTAGGAAGTGCCCTGGTGAGAACCAGCTGTGAAGCAAGGCTGGTCTTGGGCCTTTTATTGATAGGTTTGGGGCATGCTGACTCCAGCTTCTGCTTGTTTAAGACTGTGGTTGGCAAACTCATTAGTCAACAGAGCCAAATATCAACAGTACAACAACTGAAATTTCTTTTGAGAGCCGAAAACCGACTTCTGCACATGGGCCACGAAGTTTCAATCGCACTGTACGTGCACGCCCACATGTGGTATTTTGTGGAAGAGCCACACTCAAGAGGCCAAAAAGCCACATGTGGCTCTCAAGCCACAGTTTGCTGATCACTGGTTTAAGAGATTTTAACAAAGTCTGAAGCCTGAGCCAGGATAGGCCACTCATATGGATGAGGCTGCAAATTGGATGGGGCAGGGTCTCAGGGAATCACCAGGGTGGAGTAAACAGTGTGAGCTATGCTGATGGAAACTCAGATATGGCTGTCAGTCAGCTCTGCAATAGGGAAGGTCCTAGCACATGAACAATGACCTCTGTGAGCATCCCGATCTAGGAGAAAGCTGTCCCCGTTTCTGCCCTGATGCCAGACAGTCTCCAATGAACACATTCCTCCCCATATGTCCCTGGATCCCCCCAAAGCCACCACCTGGCACTGGAGCTCAGAGGAGGCAAGACTGTGTAAATGTGTGCAGGGGCCCTTTAAGAGGAACACCTGGGGCTCTAGCAGCTTCTGTGTCACTCAGCCACAATCCCCACTGTTTTTTTAAAATATATTTTTAATTTCAGAGAGGGAGAGGGAAAGATAGAAACATCAATGATGAGAATCATTGATGGGCTGCCTCCTGCACACGCCCTACTAGGGATTGAGCCCACATGTGCCCTTGACTGCAGTCGAACCCAGGACCCTTCAGTCATCAGGCCAATACTCTTATCCACTGAGTCAAACCAGCCAGGGCATCCCCTACTGGTTTTTATAGTCCAAAGTTATGGGAACTTCTCTTCCCAGCTCTGAAACCCTGGGCTAGGGGACTGGTGTGCAGCTGGGACTCCCTACTTCTCATGGGAGGCCTTGGAGATATATCCCTCCTGATTAAAAAATGCTGCACATGGGTGCAGGACTAGTCTGTTCTGAGCCTCCGCCCCTCCTACCAGTCTCAATGTGCTTCTTTACTTCTCTAGTGGTAGGACATCCATTCAGCCAGATTTCAGGCAGTTCTGAAGGGTGGTTGTTCTGTATTGCAATTTTGATGTGATTGTGGAGGCAGCAAGTACAGGCATTTATTTACTTTCAACACCATCTTGGTTCTCACCAGCCAGACTTTAGTTCTTAATAAACAATTTTAGAATAGTTTTAGACTTAGGTTTATGGAAAAGTTGCTAATGGAGTTCCTATATATCCATACCCAGTTTCCCCAACTGTAAACCTCACATTGCTATGGCATCACAATTAATGAAATATGAACACAGTTATTAACTAAATTCCATTCTTTATTCCGATTTGATTAGTTTTTATCTAATATCCTTGTTCTATTCCAGGATCCCATCCAAGTTATCACGTTACATTTAGTCATTGTTTCCTTAGCCTCCACTGCTCTGACAGTTTCTCAGACTTCCCTTGTTTTTGAGGATATATTTTATAATGTCCCTCATTTTGGGTTTACCTGATGTGTTTATCGTGGTTTCTGTAAGAAAGACCACAGAGGTGAAGGAAGTATCATTCTCACATATTGAACGTGCATACTATCACCATGACTTTTCACTGTTGACTTCTACCTTGATCACTTGGTAGGGTAGTATTTGTCAGGTTTCTCTACTATAGTGACTTCTCTTATCCCCCTTTCCGTACTGCACATATGTACAGAGGTTTCAATATTGTTAAACGCAAGGCTCTTTAAGAAGCTTTACCAACTAGAGAACAGTGCTTACACACAGTTCCTTTTTTGTCTTTAGTCTTATTTTTTAGCCACCTTTCTCCTCACTGGCCTGTGCAGATCTATTTCCTCTTTAGATTGAAATTAGTTGTCAACACTTTAAAATTAGATGTCACCTATCTGATTTCCAGCTTCTCTCAGAAAATTGGCAAACTTAGAAACATTATCTCACATTCCTTAGAAGCAAGAATCAGCTGAACTTTAGATGGGAATGTCTCACAGTTGAATGGTCCTCTGAGCCTGCTTCACTCTCTTCACTGCCTTGTCCCGAAGGCCTTTGGGTTTGCAGCCCTTAATAAATGGTGGAGCAGAGACAGAACAGATGAATTAAGGAAGCATAGAAGAAGATCTGCAATAGGCGACCACTGGTGGACTTCTTCAATACTGCAGGGAACTCGTGGTTGCTGAAAACCTACTCTGGGCTCTCCTTTGTGACTTGTTAAAAATTAAAGCAAAACCAGAAACAGCACGCTTGCTGTCATGTTACATAGATTTGTGTTGTAGTAGCCAGTTGTGCATGAACACTACCCAAAAGAAGTGACAGGCATTACCATTCCAGAGGTTGAAGGCAGGACAGTGCTGCTGGATTTCACTGCTCCCAGCTATGCTCGAGTTCTGCTGGACAGTGGGGGGCCTGACTGTGCTAGTGGCCTCTGCTAGTGTTGAAGTTAGAATCCACAGTACACTGATGTTCATGACCTTGGGGGATGAACACATTGCTCTAAAACCCAGTAGTTTCCCTGACAATGTTCATTCTTGTATCCAAATAAATAGTCCCTTTTATTTCCAGACTCCTATCTCTAATACAGCTCTTCTTTGACATAAAGAACTTTCCAGTATTCAGAGCAGGAGAGGATATTGATGGACTTTCCAATCAGAGAATTGTTCTTGAAAACAACTTTCTCATTAGCTGATAATGTATCTAAAAAAATCAGGCGTATCTTGTTTCAGAATATTGGATTTTTAATTTCTCTGAATTTTGGCTTTCATTTTTGTAAAATGATTCAGTTAAGGCAGGGCCACACAAGGTGGACACATATGTTGCATTTATGAGGGTGTTGATGCCATTCAAAAGCTCAAGTTCCTTTGTCTTATGTATCCTATACTCTCAGTATTGAACTTTCTAAAACAGGTTCATAAAAATTACCTTATTGTCCAGACTGGTTTGGCTCAGTGGATAGGGCGTCAGCTTGCAAACTGAAGGGTCCCAGGTTCAATTCTAGTCAAAGGCACATGTCCAGGCTGTGGGCTCGGTCCACAGGAGGGAGTGTGCAGCCAATCAATGATTCTCATCATTGATCTTCCTCCCCTCTCCCTTCCTCTCTGAAATCAATATAAATATATATTTTTTAAAAATTCTAAGTCATTTTCTTTGTATAATCTTGCTGGGAACAGCCCCAATGGATATGTTTCACATAATCATGACTAAAACGTCTTGGTTAAGCCAATTGTGGAAATGAGGGAACAATTATATGGGGACTTTCTGACATAAGTTCAGATGCAAGACTCTTTTTCTTCTTCCACTAGACAATGTTATATTATACAGGAACACAATGTCTACATTAGGGTACCTGCTCCCAAACAGTTCCTTTTGAAATTAAAAGTGATGTGGGTATCCTTGCCACACCAAAAAGTAATGACTATTTGTAAGAACTACTCTGAAACAATCTCTAAGACAGTACACAGTGAGGCCTTGACCCCATTAATGAGATAAAAGTTCTGGTTTTCAAAGCTATACCTGTGATGTTCTCTGCATTAACTAGGTCAGTAGTCGGAAAACTGGGCGGCTCTTTGGCCCCTTGAATGTGGCTCTTCCACAAAATACCACGTGCGGGTATGCATGCACAGGATGATAGAAACTTCATGGCCCATGCACAGAAGTCGGTTTTTGGCTATCTAAAGAAATTTCAGCTGAAACCGGTTTGGCTCAGTGGATAGAGCGTCGGACTGCAGACTGAAAGGTCCCCAGTTCAATTTCGGTCAAGGGCATGTACCTTGGCGGCGGGCACATCCCCAGTGGGGGGCGTGCAAGAGGCAGCTGATCGATGTTTCTCTCATCGATGTTTCTGACTTTCTATCCCTCTCCCTTCCACTCTGTAAAAAATCAATAAAATATGTTAAGATAAAAACTGTTTACTTAAAAAAATTTCATTTGTAGTGTTGATATTTGGCTCTGTTGACTAATGAGTTTGCAGACCACTGAACTAGGATATGCATTCCACATGCTATTTTTCAGTGGCTGGAGAGTTGCATTAAGCCTTCCATAGGTTTTCTTCAGTCCCAGGCACAACTTTCTGTCATCAAAGCTGAGTTCCTTGCCGAAACCGGTTTGGCTAAGTGGATAGAGCATTGGCCTGTGGACTGAAAGGTCTCATGGATTCGATTCTGGTCAAGGGCATGTACCTTGGTTGCAGGCAAATTCCCAGTAGGGGGTGTGCAATAGGCAGCTGATCGATGTCTCTCTCTCATGGATGTTTCTGATCTTCTATATCTCTCCCTTCCTCTCTGTAAAAAAATCAATATTAAAAAAAAAAAAAGCTGAATTCCTTAAACAGAAAAGTCAACTGGCTGTTGCAAGGATTTAGGATTGGACCAGGCTTCAAAAGTTGTGTTTACCCAGAAAATGAGAAGACTGGCTGGGGTATTGTGCTGATCTCTAGAATTTGATAATCTCAACTACAAACACTGTTTTATCTTCAAGTTTTCCACTCCCCTTCCAATAATGCCTTTTTAGAATAAACTCCGAGTCCCACTAATGTTAAGCTGGAAAGTTTCACGGATTTCAGATACTAGATGCAGCTCTGCAGTCAAGATCATTAGCTCAGAGCCCAATTAATGTAACACACTGTACGATCCCATTTTTATAAAACTCAAGAAAATGCAAACTAATCTACAATGACAGAAAGCAGACCAGCGGCTACTTGGGAGTGAATAGGTTCACTATCGTTGATTGTTAATGATTTCATGGGTGTATCCTCTGTCAAAGCTTATCCATTGTACATCTTAACATGTGCAGCTTTCTGTATGTCAATTATATTTCACTACAGGAGTTCTTTTGCTTGCTTTGTTTGTTTTGAAAGATCAGATACTCAGCAGGTTAGGAAAAATTTATATGGGTGGGCACTGTGGAAAGAATATACCACATTTCTGATTAATATGCTGAGTGACCCATTCCCTTTTCCACTGAGGCTGTACAAAAAAAAAAGAAAATTCACCATGAAGAGTTTCAGGGTGAACTAGAATAGAAGATGCAGGATGAGCCACTTTCCTGAAATATGAGGGAACAGGGCACTGAAGACAGAGTCCTGCCTTTTAAACCCCATACCCAGACTATCAGATAACAACTAACACTGTTTACTTAAGCGGTCTAGCTGTACCATTTCAGAATTACGAGGCAGAGAAAGTAAGTGAAAACAAACACTAAGGAAATTTTAAAAATTTATTTTTCTTTTCCTTTTTTTTCTGTTGCTGATTTGTTCTTGAGATGGCTACAACACCAGACAGAGCAGTGCCCTCATCTGTGATGCCTGTGTGTGGGGCTTCAACTCCTTTACATTAAGATCTGCTTTGGGCTTCCTGCTCCTACCTCATATCCCCATGAAGTCAAATAAGTTCCACATTTTTTAGTAAAATACAGTTTAGCCCTGTAAACACTTTTTTCCCATATTCCCACCCTCTTTTGTTTTCTCATGTCTATGGGTGAAACGTTAACTAAAAAAACAAAACAAAAAAACAAAAACAACCAACAAACAAAAAAACCCCCACTAAAACTTGGAATATACACTTATAACCCACTCACCCCAATTTTGGCTCTTTTCTTGATGGCTGATGATAACCCAGTGTGGATTGGAAGTGGAGTTAGGGAACTGGGATATACATGAATTTGGCCCTGGCAGGTCCTAGAATCACTGATGTGACCATGATATAAAATAGAAAAGTCTCCTTGCTTACTCCTCCCTCGCCTAACAACTCCATAAAGGTGGTATGCAACAGTTGGGGAGGATGGAAAAAATTTCTACTCACCTTCATTAAAAGAGAAGGGGAAATGAGAAAGAAGGAATGGGAGAGAGAAAAAGAGGACCAAACAATAAAAAACCTTGAGATGATCCTGACCCTTTTCTTCCAATTGCAGCTATATAATTCACTTGAATTCCCATTTTCCCCAAGTAACTGTTTTTGTTTCACAGAAAGTTTGTACCTTTATTTTTCTGTATACGCACATGCGTGGTAGCATGTGTGTAGGTACATGTATGTATGTGTGCGTGTCATATGCTATCAGGAGGATGTTTCAGTTCTGGTTTCAGTTTAGTTTTCCTTTTTTATTTCCTTAAAAATTATTTTTCTTTTTAGAAACAAGTTCACCAGGAAACCAGCTCCCCTCCCACCACGCCGGACAGGCTGCAGCCATCTCTTCAGAAGCGGCGCTGTTTTCCCTCACAGCCCCAGACAGGAGCTCCTCAGGGTGGCCTCGGGGGCTGGAGTCTCCCTGTCTGGTGGGACGCCCCGGTGGCGGTAAAGGCCCCTCCGCCACAGTGAAGGTTTCTGATTGTGGGACACAGTCTGGTTTTTATTTTCTTCTTGTCTTCTAATTAAAAAAGACATTCCTACAAAGAGAGAAGATAGTCAATACTTGTGGTCCAGTAGATAGTGAGCATTTTAATAAAATCAAGGCAGAAGTTTCTATACTTGCTCAGGTACCTCATTCTGGCCTATCATAAGAACTTAGTAAAAAAAAAAAAAAAAAAGAGCCGAAACTGGTTTGGCTCAGTGGATAGAGGATCGGCCTGAGGACTGAAGGTTCCCAGGCTAGATTCCAGTCAAGGGCATTCACTGTGGCTGCGGGCACATCCCCAGTGGGGGGTGTGCAGGAGGCAGCTGATCGATGTTTCTCTCTTATTGATGTTGCTAATTTTCTATCCCTCTCTCTTCCTCTCTGTAAAAAATCAATAAATACATTAAATAAATAAACAGTTGAAGGGGAGGGGCAGCGTGGGGGGTGAGGAGGAGAGGGTAAAGGTGAGCCAGTAGATCCAGGATGCCAACTCCAAATCAATCAGAAATCTCCACTTCAGTCTATTAAATACTGGGGTTTCATGTAAGATTAATTAATTAATTTAGTTTATTTTACTGATTTCAGAAGAGGAAGGGAGAGGGATAGAAACATCAATGATGAGAGAGAATCATTGACTGGCTGCCACCTGCACACCTGCTACTGAGGATCAAGCCTGTAACCAGGCATATGTCCTGACTGGGATTTGAACCGTGACCTCCTGGTTCGTGGGTTGATGCCAAGCTAAGATTTTATTTTAAAAGAAGGCTCGGCCTGCTAAAATCAGTTTAAAAAACAATGATTTGGACTCCTTAGAAAGGATACTACTGTAAAAGCATTAAGTAGAGTGGTTAAAAGTAAGGACTCTGGCACCCAAATGTCTATATTTGAATTGTGGTCCTATCAATTACTGACTTGACATCTTGCAATTTCAATTTCCTCATTTGTAAAATGGGAATAATAATAGTAACTAATTCAGGAAATTGTATGAGAATTATCTTAGTTCATACATATTGCCCTAGCCGGTTTGGCTTAGTGGATAGAGCGTTGGCCCTTAGATTGAAGGGTTCTGGGTTCGATTCTGGTCAAGGATACATACCTTGGTTGCAGGCTTGATCTCTGGGCCCTGGTTGATGTGCATATGGGAAACAAGCAACCGATGTGCTTGCTTCTCTCAAATTGATGTTTCTCTTTCTGTTCCCTCTCCGCCCCCCTTCTACTCTAAGAATTCAATGGAAAAATATTTTGGGTGAGGATTAACAACAACAAAACAGAACAAATACAATACATATAAAGCACTTAGAATAGTACCTGATACATAGTAAGGGCTCCATGAATGTTAGCAATGAACATTCTCAGCTGTATAAGCAATGCATATCAATGTTAGTTTTTATAGATACTGCAAAACCTAAGAATCACAAATGGTATCATTACTACTTAAAGAACCAAAGCATAGAAATTGTTTCTGGTGTGGAGAGGCAATGTAGAACGAATGGCACCTTCACCTACTAATGTATTTAATCACATACCCCCAGGGAGTGCTGTACATGCATGGAGAACTGACTCCTGGAAGAATAAATTCTGCTTAAGATGTCAAAGCATGGATTTAGAGGAGAGTTGCCTTTCTTCTCTCAGTCAAGAAACTGGCACCTACATCCCACTACCCCATCATTTCTTTCCTCAGCTCAGCTTTTTTATTTGATTCAGTATCAAAAGATAGAAAGCACAGAGAAAACTGATGATCAGGAGCAAGACAGAGATGGCAGATCTCCTGCCTCAATCGAAACCTGGTATTTCAGTATTCAAATTATAAAAATGATAATAACAGGCAACTTTGCTCATTAAATCTGAAAGGTCAGTTTTATTTTTTTTTTATTAAAAAAAATCTTTATGGTTCAATTTATTAATTACACTGTTCCCTTTTTTCCCCCCCTATAGCTCCCCTCCACCTGGTACCCATCCCACCCTCCGCCCTCACCCCCCTCCACTGTCCTCTCCCATAGTTGCATGATTTTTGTCCAGTCTCTTGCTGCACATCCCACACCCCTTTTCTCCCCAAGAATTGTCAGTCCATTCCTTCTCTATGCTTGTGATTGTTACATTCACCAGTTTATCCTGTTCATCAGCTTATTAATTCAGTTGCTTTTTAGAATCCTTTGTTGATAGATGTGTATTTGTTATTCACAATTTATATTTTTAAGTTTTTCTTCTTCCTCTTCTTAAAGAATATCTTTCAGCATTTCATATAATATTGGTTTGGTGGTGATGAACTCCGTTAGCTTTTTCTTATCTGTGAAGCACTTTATCTGGCCTTCAATTCTGAATGATAGCTTTGCTGGATAGAGTAATCTTGGTTGTAGATTCTTGCTGTTCATCACTTTGAATATTTCTTGCCACTCCCGTCTGGCCTGCATCGTTTCTGTTGAGAAATCCGCTGACAATCGTATGGGTGCTCCCTTATAGGTAACTAACTGTTTTTCTCTTGCTGCTTTTAATATTCTCTCTTTGTCTTTTGCTCTTGGCATTTTAATTATGATGTGCCTTGGTGTGGTCCTCTTAGGGTTCCTATATATTGGGGTTCGGTGCGCTTCTTGGACTCCTAAGTCAATTTCTTTCACCAGGTGTGGGAAGTTTTCAGTCACTATTTCTTCAAATAGGTTTTCATTGTCTTGCTCTCGCTCTTTTTCTGACACCCCTATAATTCGGATGCTAGTATGCTTGAGGTTGTCCCAGAGGCCCCTTACACTATCTTCAATTTTTTGGATTCTTTTGGTTTCTTGCTTTTTCAGCTGAGTGGATTTTACCTCTTTGTATTTCAAATCTTTAACTTGGTTCTTGGGGTGCTCCAGAGCACTTTTAGGTCTTTGTATAATATTTTTTACTTCAGTCAGTGTATGCTTAATTTCTGGTTGGTCCTTTTTTATATCCTTGAGGGTCTCGTTCATTTCCTTGTAGGACTCATTCATTTCCAAGTTGGTCTTGATCATTTCCACGTTGGTCTTGATCATATCCTTGAGGGTCTCGTTCATTTCCTTGTTGGTCTTGCTTATTTCTTTATAGGTCTCGACCTTTTCTAGGAGCCTCTTGAGAAGGCCTATAACCGTGGTTTTGAATTCCATGTCCAGTCGTTTTTTTTCCTCCATTTCTTTCACATCTGATTTCTTTCCATGTCCCTGCATGGTGGCTACTCCCCTGAGTTGGTTAATTAGCTTTGTGTGGTAGATGTCCTACTAGGGACAGTGGCTCGGCCTCCCCAGTTACCTGAGGTGGATATGGGTTGCACAGTTTTGCTGAAGTTAAGCTCAGGTTAATCATTGTTAGCAGTTGGAGGGGTTGACCTCCAGGCCAATTGTCTGTGATGTTCAGCTCTGCTCAGGTTGGGTGGGTGGAGTCTCAGGGCCAAGCAGAGAGCGTTAGATCCGCCCTGTGCGGCCCCAGGGACTCTGTGCCAGGGGCAATGGCTGCCAGCACCTCTGACAGAGAGCTGCTGCCGAGCTCCATGGGCTGCCGGGGAATTCAGACTCTCCCCAAATGAGTCTGCACACCCAAGGTCTCACCCAGGGTCGTAAAACAAAACAGTCTGACGGTTTTCCTGAATGAGTGAGCAAGTCGCAGAGCGCTCTCTACTAGGTCAGGCAGCTGTGCTGTTCCCAAGTTCACCCGCAAGCTTGCCTTCTCCACAAGCCTGCCGACCCCTGCAGCACCCGAGCTTCGGCGTGCCCTCCCACTGTCTAGTTTTTACCCCGTGTGATAGTGGGTTCCCTGGACTTCGCCCAGAGCTGGAGAATCAGTTCAGTGGGACGTCTTTGTCTCCCCGTTCGAGAAAACTGGCTGGTTTTCAGCCGCCCGCCCTATCCGCTGGCGCGCGCAGCTCCTCCAAACCTCTCTCCACGCGTATCTTCAACGCTGTCCGCTACTGCTCCTCCGGGTCACAGTGTCTTATCTTCACTTTTATTTGTGGAATTTTCACTCGGCCAGCTTTCTGGTGATTCTGGGTGGTGTTTGTTCTTTCGTTAAGCTGTAGTTTTAAAATTGCTGTGTATGACGGCAAGATAGATGTTTTACCTATGCCGCCATCTTGGTTCTCTGAAAGGTCAGTTTTAGGAATAGTACCATTTATCATGGTAAAGTTTAGGTCTGCAGTGTTTTTATCAAAGTACCCAGGTTAAAAAATACTTATTTGTTAGCTATACACATTTGCAATCCTAGAAGTGTCTGTGAGGAGAAGAGGGGAGCAACTTTTTTTGAGATATTCTGCAGCAGTCACTTTCTTATGTGGGGAAATGGCATCCAAAGTAGCTGACAATTATCAGGCTACCTTGGCCCAGGGAAATCAGGAGCCTGCACTTCCCAGCTGCCCAGAAGTGTTAAATGGTTAAGTCTTCCCTGACTCCAGCTAGTATTAGTCCAAAGATGGGCAATAAAACCCATGTCCAGCCCTGGCCGGGGTGGCTCAGTTGGTTGCAAAACCATCCTGTACACCAAAGGGTCAAGGGTTTGATTTCTGGTCAGGGCACACACCCAGGTTGGGGGTTCAATCTCCAGTCAGGATGTGTGCAGGAGGCAGCTGATCAATGTTTTTTTCTCACATCGATATCTGTCTCTTTCCTTTTCTCTCTCTCTAAAATCCATAAAAACATATCCTCAGGAGAGGATACAAACAAACAAACAAAAAAACACCTATATCGACCCCAAGCACTCCTGACAGCCAAAGAATACCTGGGAACTATATATTACTCACCTGGGTGACAGGCACAGTGCAGGAGTGTAAGCTATCGAAACAACCTGGTGAAATCTCGCAAGGCCCAGCAAACTTGTTTACATTCCTCAGCACTAGAAAAGAAAAGGCAGGTTAGTCCCTAACTGATGACCAATATATAATACTCCAAAAACCTGCAACATTGACTCTGCTTTCAATCTTTCTGTAACTCAAAGGTAGATATTAACTATTGTACATGAGAATAATTATAAACTGCGTGGTCCTTATAGAATGGGCTTTGGAGAAAATCTTGGCTCCAATGTGTTCTTGGGCAAGTTACCAATCTGCCTCAGTTTCTTCATCTATTATCTGCTTCATAATGTTTTGAGAATTAAATCAGTTCATAATTGTAAAGTGCTTAGGATAATAGGGCAGTGAACAAAATAGTATTCAACAACTGTAGGCTGCCTATAACAACACTTGGTTAAAAAGCTCTTCACATAAAATAAATAAAAATAAAACAAAACCCAAAGTGATAAAAAGCAAGCATATTCAATTAAGGACAATTATCTCAATTCCACAAGCTGAGCTAACTCAAATAACCCTGGTTTTCTCATTCTCTTCCAAAGGCAGATTTTGTTTACAAAGCCCAATCCAGCAACTAAGAGTCTATCAGTCATCGATTTTCTAGTTGAACAGGCTGCTCAGCGATTCCCTCCTGTGGGAGGAGTAAGCAGGTCCTTAGACAGGCACTGAGATGCCGAGGTGGTATGAATAGCCCAATAACATCTGACCCTGTATTTTCTTTCTTTTTTGTTAAACCTCACCAGAGGATATTTTCCCCATTGATTTTCCTTTTTTTTTTTTTTTTTTTTTAAGAGAGACTAGAAGGGAGGGAAAGGACTGAGAGAAACATCAATATGAGAGAGACACTGCAATCGGTTGTGCCCCCACCCCCCTTGCCGGCCCCAACAAGGACCAGGGATGGAGCCTGCAAATAAAGTACATGCCCTTGACTGTAATCAAACCCAGGACCCTTCAGTCTGGGGACTGATGCTCCATCCACTGGGCCAAACTGAATTTTCAAAAAGCCTCCTTTGTCCAAATGGTGGGAAAGGAAGTGCTTCCTAATATGCTCACCCTTCTGTGGCCTTCTTCTTGGTTTAGAAAAACTCAGAGAGGATTCAATGTGAGAAGAAAGCTCCTTCTCCTCATTATGGTCAAAGATCAGGGAGGAAACTGCTAACAGTGATCCCAAGGAAAAGGAGAAATGAGAGCTATTCTCTCAAGTGCCTGCCATCTGGATTTCTCCACCTATTTTAAGGTCTGAAACATCATTAAGAACCTTGATTTAGTCTCCAGGACTTGATTCAACAGAATATACTAGAAACTTTCTTTTAGTCTCTCTTCACCCTAAAAATGTAATGAAAATGAGGATGGTTTTCTGGTTTTATCATAATTTTGCCATTTGCTCTTTATGAATTTAACATGCTTCAATAAGGGCCTGGGCATAATATTTCTCAGTCTATTTCCAAAACAATATTGACTTTTAAGGAAGCAGCCAGGTGAATGAGTGCCCATATCACTCATGTTCCCAACGTCATGAAGGCGCTAAACAGTGGTGTGCTGTAAGGGACTAAGACAACGGGAAATAGTTAAACTTGCTGGAGACTCAAGAATCTTTTGTTATCCTGATGCCTTACATGTTTTAAATTCTATTCTTCTTTAACCAGAAATCTTGGTTTAATCTGGAAGAAAAATGATAACTCCATTCTTAGCCTCTTTAGTGACGCATAAGAAAAAGTAACCAAATGCAAGTCCAGGAGAACTATGGTGAGACAGGGTGAAATGAGGGACAGGCCACAGTGTCTCAACTCAGCTCAGTTTCTGCTCCCAATCCTGTCAGCAACTGCTCTGGCATTAAGAGCTTCAGCCAAATGTTTAACTTAAGTGTCCTTGGCGTTTAAAAAAAAAAGGGGGGGGGGGAGATTTGAAAACTTCCTAAAAGCTAGAACTATTTTGTTTTTTAGTCTTTGTCCTATCTATCTATCTATCTATCTATCTATCTATCTATCTATCTATCTATCTATCTATCTGCCTGCCTATCCATTTAAAGCTGCCACTGTTTTTCTAGGATCTATTTTCTGGCATCTAGTCCCACAATCCCAATTTGTCCACCATACTTTGATAAGTACCATCTGAAAAACAGGCTTGGACTTGCTGAAATGACACTGAACCAGTTCACCTTCCCAGCTAGATGGCAAACAAAGCAGCATGTTGAGGCAGGAGTTATAGACCTTAAAACCAAAACGGAGACTGAGTCATGCATGGAATAGAAGGTTCAAGGGCAATGTGCATACTAAAGACAGGGAATTAATAAGAGGAGGTGAGCAATCTCAAAACCTTTTTCTTGCACCTCAACATTACCTCTTCTGTTCATTTCCCACTATTATGTCACAGCCTACTATAAGAGGAGCTGCAAAACTTGTTTAGCAATGAGAAATCAAGTAGGCCAGGCTGGTTGTGGACCCTTTTCCCCCCTATCACTGGGCAAAGATCACAGATCTTTTTGCTCACAGCATTGCATTATTTGGGCCCCCTTTCCTTGTCCCAAGATTTTAATTAAATTAGGGAAGGTCCAAAACTTTATTTCAGACTTACTCTACCTGTTATATGTTAGCCCAGATGACGGAATATGGACTTGGTGGAGACTTATTCCAGAATGTGTGGGTGGTTGTCTCAGAGCTAGCAGGAAACATGCTTCAGCTAGTTTTGTAACTACATAATGACAATCTGACAGATGATTTTCTATGGAGAAAGTTAACATTCACTGATCACCTACCATGTGCCAGATCTCATGATTTCCACTTGGTATCCCATAATAACCCTACTTTTGTTAAAACATATTTTTATTGATTTCAGAGAGTCCAGAGAGAAAGAGAAATATCAATTATGAGAGTGAATCATCGATCAGCTGGCTACCTCCTGCATACCCCCTCCTACTGGGGATCGAGCCTGCAACCTGGGCATGTGTCCTTGACCAGAATCGAAACCAGGACCCTTCAGTCTGCAGGCCGATGCTCTATCCACCGAGCCAAACTAGCTAGGGCTACTAACCTTATTTTAAAAGATAAATATGCTGAAGTTCAAACTAATAGCAAAAAACCCCCACAAACAACAACAACAAAGTAACAGTCAGTAAGTGGCAAGATTCAAACCAACATCTGTGACTCTAAGCCTCAGGTTCCCAGTTGCTCTAATCGGAGTCAATATCATCCTGCCCTTCTATTGATCAACTAGATGGAACAGAGCAAAACAAAAGTAGAGAAAAGGAACTAATTATACTTTTACCCCTGAGACAGCGTTTAGGTAGAATACTACTTCTACTGGGAGGATTCGTAGTGAAAAGAAATAATTTTATAAGGTCATCCCGGTCAATACTAGTATAGGCCTCCTTAGTAGAGGGGAAGTCCCATTTTCTGGCAAACTGTGTCACGAAGGCAGGCAATCACATGCTACTTTCCAGTCATGCATGCCACTTGATCTATGCCCAAAAGTCAAGTTACTTCTGGGGCATGAAGTTAGGCCACAGGTAAACTAAAAATAGAACTCAATGTTTGGAATTTCAATTTTAACAAAATTATTGGAGATACTCTGGGAGATGAGAAAGTAAACCATTTTGAAAAATGACACTAAGACTTCCGATTAAGCCTGGCTAGAGTGGTTGGTTCATTGACCTATGAACCAGGAGGTTATGGTTTGATTC
Organism: Antrozous pallidus; assembly: GCA_027563665.1. Lineage (NCBI taxonomy): Eukaryota > Metazoa > Chordata > Mammalia > Chiroptera > Vespertilionidae > Antrozous > Antrozous pallidus. The sequence goes on from CM050521.1 coordinate 21,010,045, forward strand.
CCTGTCAGAGCACATGCCCGGGTTTCAGGCTCAGTCCCCTGTAGGGGGGCATGCAGATGGCAGCCGATCAATGATTCTCTCTCATCACTGATGTTTATATCTCTCCACCCCTAAATAAAAATTAAAAAAAAACAAATAAAAAAAATAAAAGACTTCATTCAGGTCAAGATAGCAGTATAAGTAAATGTGGTATTCAAATCCTCCCACATCCACATCAAAATTACAACTTAACTACAGATAAACCATCATTCTTTATTGCCTTACATCTAGGAAGTCCTCTAACTAGGGATTTAAAGCCACATTGAGACTGGTATAGAAGGGGTGAAAACTAAGAACTGGCTGGCCCCACACCTATGTATGGTGGTTTAAAATTGGGAGGGAATTTTTCAGCTGCATAGGTCTCCCTGAGGAGCAAGGAGTCCCAGCCTCATACCAGGCCTCCCAGTCCAGGGTTCCAGAACTAGGAAGAAAAGTCCCATTAACTTCTGGCTGAAAAACCAGTAGGGATTGTGGCTGAGTGACACAGAGAGCTGCTGGAGTCCGAGGCAGTTCCTCTTAAAGGGTTTATGCGTGACTTAACTCTAACTCACTCTCCCTGAGCTCCAGTACAGCTTAAAAGAATGAGGGACATACAAGGAGGAACTGAATTGTCTGGCATCATGGCAAGAGCTGGTGGGGGTTGGGGTGGGAGAAATGGTGGTGGTGCAACTTTCTGTCAGACACTACTGGCAGAGGTCATTGTTCCTTTTCTGAGGCCTTCCCCTAGAGAGCTGGAAGGCAGGCGCCACTTCTGGGTCTCCATCAATCTGGCTCAGAGTGTTCACCCTGCCCTGGTAATTCCCTGAGACCTGGCACCTATCAACTTGCCCATTTCCCATTTCCAGGGTGTTTCCATACAGATGGACTCTCTTGCCTCATGCTTCAGATTTTCCTAAAATCTTTCAAATAAGCATCTGGCCTATGTGTGCTTTGCATCTCTTGCTAAGTGGCCCCAGGCCTGGCACTAAAAACAACCAGCCTTGGTTTACAGCTTGGCCTTTCCTGGGCACCTCCAAGCCCAGCACAAATAGCAATCATCTGCAGATTGTTTTGCAGCTGATGCTGGTGGCCCCAGACAGGATACAGACAGTAGCTGATCCTGCACCTCCAAGGAGGTTGCAGAGCCAGTACACCCAGTGGACAGCTTTAGACCATGATGGATTAGTCTACCATCTCCACTAGCAACACACTCAAGGTGTGGATTCAGTAAGCACCAAAGCCTCACTGAAGCAAGTCCTATTCCATAACTCTTCCCTGCTGTCACAGACAGTCCTCACAACTGATTGGCCTGGGGCCAATCCCTCTCAGTGATGCAATTAAGGCTCAATGACAACAGGACAGTGCACATAGTCCACCCAGGGGTGCACCTGGAGCATCTGGGAAGGCTGTGCCACTGGGCACTACAGGACACCTACTACATAAGGCCACTCTACCAAGTCCAAAATACATAGCAACTCTATTACCTAATACATAGAAATAAACATAGGGAAATAGCCAACATGTGGACACAACAAAAACAGGTCCCAAGTGAAAGAACAGGAAAATTTCCATGAAAAATTAAGTGAAATGGAGGCAAGCAAACTGCCAGATACAGAATTCAAAACAATGGTTATAAGGAAGCTCAAGGAACTTACTGAGAACATCAATGGCATGAAAAAAGACATAGAAACCATAGAAAATAACCAATCAGAAATGAAAGATATAGTAATTGAAATGAAGAATAATTTAACGGAATCAGCAATAGAGTAGATGAAGCTGAGAATAAAATCAGCAATTTGGAATTAAGGAAGCAAAAAACATACAACCAGGACAGCAAAAAGAAATCCCAAAGTATGAAGATACTGTAAGGAGTCTCTAGGACAAAGTCAAGTGTGCCAACATTTGCATCAAGGCTGTCAGGGAGGGGTAGTTGGGGGCGACAAGCTGTTAGACAGAGGCAGTTGGGGGTGACTAGGTCAGCAGGAGAGGGCAGTTGGGGGTGACCAGGTCAGTAGGCAGAGGGGGTTAGGGGTGATCAGGCTGGCAGGGGGGAAAATAAAGGGGGTCAGGCAGGCAGGTGAGCAGTCAGGAGCCAGCGGTCCTGGATTGTGATAGGGATGTCCAACTGCCAGTTTAGGCCTGATCCCCATGTACAAACTTCATGCACCAGGCCTCTAGTGTGTGTTTGTATGTGTATAGATATATGGCTTTTAAAAGTACACATTAGTTCATTTAAAATAGCATAAAAGAGAATGCTTAAACTACAAAATATTGCTGCAAGAAATTAAAGACATCAATAAATGGAAAGACATCTTGTGCTCATAGATTGGAAGATTTAATATTGTTAAGATGTCAATACTATCCAAACTGATTTACAGGTTCATGTAATTCCTATTTTAAAAAATCCCAATTGACTTTTTGTGTGTGAAAACAGAAAAATGTGGAATCACAAGGGACCCAGAAGAGCCAAAATAATTTTGAAAAAGAACAAAGTTGGAGGTCTCACACTGCCCAATTTTTAAATTTAAGCTATAATAATCAAAATGGTATGGTACTAACATAAAGACGAACACACAGACTAATGGAATAGAATAGAGAGCCCAGAAATAAATCCCTTGCATATGATTTTCAATAAAAATGCCATTCAATACAGAAAAGGGCAGTGCTGGGAAAACTAGATGTCCACATGCAAAAACATAAAGTTGGATGCTTAACATACATCATATACAAAATTCAACATTGATCAAAGTATTGAAACTATAAAGATGTTAGAAAAAAACAGGGAAAAAACTTCATGACATTAGATTTGATAATGATTTCTTGAATATGACACCAAAAGCACAGGCAACAAAAGTAAAAACTGATATGGAGAAATCAGGACCTTATGCACTGTTGGTGGGAATATAAAATAGCCACTATGGAAAACAGTATGGAGGTTCTTCAAGAAATTAAACAGAATTGCCATATAATCCAGAAATCCCATGTCCAGATATATATACAAAAGAATTAAAATCAAGGTCTTAAGATTATTTGTATATTCATGTTCACAGAAGCATTACTTAAAACAGACAAGAGACTGAAACAACTCAAATATTCATCAGCAGAGAAATGAAAAAATAAAATGTGGTATATATATATATAGACACATACACAGAGAAAGTAGAATGATGGTTGCCAGGGGCAGGGTGAGCAAGAATAGATATAGCTTCAGTTGTGCAAAATGAAAAAGTTCTAGAGTCACAACAATGTGAACATACTTATACTACTAAAGGTACACTCAAAATGGTTAAGATGATCAACTCTGTGTGTAAGTGCAAGTTGGGTTTACATTATACTTTTATTCCCCCCTTTATATCTTATTTTTCATATATGCATCCCCTCCCTTTTTTTTAAATGATTACTGGTATAAACAAACTGTTATATAATTGTTGTCTATTGATGGGCAATTGGAATATTTCAAGTTTCTTTCACCATTATCAACACTCATTCTTGGATCTAGAAATTGTCCCACAGCTGAATGAATATAAGCCACTGCCTAAAATTTAGTCAAAATTCTAGACTCTAGACACAAAAAGGAATATCAGGGCAAGGTAACATACAGTTATAACATTCAATTTACCTTGCTGTCATTAATATTATCAATGACCATAAAAGTCTCATAACCTTTGATTTAGTGATTTTAATAAAAATGGTCAAAAGAAAAGGCTGGACTTACCACATTCTTTCTAATAAAAGAGTAATATGCAAATTGGCCATACCTCCACTACATCCAAGAGCCATGCCCACCAGTCAATCAGGAACAAATAAACCCCAACCAAGATGGCTGCAGCCACTGAGAGCAGGAGGGAGGCTTGGGTTTCCCCAGCAATGGAGGAAGCCAAGCTTTCTGCCTGCCATTGCCAGCCTAGGCCTCCACTCAATGCTACAAAGTTTCAATTATAGAAGATACATAATCCTAACAGAAATGGCGGCAACCATGGAGCTGGAGAAAGCAGAGGCTAGGGTTGCCCCGACAATGAAGAAAGCTAAGCTTCTGAAGCCCTAGAGCCTCAGCCTCCACTCTAGGCTACAAAGTTTCAATTATAGAATTTAAATAAACCCAAACAGAAATGGCAGTTGCCACTGAGTGAGCAGAAGGCTTGCCTCCACTCCAGGCTACAAAGTTTCAATTGTAGAACATAAATTAATCACAGATCCCAGGGCCTCTGCTTGGTTCGCTGGGGGACATGGCTGGCCTGCAAACCACCACAGGCCCCTCGCCCAGGCTGCCCACACCCCAAGGGAATCCCTGATCCGGGACACCCTTCAGGGCAAACCAGCTGGTCCCCACCCATGCACCAGGCCTCTGTCCTATCTAATAAAAGAGTAATTTGCAGATTGACCATCAGTCCAACACACAAGAGAGCTGCCCCCATGTGGTCAAAGATCCTGCCCCCATGTGGACACAAGATGGCCACCACAAGATGGCCATCAGGGGAGGGCAGTTGGGAGGTTCCAGGCCTGGAAGGGAGGGCAGTTGTGGGCGATCAGGCAGCAGGGGAGGGTAGTAAGGGGCAAACAGGCTGGCAGGGTAGTGATTAGGGGGTGATCAGGCTGACGGGAAGAAGCAGTTAGAGGCAATCAGGCAGACAGACAGGCAGGCAGGCAGGCAAGCAGTTGGGAGCCAGCAGTCCTGGATTGTGAAAGGGATATCCCTCTAACGTTTATTATGTTCATAGTAAAAAAATCATTTATGTATGCCTAACATTTTAAGTGAACTGTAAGCAAGTGGTTCATGGGCCTAATGCATTCCAGAGAGATTTTTGTTTTAGACATGGCGACATTTTTCTAATTTATTGCATCTACACCACTCTGTGTTTTACAATCAATGCTTCACCTATTCAGACACTTGCATTCTTGACCCCTTAATATGAACGAGAATTGAAAATTTAGGGTAGTGTGCTGCCCAGTGCATCTTTCTTTTGAAAGATATAATGCTTCCACTTACTTATTAAGTTCTTACAACAGTCAATATATGTACAATAAAACTGACACACACATATACTAAATGGTGATATTTTCCCTAAGACTGGCTTCCCATGCCAATCTGCAAGTCAAGACTACATGGACACTAAAAATGCAAAGGCACATAAGAAACATACTCCAGGACAGATCTGTAACTAAGATGGTCCAAGAAACAAAGATATATTTTTCTACACACCCCAGCTACAGTTCATACTCCTTTAAAAACACACACACCCAGCAACACTCACCTAGTGACTTGTTTGTGGAAATCTGTTAGTTGTTTGTGTGTCACTGTGACAGCTCCCACAGTTGTTTCCTTTGGCAAACCTTTCAAGGAATTCTCTAACCATCGACAAAAAGTCTGTACCAAGAAGAAGAGGAAGAGTTTTTAAAGGAGGCAGGGCTTACTCAACTGGGACTCTATAGGTAGTAACAAAAACCTGCATGTTTTCCTTAATAGCATTAGTGTCTTGGGACTTGGAAGCAAGTAAAAGAATTAACAAAAGCACTATTTTTAGGTCATCCAACCCTCTGGGGATTGGAATCAGATACAAAGACATGCCTAGACTTCCCTTCAAAGGGGGAGCAGACATCATTTAAAAAAGAGCCTTCTTCCTTTAGAGGGCAGTCTCTGCTGGATGAGGCTATTGTTCTGTTCCTGTCATTAAACTTACACAGTATTTTAAAAATTAAATAGCTGCCATAAAACTCTTGAGTATAAAGATCAAAGGCAAAGATTCAGGTACCAGAAAGGGTGGGGACAAAAAGTATAGTAACATGTCAAAGTATAAATGTAATATAAATTCAGAAATTTCAGGATTTTAAGGTCATCTCTCTCGGAAGTCATGTCAATAAGGTCCTTTGTGATACCCGCCTTTCTTTGGGATAGAAAGTTCTTTCGCTGTTCACTCTATTTGCTATTTAGAAGAATTTATTTATACCTAAACAAGGTATCTTTATACCTTTCATATGCACAAAAACTGCTTATCCTCAGCCCCCTTGCTTCCTTCCTCTTCAAACTAAAAATCAAAATTCTAGAGACTTCCTCTGAATTCTTATTTTCAGTCGAATTGTTCTACTTTGAGTCAGTTCTAATTATTCTTCATGTTTTTCTTAAGCAGAATGTATACTTTGGTTATAGTTTCCAGCTAATTTTTTTACATTATATGTTTTCCCATTATGTTAATTTACGGTAACAGGCCAGAGAAAAGTAAATATTACATTACAAATGCTTAAAAAGTACTGCATGGCACACTCTTCCTCCTGGGAGCATGCTGTCCCTTTCCCCTCTTCCCCCTTCTTCCCCCACATGTATTACCTTTCCTTTTCCCTCTCCTATCCTCTATAACTTGTTTCCTGAGCCTATTTCTTCCACGACTCACTTCTACCTGTGTGACTTTCTAAATAAACTTTCTCTTATAATTTGAATCTTGGCTCTGAATTCTTTCTTAGCCAGAACCCAAGTACCAGAGTCGCTGAACTGAGGTCTGGTCTGACTCCACCAGTTTTTAACACCTGGTGTCATTTTCATTGCTGCCAACAGTGTCATCACCAATGAGGATGTGATGAGGCCCTTAGAATCTATGCCACTGAACTGGATCATATGGGAAACAAGTGCAGTAAACCCTCATGTATAAGAAATTCAAAACTACTTGCAGGAAGCTCATGACCATACTCACACCAGTCAGAATCAAGACTGAAAACAAAAAAGCTTAATAATCTTCCTAAGACCCTTGTTGGCCTCTGGACCCCTGCTGGTGTCCAGATGTCTGTGGTTGTTAATCACCTCTTGCCTCTCCCATTTATCCTTCACTTGACATAAAAGCCTGAATTCTGCACTTTCTTAAGATGGATTTGATACACCCCTAAAACTTCCCATCTTCTTGGTTGGCACCTTCATCATCAATAAATCTTTCCTTACTCCAAAAAAATATTGTGTAATTTTTCAAATGTTGCCCTCAAGGAAGATAACACTCTACTCATACAAAAAAAAGTTCTAACTGGTTTGGCTCAGTGGATAGAGAATCAGCCTGCAGACTGAAGAGTCCTAGGTTCGATTCCCATCAAGGACATATGTCTGGGTTGTGGGCTTGATTCCCAGTAGGGGACATGCGGGAGGCAGCAGATCAATGATCCTCTCTTATCACTGACTGATGCCCAGGTGCAGAAATTCATGCACAGGTGAGGTCCCTTGGCCTGGTGGGCGATCGGGATCGCAGGAGGCTGGCTGGTTAGGGGAGGGACCAATGGAGGTTGGCCAGCCACAGGAGGTTGGCTATGGGAGCGCACTGACCACCAGAGAGCAGCTCCTGCGTTGAGCATCTGTCCCCTGGTGATCAGTGCCGAGTCATAGCAATTGGTCGTTCAGCTGACAGGTTGTAATGGTTGCTTAGGCTTTTATATATATAGGTGTTTCTATCTCTTTCTCCCTCTCCCTTCCTTTCTGAAATCAATAAAAAGTATATATTAAAAAAAAACAAAAAACCAACACACACAAAGCAAGATCAAGAAATTCAGAAAATCCTTAACTGACAAAGTTTTGGTATCCAAAAAAACAATTAGCTAGCATATCATGAACCTTGTCATCTTCCAGTAAAGCAATCTGAGAAAGTAGGTTGAAAATACTGAATAAGCCGAAACCGGTTTGGCTCAGTGGTAGAGCGTCGGCCTTTGGACTGAAAGGTCCCGGGTTCAATTCCGGTCAAGGGCATGTACCTTGGCTGCGGGCACATCTCCAGTGAGGGGTGTGCAAGAGGCAGCTGATCGATGTTTCTCTCTCATCGACGTTTCTGACTTTCTATCCCTCTCTCTTCCCCTCTGTAAAAAATCAATAAAGTATATTACAAAAAAAAAAAAAAGAAAATACTGAATAAGCCCAATTGGCATGGCTCAGTGGTTGAGCACTGACCTATAAACCAGGAGGTCCTGATTAGATTCCCAGTTAGGGCATATGCCCAAGTTGTGGGCTTGTTCCCCAGTGTTGGGTGTGCGGGAGGCAGCAGATCGATGATTCTCTCATCATTGATGTATCTCTCTCTCCCTCTCCCTTTCTCTCTGAAATAAAAAATGTATTTCAAAAAAAGAAAATAGTGAATAAATTTGTTACAGGTGGGTATCCAAGAAAGGCTTTAGAAGTTCACTCAAGAGGCAAAGTTTGAATGTCATCTTCTACTGAAAAAGTATTGAACTTTGAAAATGATATGATTAAGAAAGTCCTCAGAAATTTAAATCTTCTTTGGACTTAAATAATTATAACTTCAAATAGTTTACTTATAAGGTATAGAAAACCCAAATTTATGTAAAAGTTCCTTTACAAAAACTCAGCTGTAGTTGATGTTTAGAGAAAACAATCACTTTAAATTGCTTCATAGCTTTGTGGGTGGATAATAAATTCTTTTTTTAAAAAAAAGTATTTTATTGATTTTTTACAAAGAGAAAGGGGGAGGGATATAAAATCAGAAACATCGATCAGCTGCCTCTTGCACACCCCTACTGGGGATGTGCCCACAGCCAAGGTATATGCCCTTGACCAGAATTGAACTCGGGACCTTTCAGTCCGCAGGCTGACGCTGTATCCACTGAGCCAACCTGGTTTCGGCAATAGTAAATTCTTTTTCTTTTTTAAATATATTTTATTGATTTTTTACAGAGAGGAAGGGAGAGGGATAGAAAGTCAGAAACATCGATGAGAGAGAGACATCGATCAGCTGCCTCTTGCACACCCCTCACTGGGGATGTGCCCGCAGCCAAGGCACATGCCCTTGCCGGAATCGAACCCGGGACCCCGCAGTCCGCAGTCCGACGCTCTATCCACTGAGCCAAACTGGTCTCGGCGGCAATAGTAAATTCCTAAGAGCACATGTTTACATGGTTTGTATTCCTGTCCAAACTTGTTGTTCTCATTTTCTTCTTCTGTTAGCATTTAACTACATGTTTACAAATCAAGAATGTTTTCTTAAAATCAAATTTATGTAATCTGTCTTTTGTTACTTGGGAACCAAGTGTATTTGTGAAAAAGTGAGAAAATATGGACATTTTATTTCTCATGTCAAGGACTTTTGGAATTAAAAGTTGTTGGTCGCTAGGCTCACAGAGTACATTCTTCAGGAAAACACAAAAATACTACTGTATTAGATTGCAAGAGAACATATGTATTGAACACCCAGCTATGGAAACTGTTGGTATTATGCATTCCTAAAACACTTGAACTTATATGGAAGCACTGAAGGATTATTTGATAAAAGCAGTCATGCAGGAACCTCAGAATTTGATATATAAAAATTAAAGTTAATGTGGCTGTTTCTGAAGTATAAGCCTAAAGAAAATGTTGGAAATCTATTAAGCATCTGCTTTCCATGTGAATGTTTTTTGTTTGAACCTAAGATCAAGTAAAGCATATTGCCCACTAAGACAATATACACTAATGCTGAATTTTGAAGATGAACACACCAGACTAGGCAGAACTTCTGGCTCAGTCGATATTAAAGTCTAACAGTAAAAGTGCATTTTCTTTTGTGAAAGTGCTGAAATTGAGGCTAAAAACTGCCATTGATAACATAAAGCAAAAAAAACAATGTTAAGATATAGATGTACTTCAAAGTTGTAAGTATCTGGATCTTTCTCTTCTGGTAGATAGCTCACTTTAATATTAAATATCAAAAATTATAAATCCTATTTAAAAATAGATTACAGGCTATGATATACTTTGTCATATAGCGCACATAATCTGATTTATATCATGGGGCCTAGTACTGAAATTTCTTGGCCATTACTGGATAGCCTAAAAAAATTTTCCATGCTCAGGTGATAAAAAATTTGGTTGAAGAAGTAAAACAGGAAGCAAATAAACCCAATAAGGAAACAAATCAAGTATACATTGTGGACTAGTTTTACAATATACCTATCGGCCTCCAAATGGTCTAACAAGTTTTATTACCAGGGAACCATACATGCTACCTAAGAAGACTGAAGTTAGTTAACCCTTCCTAAATAACCAGTAATACTATTCAAGCGATAGATACATGGGCGTTTCCCACAAATGAACACATTTCTCACTGATGGCCACAGAGCTGACTTCAATACTTAGTATTCACTCATGGTAATTTATAAGCCATACAACAGTGACAAAAATATGCTTTCAATAATCCAGTGATGAATCAATGGCCTCATGTGATCTTCTTTGTCTAACAATTAAACTTAGCAATATGCCTAAATTGGGTTCCATGAACGTTCAACAGGGCTGCTTTCAAAGGTACAGTTGGCCGCAAGGAACCAAAGTTTAGGCCAGGGAGAAATGGGCACCTCATGAAAATAATCTTACCGGTCTATCAACCTGCATGATCTCCCAGAGCACTTCGGCCACATCTGGTAAGGTGTAGGGAGGGAGACAAAAGCAGCATGTGTGGAGCAGCTGGCTTACAAGTTGCTGTCCCAGCTGGTTCATCACCTGTCCAATCAATTCTTTCCGTAATTCAAAGTCCTCTTCATGCTGTAAAGAAAACAGGAGCAATGGATAAGTTCTAATTTCAACTTTCCAAAGACCAAGCACTCTTTCCCCTTTAATCTAGCACAACATTACCAATGGGTGTGCTGCAAGAATTTTTAAACCATGCAAAATCTAACTATTCTCAGGGGCCCAGGCCTCTTTTTGTAAAAGAAAGAAAAGAAAGAAAAGAAAGAAAAGAAAAGAAAGAAAGAAAGAAAGAAAGAAAGAAAGAAAGAAAGGGAAAGAAAGGGAAGAAAGAAAAGACAACAGCCAACAGAATAATCATTTCGTGTGAATCAATCAAAATCATACCTTTTTTAAAATTTCTTAGACTGGCAAAAAATTTTAATATATTTTTTGGTGTGCTGCAGAATTTTAGTAATTAGTTTATGTGTGCCACGAGATGAAAAAGGTAAAAAATTGCTGGTCTAGCAATTTCTCTTTCCCAGGGGGGAAAAAAAAAGTATATTATATAGCAGGAGGATTCACAAAGCCCATCAAACGTTTCATCATGAAGAAAACATTGAATTTAGTATCAAAGAAATGGACATGGGTTTCAGCTAAAAGTAACCCTTAGGTTTTTCATGAGAAGAGGGCAGAAGAGACACAATGGTTAAAGATTAAGGGTAGCAATTTTCTTAATATTTTTTTTCTGTGAAAAATAACAAAGTATTCTTGTTTCCTTTTTGAAAACCAACTGAGACGATTCCAAAATGGCACTGGAGTAAGTGGAAGCTATACTGACACTCTCCCAGGACCAAACTGGAAATGGGATCCTACAGACAGCTGCTGAAGTTCTGAGAAATATCTCAGTTGTGGGGGGTTCCCACTGAGAACTCTGAGGTCTAACCCCCAAGCTGGGCTCTTCAGCCCAGAACAACAGAACTGATAAAGGTACCCACATAACAACTGTATGTGAAAAGCAGCAGGGTTCTGTCTGACAGTGAGATAACTGGAATTGTAGGAACCCTCTTAAAGGGCCAACACACAAATTTTAGTGTGCAACCACTCACCTTGGGCAGAGTAGAATGAACTTCTGTGAAGCCAGGATTGGGGGCTTTGGAGCTGGAGATCAGGGAGCAGCCCCCCTGGTTTCCTGTGCTGAGTCATTCCCTAATGCTGAGGAGGAAATCTTTCTCCTGTGGACCTTTGCTATCCAGTGGTTTTTGCTTGGAGGGAAGGCAATCGCCCCACCTTCTTGCCCCATTCTGTGGTCGACTGCCTGAAGCTAATCAGGTCTGAGTGCCAATGGGAATGCAGGCAGGGGCGTATCTCTGGAGGCTTTCAGACTTTGATCTAATCCCAAACCTGGGGCTAGAAAAAGCAGAACCTGGTGCACATCTTGGTCCTTTCCTAAAGTACCCAGCCCCAGCAGGGGGAGCCACAAACTGTGAATTGCTGATAGCTCCAAACCGGATACTCGAGGCCAGTAAAAAACAGTATCTGACATTGTCCTACCCTAGAGATTGGGAGGTGTAGTAATCTACCTAATACACAGACACAAACCCATCAGCCAGCCAAAATGGGGAGACAAAAAAATAAACTCCAAATGAGAGAACAAGAGAATTCTCTGGAAGAACTAAATGAAATGGAGATAAGAAATTTATGAGACACAGAATTCAGAATAATGATGGCAAAGACGCTCAATAGCATGAGAAAAGATGCAGTAACTATGAAGAATGACATAGCACTAATAAAGAACACACTGGAAGAATACAAAGCAGATTAGGGGAAGCCAAGGATTGGATCAGTGAATTAGAAGACAGGGTAGCCGAAACCGGTTTGGCTCAGTGGATAGAGCGTCGGACTGCGGACTGCAAGGTCCCAGGTTCGATTCCGGTCAAGGGCATGTACCTTAGCTGTGGGCACATCCCCAGTAGGGGGCATGCAAGAGGCAGCTGATCGATGTTTCTCTCTCATCGATGTTTCTGACTCTCTATCCCTCTCCCTTCCGCTCTGTAAAAAAAAAAATCAATAAAATAAAAAAAAGAAGAAGAAGAAGAAGAAGACAGGGTAGAAAAAAAATCACACAACCAGAGGACCGAAAAGAAAAACCAGTGAAAAAACAGAAGGACAGTTTAAAAGGGAGCTGTGGGACAATAAGAAACGTAACAATATTTGCATAATAGGAATGCCAGAAGGAAAAGAAAGCGAGGAAGGGATAGAGAATGTGTTTGAACAAATAATGGTACAAAAGTTCCCTAACCAGATGAAGGGAAAAGACACACAAGTTCAGGGGGCACAGAGAGTCTCAATCTCAAGCAAGAAGAACCCAAACAGGCCCAAGCCAAGATACATCATAATTAAACTGCCAAAAATTAAAGACAGAGAATCTTAAAGGCAGCAAGAGAAAAGCAAACTGTTACCTACAAAGGAACTCCCGTAAGGCTGACATCTGATTTCTCATCAGAAACTCTACAGGCCAGAAAGAAATGGTATAAAGTACTCAAGGTAATGGAAATAAAGGATCTAAAACCAGATTACTATATCCAGCAAGGCCATCATTCAAAACAGTGAAACAAGAGCTTCTCAGACAAAAAAAAAAAAAAAAAAAAAAAAAGGCTAAAGAAGTACATCACCACCAAGCCAGCATTATAAGATAGAGACCCTCAAGAAAATGAGGAAGCAATATGAGACGATGAGTTGAAAGTAGAAAAGTTACAATGTTTATACTTACATCATTGGCTACTCCTGTGTGGATGAGGTCTCGTAGGAACCTCATGACACTACAGTTGGCATCCCGGTGGTCCAGGGTAGTAGAGGCAATGGCCCACTGTAAGATGGGGATGACCACCTGGCTCCTCAGCAAGGTAACAGGGCTACGCTGAATAAACCTGGTGTGGAAAGACATGCTGGTATAAATGACAAGGAAAAGGCTATAAAAGCAGCCAGGGTAAAAGACAGAACTATGGAGAAAGTAAAAAGATCAGTGGTTGCTAAGGTTTGAAGAGGAGGAAGGGACAAATAGGTGGAGCACAGGGGATTTTTAGGGTAGTAGAACTATTCTGTACAATACTGTAATGATGTATACACGTCATTATACATTTGTCCAAGCCCACAGAGGGTAAACCACCAAGAATAAAAACCTAATGTTTTATAGACTATAGGTGATAATGTATCAATGCAGGTTAATGAATTCTAACAAACCACTCTGGTGAGGAATGCTGTTGATAGTGAGGGAGATGGTGGGGATGGGGGAAGCAGGAAGTATATGGAAATGCTATTACTTTCCATTCAATTTTCCACAAGATTTCTCAGATCCTTTAATGTAATGGAGAATCTCCCAAGAAAAACAATATTTTCCCAAGTTATTTTCACCAGATAACCATTTGTACAAAGAATATCTCTAGGGATTAGTTTTTCATTGAATATGTACTGGAAAAACGGGGTTGACAACCCACCCATATAAACTGAGGAAAAAAACACACAAAAAACATGTTTTTCTAATTTGTCCAAAAATTAACATCTACATTTAATAATGGTCTATATTTTTATAAAAGGTTTTATGTTCACTAACTGGTTTGATTAAAATTCCTTAGTGAGGGACTAAGAGGAACTTAAAGATTTGACAATAACGTCAGTGTTACTGGTAAAAGGAATTTAAGCACTAGGTGAGGTGGCAGGTTAGGGGCAGAGCTGGGAAGTGTAACACCAGATAACTTCTAAACACCTTAAAATCCTAAGTATTTTTTTTCTGAAATATATCTACTCAAGGAAAAATTTGAGATGAAGCCTGATATTGTAGCAGCATACAAAGTTAAAACCACAAGGGATCTTAGAAATTATCTAGTCAAATGTTTTTACCAAGCTCAATTTTACTGTCCTGCGTGTGTCTCCTCCTTCATGATAGGAACTCAGCCACTTTCCCCTGCTCCCATCCAATTCCTTTTCCTCACTTCTGGGGATAATCTGGCTCAAAATTTAACTTTTGGTTATTTCACAGAGAAAGAAACAGTGTTAGGTGACAAGTCTAAGCAGTGACAGGAATGAACAATAAAAGGAAGGGTTGCTCTTTGGAAGAACTGACCTGGTGGCTAGCCGAAACAGGTCATCCACGGTGTCAGGGTGATTCTGGAGCCCATTTTGCTGTTCTAGGAGCTGAAAGGTGGGGATGCACAGTGCCTAAAACAGAAGTGATTTCAAAACAAATACTTGTATATAAATGCCACAGCATTCAGATTTGCTAAATATCACAACATATACAAAAGGACAAAGAGGGGGAAAGCAGACAAAAAAAAAAAAAAAAAAAAAGGACTGATAATAATAAGATCAAGAAAAGAAAGATGGAAATCTCTCTCAGTTGACATAGTTTTCACAAATGAAAGCCACTTTGCAGGAAGGATTGATGGTATAAATTTTAGTTGATGAAGGTGGACAGATGTCATTTCAAAGCTTTAGAAGTTTCTGAGATTAAAGACTGTACTTATAAGTGCTAAACATGGTCAGTCTGCTAAAGGAGTAGATGAAGTTTTAATAGTAGTAGATAAAGTTTTAAAGAAATATACATCTTGAGGAAAAGGAGTATCATAATTTAACTCCCTAATATATTCCCACCCATCCTCTACCCCGATGACTGGAGGGAGGATGAGGGGACAATATATCAGAAACTTTTTTCAACATCTGCTATTTACCCTAAAACCATCCATGCTGAGTAAACTTGTTCACTGGCTATTCTAGGCAAGAATTTAAATCTAGTTGCCCACCTTGCCATTTCCCCCAAAAAACCCTATCTCTGGAGTGCATAATTAGGCAGTAATGATCATTACATTTGTGTAGTCAATCTTTCTTTCTCCCAAACAGGCCTGTCCAGAGAACTAGGAAGTTTCTATCTCCCTGTTATTAGGAAATCAACATGCCTGGGGTGGCAACATAAAGAAGCAACAGAATTAAAGACGTGGTAAAGAACACACTGTTAGGCCTTTAGACCATCAAAGAACCAACACATCTATACTCCCCAAATAAAACATACCTGAAGCATGTCTAGTAATCCCTGCCGACAGCCCTCTTCCATGCCATACTCATCCACAAGGATACTGCCAAGGTACAGGAAACAGGAATGCTGATGTACATGGTACACATTCACCATCTGCCAAGGGAAAAACCAATTAATTCAACCTCATATTGAGGTTGATATCCCTCAATAAGTATCAACTTAGAAAGCTGTTTAGAGGAAGACATTTACAGAAAGACTAGTCTCTTCTCTTTCAGACAACATAGGAAAAAGAAAGCACATTGTATAATACTTCAACCTGAAAGACAATAAAGAACTATTTTATCAAAGGCTTGTATAATGTTTGTAAAACCATATTATAGCATACTAAAAATTTTCTAACATCTAATAGTTGCTCCTATTCGCATTAAAAAAAACTTTTAAAAAAATTAGTGGAGCAAGGAGGAACCAAGATGGCGGCATAGGTAAACTATCCTGCTGCCCCACACAACAATTTCAAAATTACAACTAAAAGACAAATCAGACATCATCCAGAATCACTAGAAAGCTGGCTGAGTGGAAATACCACAAATAGAAGGAAAGATAGAGGGACACTGTGACTCAGAGGAGCTGTGGAGAGCAGAGTTTCAGAGACATGCGGAGAAAGAGGTGCGGAGCCGTGTGCGCGAGCAGAAAGGGTGGGCAGCTGGCTGAATACCTGGCTGCTTTTCTCGAACATGGAGGGAGACAAAGGCGTCCCATTGCACTGATTCCCCAGTTACAGGTGAGTCTCAGGGAACCCAGACTCATTCGGGGGTGAAACTGGACCGTAAGGAGGAAGCATGCTGAAACTCAGGAGCTGCAGAGGGGTGTGAGCTCGCAGACATGACTTGCTCTCTCATTCGGGAGGAAAAAAAAAAAAAGAACAGAAACCACCCGACTGCATTGTTTTCCAACCCTGAGTGAGACTTTGGGTGTGTAGACTCATTTGGGGAGAGGCTGAACTGTCTGGCAGCAGGCAGAGCTCGCTGGCAACTTGCTCTCAAAGGCACGTGCAGCTGTTACTGTGGGGCAAAGAGACCCAGGCGCCGCTTAGGGCAGGGCTGACAGGGAAACCAAGGCTGCCTGTTCAGCCTGGAGACTCCGCCCATCCAAGCTGAGTAGTGGCTCTCAGAGCATAAACACAGCTGAACCTCACAACCAATTGGCCTGAAGGTCAAACCCTCCTAGTGATACCAACAACAATCTAGGCTTAACTACAACAAGACTGTGCAACCCATAAAGGGCTGCAAATCTAGGCTTAACTACAAGACTGTGCAACCCATAAAGGGCTGCACCAAGAGTATCTACCTCAGGTAACTAAGGAGGTTGAGCCACTGTCCTCTAGAAAGCTACTAGACCAACTCAGAGAAGCAGCCAAAATGCAGACATGGAAACAAATAACACTGGGAAGAAATGGAGGGGAAAAAAATGACTAGATATAGAGTTGAAAACCACGGTTATAAGGTTTTTCAAGAGGCTCCTAGAAAAGGCTGATAAATTTAACGAGACCCTTGAGGATATGAGCAAGACCCTCCAGGATATGAGCGAGACCCTTGAGGATATGAAAAAGGACCAACTAGAAATTAAGCACACACTGATTGAAATATAAAATGGTATACAGAGCCGAACCGGCTTGGCTCAGTGGATAGAGCGTCGGCCTGCGGACTGAAAGGTCCCAGGTTTGATTCCAGTCAAGGGCATGTAACTTGGCTGTGGGCACATCCCCAGTTGGAGGTGTGCAAGAGGCAGCTGATTGATGTTTCTCTCCCATTGATGTTTCTGACTTTCTATCGCTCTCCCTTCCTCTCTGTGAAAATTCAATAAAATATATTTTTAAAAAAATGGTATACAGAGACCTAAAAGCAGTCTAGAGGACCATGAGAATCAAGTCAAAGATTTGAAATACAAAGAAGTAAAATCCACTGAGCCTGAAAAGCAAGAAGCAAAAAGAATCCAAGAAACTGAAGATAGTGTAAGGAGTCTCTGGGACAACCTCAAGCATATCAACATCTGAATTATGGGGGTGCCAGAAAAAGAGAGAGAACAAGATACTGAAAACCGATTTGAAGAAATAGTGACCAAAAACTTCCCCCGCCAGGCGAAAGAAATAGATTTAAAAGTCCAGGAAGCGCACAGAACCCCAAACTATAGGAATCCAAAGAGGACCACACCAAGACACATCATAATTAAAATGCCAAGAACAAAAGACAAAGAGAGAATATTAAAAGCAGCAAGAGAAAAACATTTAATTACCTACAAGAGAGTACCCAAACACTTGTCAGCTGATTTCTCAACAGAAACTATGCAGGCCAGATGGTAGTGGCAAGAAATATTCAAAGTGATGAATAGCAAGAATCTACAACCAAGATTACTCTACCTAGCAAAGCTATCATTCAGAATTGAAGGTCAGATAAAGTGCTTCACAGATAAGAAAAAGCTAAAGGAGTTCATCACCGACAAACCAGTATTATATAAAATGCTGAAAGGTATTCTTTAAGAAGAGGAAAAGAAATAGGTAAAAATAAAAATTATGAACAACAAGTGAATCTAAAAATCAAGTGAATTAGAAATCTGATGAACAGGATAAACTGGTGAATATAATAGAATCAGAGTCATAGAGATAGAATGGACTGACAATTCTTGGGGGGAAAGGGGTGTGGGAGGTGCAGGAAGAGAATGGACAAAAATCATACACCTATGGATGAGGACAGTGGGGGGGGGGGAAGGGGCAGAGGGTTGGATGGGTAACGGGTGGAGGGGAGCAATGAGGGGGAAAAAGAGAAACTTTGTATTTAATAACCTGAACAATAAAGACTTGTTAAATTAAAAAAATTAGTAGAGCTATAGCAGGGACAAATATACCAAACGAGAGGCCTGGTGCATGAAATTTGTACACTGCAGGAAGGGGTCCCCCCTCAGCCCAGCCTGTACACTCCTGCAGTCCGGGAGCTCTCGGGGGATGTCCGACTAACAGCCTAGCACTGCTGCAGAGGTGGCAGTTTTCCTCACAGCACAAGTACAAAATTTAAGAAGGCACTTGCTTAAGAGTCCTACAAATGCAGGCTTGGCACTGGCCTTGCCTCCCTCAATTCTGTGCACATAGCACCTCACTTGCCTCAATCTAGTTCTGGCCCTGCTATGAGGTTAACATCAACACAAATTACTAAGTCACTAGTCACAGATGTCTCATAGAGAGTAGTTCTGGGTATAATCTTAGAGAACTTCATGTAGTGAGTCATACCATCTTAATAACTTATCAATCTTGGTCATTAAGAGAGTCAAATTTATACCTTGACAAATAAGAAACGTATGAACTATGTTCAATATAGTTAAAAATCCCTTTGGGCTAAGAAATAGCAAAGTTTGACTTACCACATTTAAAAAAAGGAAATAAAGATAAAAATATTTAGCATTGGTATACAAGAGCTGAACATTAAAGTCATTCTCTTTTCCTAATTTCACACTGGAATGTATTGTTAATTAGACTTCACTATAAAGATTAGATTATAGACAACATACCTACCACCAGCACTACTTAACCTCTTTCAGATAATTTTTTTCATATTTAATTGATTTAAGAGTGTTTCATCACCAGAGTTTTTGTTCCAAAGGCTCCTATTTCAAATTCTGTACAGGTTACATTTTCCCTCTTGTAGAGAACTTACCTGTGTGACCAGTGGCTGCAGCAGGGCTGCAGATCCTTTGCCTACACAGCGAACAGCAAAGCGAAGGCATCTGCAACAACGTTCTACAATCCGATTATCAGCCCGATGCTTATTTAATGTCTCAGATAAAACTGGCCATATCTGAGTCAAAAGTGAAAAACACAAGAAAGAAAGAGATGAAAAAAACAATGCTTTCAAGTTGGTAACATTATATTTGGCTTTCAAATAATTTGGAAAAAGCTTTCATTGTAAGAAACACACATGGCCTGATTCTGACCAGTGTATATGTGCGTGTACATGTGTGGAGATTCAACATACATTTGTCACTAAAACACGACCGCTTCTAAGAAAAGCACAATGACTCTTCAGAACAGGAAGAGGAGCATGTCTAACTTTACTAGAGGACAAAGATATGCATTTTCCTAAACTCTGAACTTCCTGATTTAGGGTGGAAAGAATTAATACAAGTTACAGAGGAAGAAATGTTTAAAGGCAGTTCCAAGAAGTTGGAAGACCTTGAACAAAAGGACTAGTATAAAGGAAATAGCATTATTTGATACCATTGAACATTTAAGAACATTTGGTGTGCCCCCAGTCCTGTAGCCTGAAAAGCAAGCACTTCTCCCATGCAGGCCTAACCCTGCTTAGCTTCCGAGATCAAATGAGATTGGGCACATTCAGGGTTGTAGGGCCATAGACTGAAAAGCACTTTTCAAAACATACCTTTTGATCCTCACATTACCCTCAGTGAAAAAAAGCATAAGGGAAATATGTTATCAATAGGAAAACTAAAGCAATGAAGGCTTAATTGGCTTTGTAAAAAAAAGAAAAAATGTTGCTAATATTAATCAGGCCTCCTAACAACTCTAGGATTCACACAATCTCTCCCACTTCTTTGGCCTTTCAATGAATTTTCCCATAGCCTATTTTCTTTAAAAAATCTAAAATCTAAATTATTTATTTGGATGGTTCCATTCCTCTTTTCATTGGTATTTAGTCCATATCAGCAAATTAAATCTTCCTATGAACCTAGAAGAAAGTACCTTCTCACTCTAGTTACCCACAGCATTGCAAGGAAAAAGAAAGGCTTGTACCACAGACATTTGTTCACTTACCTCTTGTATGACTTTTTGGCACGGATGAGTCTGTCCATTTTCCACAATGGGATTGGTGTGTCTGCAGGAAGACAAATGGCTCAAATTAGTGAAAGAAGAACAATTTCACGAGGACCCAGAGCCCTGTCCCTGTTAGTGTACTTAGTATCATCTCACCAAAAAACAAAAACAAAAAACAGATAGCAAACTTATTTTTAGGACTCAAGACCATTTCCTCCTCTTGCATTCAAACAAACACAAGCAAATAAATTATCCTATCATTTATTGCCACCTTTAAGTGACTTCCACTAGAAACATGTAAACTCAATCTAACTCTGGGTACCTGGGCTGTAGGTATAGGACACTAAATTATCCTTTTCATTTTTTCCCCCTTTATAAACCTAAATATGTAGTCTCTCCCAAATTAATAAAAAATATATACAGGCTGTCTGAATCCAACAATGAGAAACCAACCAAGCAATGCTCCATTCCCAGCATTAAAAGTCAAAAGCTTTAGGAACTCTACCAAACATGTTTCTCATGATTCTAGTCTGATCCCAGGAATACACACTACACAGAGGCCCATCCACAATATGTAAAATCCAACTATTTGTCTAGTTCTAGACTCCACTAATTTGAAGCAGAAAAAAGAAAAAACTGTATGATACCAATCTCTTTAAAAGCAAAAAAATTCTTTAATTCTAAAATGTCCAACAGCAATTCATTTAAAATTTAATTTTCTTTAAATCCAGGCATTTTCAAGTATTACAGATTTTCTTTCATTTATAGTGAAACTAGAGGCCTCGTGCAAGAAATTCATACATGGGTGGGATCCCTAGGCCTGGCCAGCGATCAGGGCCAATCGGGGCCTTCCAGCTGCTGCCTTGGGCCTTCCTTTCTGCTGGCTGCTTGCTGGGGCCTGCTGGACAAGGGGAGGGACCAGGGGAGGTTGGCCAGCTATGGGAGGTTGGCTGTGGGGATGCACTGACCACTAGGGGGCAGCTCCTGCATTGAGAGTCTGCCCCCTATTGGTCAGTGCACATCATAGCGACCAGTTGCTCCAGTTGCTCAGGTTTTTATATATATAGATAAGGGGTACTATTAATAGGCTCTCAGAATGGGATGTAACAGGACTCTCATTATACAAGAAGGCATTGCACCAATTCAGATAAAGATACCTGTTGACAAAAAGTAATAAACTAAAACAATGCCTATTTTAACTTATTCCACATAGGCTATTTTGCAACTATTACTCTACTATTCCAGTTATATCTATGGGCCTCCTCACATATTATAAATTATGTAACTCAGTAAGCATCATTCTTTGATGCTCAAATACTTTTGTCACTCAAATACTTTTTAATCATTAGGCTCCTCTTAATTTCAAAGGATTAATTTCACCAAGTTAATGAAGAGCCTTTACTACTGTTTTGTATCCATACATTTCACAATGTGTCTAAAAGTGTGTGTGGCCCTGGAATAGCAAGCAGCAGCACCTGGGAATTTATTAAATACTAGAAACCTGGTGCACAACATTCTTGCACTCAGAGAGTGGGGGTGGGGTCCCTCAGCCCAGCCTATGCCCATTTGCAGTCCTGGAGCCCTCAGGGGATGTCTTACTACCGGCTAGGAGGCAGGCCTAAGCTGTAGTTGGACATCCTTAGTGCTTCCACGGTGGTACCCAGCTTCTGGCTGAGCGGTGCTCCCCCTCTGGGAGCACACTGACCATTGGGAGGCAGCTCTTGTGTTGAGCATCTGCCCCTTAGTGGTCAGTGGGCATCACAGCGACGAGTTGGGCTGCCATTCGGTCGATTGGCATATTACCCTTTTATTATATAGAAAGGAATATTTTATAGGATATAAATTCTTAGGTTCTATCAAAATACAATCAATCAGACAATCAGGGATGGAACCAACAATCTGTGTTTTGATAAGTCCTACAAGTGACTCTGAAGCATGTTAAAGGTTTGAAAATCACTGATCTAGAGACCAGAAGAATTAATTACATTTTAAAGGGTCTTTTGACAGCTCTTCCCTCTCTGGGCCATGTGGACCCAGAGTGAGCAGACTCGAGAAGTCAGGTGGGAAAGGTCGACTGTGAGTCTCCCTAAGGGACATGCAACCCTGTTTTCCCTGCCTGGGACTCGGGAACCCTATCCCGTGGAAAAAATACATGGAGGTTCCCAATTTCTCCCAGGCCATTGTCCACAGTGGCCTTTCAGGTGGATTCTCGAGTGGGACCCCACCAACCCTGAGACCCATGACTTCAGCAGTCCGTGCATCACCATGGGGCCCTGCCATCACCCAAGGTCACTGCAAGCTGGAAGCCTCGGTCCTCATTGCTCTGCGAGTGCTGACGTCACCATCTCCTGGGTGCTGAGCGTACATTTTAGGAATTTTACTTCTAACTGATTTGGGTGCACTTACCTTAGTGGCTCAGAAGGAAATGAAGTTCTTTTCCTCCGTGAGGTCTTTGATTCCTTAGGGATAATGAAACTATAGCTGAGGGGGTAGCAACCTAATTTTACATAGTGCTTTCTACCTTTCATATCGTATTTCTCTGATGTAAAATTATCCCTGACATAGTGGGTGGGAATGCAAGATAGATACAAGTTCTATTGGTGCATTTCAAAAAATTCACCAAAATTATGAAGGTAGATATTCTTTAACTGTGATTTTTATGAATTTATCCTTTGTAGATACTCTTGCACATGTATAATGATGTGTGTGAGGTTGTTTGTAAGTTAGGTTGAAACAACCTTGATGTTCATCAGTAGGGAATTGGTTCACTAAAGTACATCCATCCCTAGAATTTTTAAAAAGAGTCTTTGACAAAGGTCTACTAAGAAGAATTTCTTAGAATTTGCCTTTGCCCAAGACTTCAGGCAATGATCTTAATTAAGTATCCTGACAAAGGAGATTATAGAGAAAAAAAACAACACTTGCTTACTTCAATACACAAGGGTCTCATTTGTGCTTTTAACCCAAGACAGACATCTAGAATCTCTCTTCTTACCTAAATATTACTGCAAGACGATCTAAGAACACAGTGGGATCTGAGGATATACCATTGCTGGGCTCCTGAGACAACAGCTGAAAAGATAGACATTAACACCCAGTCATTACACATTCAAACCTACAGCAAACACTGCAACATACACCCTTACACTTCAACCTCTGTCTCAATCTCTGTTTATTTCTGCAAAGTTACTCAAATGGTGCAAGTTTTTAATTCATATTGTCAAATTAGTTTCTTCCATCTCACTGCACCTTAGCCAAGACTATATATTACTAACATTTTAATATATAATCATTATGGAGTGGAAAATATATTTTTTCCATTTATTTGTATTATGATTGAGACATTATAGAAATTATATATTAAAAGATAATTTATATATAAGATTATTATGTATTATGTAATCTCTATTATATTCACATTCCACTTTAGCTTTATATTTTAAGAGATAAGGCAAGTTGCTCCTTATTCTTCTTTCCTAAAATTTTCACCATTATATGTGAAAATATATATTTTCACCACTATATATCATTAGAGGTGAACTTTAGAATCATTTTGTCATGCTCCCCTAAAAGTCCTACCAGTATGTTCACTATTATTGCACTATACTTGTACATGTAATTTGAGAAGAACTGCCATCTTTACATATTATTCGAGGAAACTTGGTAGGTTATGGTTTTGGTTGCTAACTTGAATGATATTTTTCCCATTACATCTTCTAAACAGTATTACTAACATTAGTAAAAATCAATTGATTTTTAAATGCTTCTCTGCATGCAGCTACTTCAATAGACTTACTAATTTTTAAAACTTTTCAGTTCATTTTTTGGCTTTTCTACATAGATAAAAGATACATAAAAATTAATAATTTTGACTTTTCCTTTAAACATGTAAACATCTTAATTTGTTTCACACCCCTTTACTTAACCAAACTCACCTTTTTCAATGCCATAACCTGAACAGAACATAGTTCACTAAGACACTGAGTAATCTTCTCCAGCGGTAATCTGGCTAGAACAAGTGCTGTCCCTGAGAGACAAAGGAACATGCAGATGAAGAAAATAAAAGTTGAATTGAGGTTATTCATTGGTCTACAGCATGTGGTTACCAGAAAAGCCTGACAGGTCCTATTCTTTCAAAAAGATCAGCATTTTTAAAAAATTGAAATGGTTTATTACTGACGGTCAGTTTTTCTTAATAGCAGGTTTAAAGATGTTTAAATTTATCTCACTTAAAATCTCCACAAAGCCAAAGCTATTTTTAAAAAATATATATTTTTATTGATTTCAGAGAGAGGAAGAGGGAGGGAACATCAATGATAAGAGAAAATCACTGATCAGTTGCCTTCTGCATGGCCCTTACTGGGGATCGAGTCAACAACCCAGGCACGTGCCCTGACCAGGAATCAAACTCTGACCTCCTGGTTCCTGGATCAACACTCAACCACTGAGCACACTGGCAGGACCCAAAGCTATTTTTACATAGCACAGTACAACCGCTGTCAGACTTCCCAGAGACTCTGACTTAGTAGGTCATAAAGAACCTTTATTTTTGATAAATACCGTAGGCAGTTTTTATCATCAGAGAGATTGGAGAAATATAAACATAATAAATTTTTTACAAGAATGGGCTGAAATTAGAGATTTAATTCTTTTCTAGCATATCAGAATCTATGAAAAGAGTTAAAGCATTCTTGCTGGGCATCAATTTCTTTATCTATAAAATTAGTGCTTTGAACAGAAAAGTAGCAGTAAGCCTGCATTTTTTGTTGTTTTTAAATAGTTGCAAAAGCCCCTTTCCTTTCTTTTTCCTCAAATGAAATCTTAACTTGGAGCTCTAATAAGATAGATTTGAAAGAAAAAAAAAAAGGGAGGTAGTTAGGTTAGAGACTTGGCCTCCATCTTTTCATAGTCCCCATCAACTGAGAAAGCACCACCCCTCAAACTCAAAGAATGATGTGTTAGATGATGTCCCTTCTAGGCCCAAAATTCCTTGACTATCTCTAAAATTTCATTTAACAAAACAGTAATCAATGCATAAATCTTCAAATGTGAATAAAAAATGGAATGATTCTTCCTGACAGCCTATTAGCCATGGATATATAGACTTTTATTTAAAATTAGGTTTTAAGTGAAAATCTAATAAATATAATTTTCTTTTAATTCATTACTACAGAACATATTGTAACTAAAAACAGTTTTCTATGTCTAGACAAGAATACCTGAAAACTGGGATGCCACATTCTATTATAGGTCAGATGTCACTTCAGCATAAAGGTTAAATCTCTCTAGAAAATGACAAGATGGCATCAATAACCACAGTAGTAGTTATGAAGAATATTTGACTCTGATTTAATATCTTATTACCTATGCCTTTAAAGGGAAACAACAAAAACCCATGCTATAAAATATGTCTTTAAAACAACGCAGGTATACTGGCTGGTAAGAAACCTAGTGATAGAGGTCAGAAAGGACAGAGCTAGCTCACACATAAGGTCATCCAGTATTGCCCAGGCTGTTTGCCACTCACATTGGCTTAAAAAATGCTGCACGGTTTCTATTACCTAACTTTGTATTTGATATACTCCCATAATTTCTCAACCACTAGTTATAAGAATTTTACTACCTCACAGTCATTTGTTCTCAGAAAGTTTAGTTAGAAAACATTTTCTAAGAGTCAATAAACTATCAACAGTCATTGAATAAATGTTCTCTTTTTCATAACAATCTTCCAAATATTTAAAACTAGATGCCTGGTGCATAACATTCATGCACGGGAGGTGGGGAATATCCCTCAGCCCAGCCTGCACCCTCTCCAATCTGGGACCCTTTGAGGGCAGTCAGGCATCCTTCTCACAATCCAGGACTGCTGGCTCCAAACTGATCACCTGCCTGCCTCCCTGATTGCCCCTAACCGCTTCTGCCTGCCAGCCTGATCACCCCTTAACCACTACCCTGCCAGCCTAATTGATGTCTAACTGCTCCCGGGCCAGCCTGTTTGCCCCCAACTTCCCTCCTCTGCCGGCCTAGTCACCCCTAACTGCTCTCCCCTGCAGGTCTGATTGCCCACAGCTGCCCTCCCTTGAAGGCCTGTAACCTACCAATGGCCTTCCCCTGCTGGTCATCTTGTGGTGGCCATCTTGTGTCCACATGGGGGCAGGATCTTTGACCACCTGGGCACAGACCTCTTGTGTGTTGAGAGTGATGGTCAATCTGCGTATTATTCTTTTATTAGATAGGACAGAGGCCTGGTGCATGCGTGGGGGCCGGCTGGTTTGTCCTGAGGAATGTCCCAGATCAGGGTGGGGGTTCCCTAGGGGCGTGGGGTGGCCTGGGTGAGGAGCCTATGGTGATTTGCAGGCCAGCCATGGCCCCCAGCAATCCAAACAGAGGCCCTGGGATCTGTGATTAATTTATGTTCTACAATTGAAACTTTGTAGCCTGGAGTGGAGGCAAGCCTTCTGCTCCCTCTGTGGTGACAGCCATTTCTGTTTGAGTTTATTTAAATTCTATAATTGAAAATTTGTAGCCTAGAGTGGAGGCCTAAGAGCTAGGGCTGCAGAAGCTTGGCTTCCTCCATCGCCCGGGGAACCCTAGCCTTTGCTCTCTCCAGCTCCGTGGCTGGCTGCTGCCATTTCTGTTGGGATATATCTTCTATAATTGAAACTTTGTAGCATTGAGTAGAGGCCTAGGCCGACAAGGGCAGGCGGAAAGCTTGCCTTCCTCCTGCTCTCAGTGGCCACAGCCATCGTGGTTGGGGTTTATTTGCTCCTGACGGGTTTGTGGGCATGGCTTGATCGGAGGTATAGTCAATTTGCATATTACTCTTCTATTAGATAGGATTAGATAGGATAGCCATCATGAAGCAACAGCCCTGCAGGTTACTTGTTGTAAAATAAAGACAAAGATTCTTAAATAAAACTCTCTGTAGCCTGAAAATTATTTTGGAAGGAAATAAAGACAGGTTTCCTTCAAATATCTTAAGAACTGTAATTAAAAGCCTATATATTTGGCCTCTTAAACTGAAGTAAATAATTTGTGTTTTTGCCTCTGAAAATTTTTACGTAAAGTTAAAGATTAATAGCAGAAACTTAATGTCATTTACTGTCCATAATCTAGAACAAATAAAATTAGAATTAAAAAATAAATTAAAAACAGCCATCATATTTAAAGTCTCTTCTAAGTCTTTTTTTCCCTAGCCATAACATCTCTAGTTTTATTACTCTAAGTTTCATCATCACTCTGGCTGTTTGCCTCTAGATAGGCAATCACTCAGTGTAAGCTTATCAGTAATGGTTAAAGAACATTAAGGGACCAGGACCCTTCTTGGCTGTTTGTACACATATGCATGTACACAAAATCAACATCCTTCCCTCTGAATAGAAAAGCCACCTTACCCCATCACTAAGTTAACTGATACTGGAAAACCAGGATATGACTACTTAAGATAACCCCCAGAAGTGACTTAGAGGAGACTGCTCCTGGTTAATATCATAAATAAATACCTTTCAACAAGCCCACAGCAGCTTCTGGAGACAACATGAAGGAATCGAGGGAACGGGCAATCTCCAGGAGTCCATTAAAGTGCTGAGCCATGTGGTCTCGGCAAACAGAACAAATGTTATGAATGGCTTTGGCTGCAGCAGAAGCCAGAGGCTTTTCACAAAGGCCTTTCATCAAATAGCCCAATACAGGGTCTAAGGAAAAAAAGCCATGCAGTAAAGATTACATATTTGAAACTCAAGAAAAACTTTACTATAATAAATGTTTACTTTCTTTTTAAAGCAAAGAACCATTTTAAAAAATAAAATGTTTCCAAACCCCAATATATAAAATATAAAAAATGGAGCTGATCTCACTGACAGTGTCAGGGAGCCCTGAGTCTTAGTCATCTTCCCATCTCTTTCCTCATGGACAATCAAATGCTGCTTGTTGCTAATGCTTCACAGAGCACAGTTTGAAAACCACTGGTGGATATGACCATCCAAGTATCTATATATACACTGAGTGGCTATATAATTATGATCTCTGAACACATAATAATCTGACCACTCAGTGTATATAAATATATATTTTAGAATTCGTGCATGGGCGGGGTCCAGTCAGCCTAACCAGGAGGAGGGAACATGGACAGTTGGCCAGACTGACTGCTGGTCAAACTCCTGGTCAAGGGGACAATTTACACATTAGCCTTTTATTATATAGGATATACACTAAGTGGCCAGCTTATTATGCGTTCAGAGATCATAATAATCTGGCCACTCAGTGTATAAAAGCCTAAGCGACCAGCCAACCAGTGGACTGGTAGCTATGATGTGCACTGACCACCAGGGGCAGATACTCAATGAAGGAGCGGAAACCACAGGCGTGGAAACATAGAATAGACTGATGAATCTCAGAGGGGACAGGGAGAGGAGAGGGTGGGAAGAGATTAACCAAAGATCTTATATGCATACTAGAGGTCCAGTGCACGAATTTGTGCACCAGTGGGGTCCCTCAGCCTGGCCTGTGCCCTCTCACAATCTGGGAGACCTTGGGGGATGTCAGAGAGCCAGTTTTAGTCCAATTCCCGCAGGCCGGGTCGAGGGACCCCACCAGTTCACGAATCATGCATCGGGCCTTTAGTTAAGACTATAAGAAAGAATGTAAAGCCCAGAGAGCTACCATTATACTCACAGGTAAATCACTTTGTAAAAATAGCTGACATTAACAAGAACAATGACAGTTATCTAAAACTGACACTTTTATACTTGCTTCTTTATAATTAAATGCAGATGGATCTTTAGCACTTCTGGAAGAATTCATCATTGTTCTATTTTTTACAAAATATAAATGTTCCAAAAAAAACAGATTCTAAAGGTGAATTTCTATAAAGCAAGCTAACTAAGCAATAACTCATCAAATATTTACTTTCAGTGCCTAGAAACATTCTACCTAGCAATATGAAAAAAGCAAGAAAACAAGAGCAAACATGAAAGAAAATCAGAAAAATCAGACACAGCAGTGGCTAAGCAAAGAGTTCACACATACCGAGGAAATGAGGATTTCGATCAACCACTTCGCTCATCTCTCCAACCAATTCAATGCTGGTGTATCGCACAGCTGTATGTACAGTCTCTGGGAGACGGACAACTCCTTCCAGGACCTCTACAAGTGTTGGATTGTTCTCCCTGAGTACAGAAGGCAAGCACTCAGAGTTACTGATTTCAGAGATTGGGTTTTGGCCAAGAAACAGGCTGCAATGATACAAATCATTACTAAAGGACTTCTTTCTAAATAATTAATCATTTGGATAAAAGTACTTAACACCTAATATGAAAGATTTTTAAATTCAAAGTAAAGAGGGGAAAGAAATGGAAGATATAACTGTTTCAGAAGAAGCATACTGCTCGTTAATCTTTTGAATGTCAGTGTCTAAAGACACATTCTGCTACCAAATAAGACTCTTCAAACTGGAGAGGCAGGCATTTACTATGGTTACATGTCTTCATTTAAAGAATCTTTTTTATTTATTCCTATATCTGCAGCACCTAGAACAGTGCCTGGCACATAGTGGGCACCCAACAAATATTGCTGAATGGCTAAGTAAATGAGTGAATTTTTCTTGCAGACCACTTTTTATTAGTTGTTATTCTCCAAAAGATTTCTTACAGCTGGATACTAAAAACTTTAAGAATAGTTAAGCATGAGTGAGCCAGTTCACTAACTAAAGGAACAAGAAGAATACAAGCTGAAGAAAGAGAATTACAGGCCAATATCCCTGATGAATGTAAATGCTAAAACTCTCCACAAAATATTAGCAAATCGGATCCAGCAATATTTTAAAAAGATCATACACCATGACTAAGTGGGATTTTCTTCCAGGGATGCCAGGCTGGTACAATATTTACAAATCAATACACGTGATATTTCACATAAACAAACAAAAAGAATACAAGCTGCAGGAACAGGTAAAGGAAAATTAAAATTAACCAAGTACTTTCCACAGCTCCACGAATTTATTTTTTCCTTTTTCTTATCTCCCCCCCCCCCCCAACTCCCCAAGAATGCTAGCTGAAGTTATTTAAGCAGAGTGAGAATGCCTCCAAAGTGGTAGAACATAATCCTTTATATACATTAAAAAATTATACTCATGTAGATGGCTTGAAATGTGGATAAATAAAAAAATAAAATAAAATCATATCTCATTTATGCTTTATGTTTCTCAGGGACACCAGGGTAATTACTGATACTCTTACATTTTTTTCACACCAACATTTGTCAGTTAAAATATTAGTGACTTTTATTAATCTTCAGGCTGTCACTAAAGGTTCCAAAAGACACCAAAATAGTTTTAAGAGCAAATAGAATAGAATGTAATTCAGGAATAGAACCTCTTAATAGAGAAAAACAAACCTATATTGTGTCCTTGAACATTTACTGAATTAGAAACAATAGAAGATTTAGCTGACTAGGCCCTGCGAGGCAAATAAGAAAGAAGCACTGTACTTTTTATGAATACATGCCTTCACCATCTCTGCAATCAACGCCCTGATAGAGAACTCAACTGAAGAGGTATCTGATCTTAATATAAGAAAACCAGACAGATATTAACACCAACTTAATAAACTCACAGCACAAAGTAATCTGTTTTTAGGGATTCGTGTTAAAATCATAAATAGAATTTCTGTGCTAAGCAATAACAAAAATAATTGCATTTTAGATTTTGCTACTCTTTTAGGTAAATGGTACCTATGCCTTGCCTCTCTGAAACTCACAAATGACTAAGACAAAAAAAAGGAGAACAGTATTTTTAATTATACCAACTTTCACAAACGAACCTTGGCTAGAAAAATAAATCAGAATTTTAACATCAAGAACAAAAGAATTTTAACTCTGGGAAATGTGGTTAAAGCTTAGATATCAGCAATGCATACGACTCTGGACTAGACTCTAGAAGTCAGAAGATTAGAGAGCAATTATAAACGACATTCTAAGTTTCCAAACATATAACACATGATAAAAACGGTGTAATTTTCCTTCCTTTGACAGAGTTCCCAGCAAAAGACTTATTAGACACTCACGGATCAACACTCTTTGCTATAGCAGCCATGATAAAGAGAACCGCTTCTGTCACCTCCCAGGGTGGGTTGCCTTCTTTCAGAGTAGAATATAACTAGAGAAGAAGAGGTGGATTATGGATCCATTAAAAGGAAAACAGAAAAGAATTCCAAAACAAACAAAACAAAAAACCCTGTTAGTTACAATAAATTCAGCCCTTTATTTCTAAATTGAATTATCTCTCTGAGCCAGGGAAGAATATGACTTTCATTTTTCACAGCTTCACTAATTATTAATCTATAAGTAACTAGTAATTTAATATTTGAAATAAACCCATTTAGGACCCCAAGGATATACCAAGATTATTGTCTGCCCCCACAGAATGAATATTATAGAAAAAACAAAACATATTAATGAGTCTCTTTTCCTGGTCCTGATAACAACTGATAAATACATAAACACACTTAAAATTGAGACACAATGTAAATTCTCTATATATGCATTGGCTTTACATTTTTATTGACTACATCAAACTAATAGCACAGGTTGAATTCCTAGAAAGTAGCTGTCCAAAGGCACCTATCACAATACCATGTCCAAACAAGAGGGGGTGGGGAGAGACCAAGCAGAATATTCAGAGATGTCCAGAAATTTCCCAGGGTATATCCATCTGGAATGTGACTGGGTGTTAAGTCTAAATAAGATTTCTCTAATCAAATAATAGACACTGCTAGGTAAGACAAAATTGTTGTTATAGGACTTCACAGAACCTTTAATATATCATTTAAGTCATTTCCCCATTTTAATTGATGATGGATCCCTTTTTGCCAAAGAATATCTCATGGGACTGGTGTTCCACAGAAAATATCTTGAACAACACTGTTGATTTATGGCCAACTTGTAAACTGAGATCTGGAGAAGAATAAGTAACTGGCCGCCCCAGCCAGGTGGCACAGTTGGAGCACCAACCTATATAATAAAAAGGTTGCGTTCAATTCCAGTTCAGGGCATGTACCTAGATACTGGGTTCGATCCCGTCAAGGTGTGGACTGGAGTCAACCAATCGATGTTTCTCTCTGTCTCTCTGCTTCCTCCTCTCTCCCAAATCAATGAACATGTCCTCAGAGAAGGATTAGAAAAAAACAACAACAAAAAAAACCCCACCACAAAAAAATAAGTAACTTGCTCAAAAGCATGGAGGAAGTGAGAGAACTGAAATCTGAACACAGATCATCACCTGTGATGTAGGGATCTTAGTACTTTCTAAAAATCCCCAACTCTTTGTAGTTAGGTCAATAAACACACTTAGCTTAATATAAAGAAAAATAGTTATAGTTTTATTAACACTTTCTAGATCAGATTATGCCCCCCAAATACAAAAAATGTATGGGTTACAAAAATATTAGGTTAGTTTAGTATCGCTGACAAAGCATCAAAACTAGTATTTCAGATCTTAAGAGTGTGATCGAGCAATATGAAAGCCGCCTGAACTTATGCTAATGTTAAGTGATGTGGAATGGTGATGATCGCAATCTTATGAGGTAAAGTATTACTCACTGATTGTGAGGAAAACCACAGGACTATGATTCTTCTACTCTAGTATAATCACCTCTGGATTGAACTGCACAGGAATCTAAGCATAAGTATGGACAAAAGACAATGCCAAATAACTAAAAGAGTTGCCAGGAGTAATTATTAAAGTGGCAAACTTGCTATTTTTCCTGGCGAGGTCCAAATTCCCTATAAGTATCCTGGGTCTTTAAGGTTTCTCTATGATCTTCCACTCCAGCTGGACAAGTGGAACAGCTCTCATTAGCAAGTATCACAGAGCAAACTATAATTGAACCATCCATAGACTGCAATTGGCTTGTAAGATAGTAAATAAACATAGCTACTATATGCCAGGCAGTGTGCTAGGCACCTGCATATCTATTATCCTATTTAGCCATTTAGATTGAAGGAAAAAATGGAACATTTATAGAAGACACAGAAGTGAACATAATTAAAGTGATCATTAAAAATGCTGAGAATCTCCAAATGGGCTTACCTGAGCAAAACACTCCATAGACCCAATCAGGAAAATCAAGTCTTTCACCAGGTCTGATACCCTCATTCGAAACTCCCCAAAGTCATCAGTCTCTTCAGGAACCCCCTCCTAAAATATCAAATCAGATAACATTTGTTTTAAATGTTTTCACTGACCACTAAGCAATCAAGAAAAAAAAAGAAAGCCATTTAGTAGACCATGCCCATTGGACAAAAGATAAATCACCTAAATCATAGGGATATTTTATTATGGAGCGTCTCCCAAACATTTAGGTATTTCAGGTCAATAAAACATATCCTCTACCACCTTTATCAACTCTTCTACTACTTCTTCTTCTTCTTTTTTTTTAAATTTCCAAGCTATACCTTACTCTATTGCTATAAAATTTTAAAGGGGTGGAGGTAGGAAGTGATCTGGAAAAGGTGTCAATTTAAGAGTTTATAAGTTCATTTAAATAAGTTCTAGCTTTTTAGTACTGAATAAGCCTATGAAATGTTATGGTTCAAGATCTACTAAAATCAACCGTTATCCAAATAATTAGTCACAGAATAAATTATTTAAAAATAATTTTGTATAGGTTAACAGACATAATAAAACAAATACAGTAAAATATTAATTGTAGAATTTTGGTAGTAGATATACAGATACTCACTAATAAAATCATTTTACCTTTGCTGCATATTTAAAATTTTTTCATTGAAAAAAAAAGAAATTATTTACATTTCAATGTTTCTTAAATATTTCTTATTCCAACATACTTCTATGAGTAAACAAAGGCTTACCCAATCATGAAATGGTTAAAGGGCATATATAAGAATCTTGGAACATGAAATCTGAAAAAAGCCCTTAGAAGTATTGAGAATTGCTGATGTAGCTCAACCTCTTTACTGTAGATGAACAAATTAATGAAAGTGAAGGAGTAAGAAGGAAAGGAAATGATGGCTGTCTCAGATGAGATAAAACACTATACACCTAACAAGTGTAGAAAATTAACTACAAGGGAAATGGTGCCAATGAACTAGCAAAGGGAAGAAAGGAATCAAGTAGTCATTTAAACCAGAGCAGCCTGCTTTTATTTACATTATCAGGCTTCTAACTACGATGTAGTTAAAGATAGTATTCATAAGTGTAAAAAAAGTATTTAAAACCACTATACTAAATCATCATTAAGGTTCTGTAGAGACACAAAATAGCATGACTCAAACAACAATGTTAACATTAAAATGAACAGAATAGACAGTTTTCACGTCAGATTTAATTGTAAGCAATGGAGAAAAAAATTCTCATTCTAGGTCCTAAATTAAAAGACAGGGATTAAACCAACCAACCAACCAACCAACCAACCAAAATGATGAAATAAGTGCTGTAAAATTTGAAAAGACTATACAAAGAAAATTGAAGGGTTTTTGAACAGCCTATTTGATAATATTCCTTGTATACTTTCCTCTAAGTAAATAAATTATTTCTAAATTTTCTTTAAAAATCATATAAATATAAAGAAAAACATGTATGTATGTGGGAAGAAAATCATGTTATTCTCCATATTCTCATACAAATAAAAAATATTTAACTTTTGTGTGTTTTAATCCAACCACACTTTCTGATTTTTTTCATTTAGCATACCAGCTATCAATTTTAATAGTTATTTATTATTAACTGCTACATAACGATACATTAAGGCACTACATCATAACTAATACACAACTCTTATACTATTGTACATGGTTTTACCTTTTTTTTTTTAATCTTTATTGTTCAGTTTATTAATTACATTGTTCCCCCTTTTCTTTCCCCTATAGTTCCCCTCCACTCGGTATCCATCCCACCCTCTGCTCTCACCTTCCCCCCATTGTCCTCTCCCATAGTTGCATGATTTTTGTCCAGTCTCTTGCTGCACCTCCCACACCCCTTTTCTCCCCAAGAATTGTCAGTCCATTCCCTCTCTATGTCCATGATTCTGTTATATTCACCAGTTTATGCTGTTTATCAGATTATTAATTCACTTGATTTTTAGACTCATTTGTTGATAGATATATATTTGTTGTTCATAATTTATATTTTTACCTTTTCTTCTTCCTCTTCTTAAAGAATATCTTTCAGCATTTCATATAATATTGGTTTGGTGGTGATGAACTCCTTTAGCTTTTTCTTATCTGCGAAGCACTTTAACTGACCTTCAATTCTGCATGATAGCTTTGCTGGATAGAGTAATCTTGGTTGTAGATTCTTGCTATTCATCACTTTGAATATTTCTTGCCACTCCTGTCTGGCCTGCATCGTTTCTCTCTCTGGGCGTATCTTCAAGGCTGCGCTCTGCTGCTCCTCTGAGTCACAGTGTCCTATCTTTACTTTTATCTGTGGAAATCTTACTCAGCCAGCTTTCTGGTGATTCTGGATGATGTTTGTTTTGTTAAGTTGTAGTTTTGGAATTGTTGTGTGGGGCAGCAAAATAGGTGTTTACCTATGCCTCCATCTTGGTTCCTCCCTGGTAGTCTACCTTTTTTTATTTTTTAAATAGATAATGCTTTCTATAAAGTAGCTACTTTTTTTTCTGCAAAATTTAAGGTAAATTCCCAGGAGAATTACTGGCTCAGCAGACTTAATTTCTTTGTTCACAGACCTAATACTCTTCAATATACTGATACTGATTTCTTCAGTTTAAGCTAGTAATAGAAAACCTTCACATTTCATTCCTTTATTCTCAAAAGTTCCTCTTCAAAACAGCACTAAAAAGAGGAGGAAATTAAGATTTTAAAAAATAGAGAAAAGAACTTACATGGTCTGGTTCTAGCTGGCAGTGTCGAGCCAAGGCATGAAGTAGCCTCTGAATGTAAGCTTTGAAGATGCCATGAATAACTTCATCGTTAGTTTTGTACAAATGCTCCCCTAGTCGGTACCAAAAGTTAAAGGAAATTTCTACTACCTGTTAAATTAGAGAAAGGGAAAATGGAATGGAATGAGTTTTATTATTATTAGGGTGATGTAGGAAACAAGATATATATTTTTAAGTGGAATCAATTAGAAACCACCTTTTTTCCCAGTAGATTTATTATCCTCCTCCCAAATTATCTTCCCGTATTAGATGCCAAACTCCTTTTAGAAATGGCTTTACATTTCCTATTTACCCTAGATAACTTCTCCAACAGTATGTTAGATTTTGAATTTAGAGAACCAAATAGAAAAATGGAAATCTCTTAACGTATTTTTTCCCAAAAATTCTGAAATAATTTCCTTTTATGTTTTGAGATTAGAGAACCTCTAATAAGACAAACCATCTGCAGGTATCCCTGTACTTACCAACCTTCTATCACCTTTATTCACTTGATTTCTTGAGTGGGAAAAGGGAAACATACTTTATCCATAGCTTATCTTACTTATAGCACTGTTTAAAGAGTGATAATTATTTGTAGTGCTATACTACCTCCTAAAAGTTTTATTTCATTTTAAAAATATATATATTTTATTGATTTTTCACAAAGAGGAAGGGAGAGGGATAGAAAGTCAGAAACATCGATGGGAGAGAAACATCGATCAGCTACCTCTTGCACACCTCCAACTGGGGATGTGCCCGCAGCCAAGGTACATGCCCTTGACTGGAATCGAACCTGGGACCTTTCAGTCTGTAGGCCGACGCTCTATCCACTGAGCCAAACCGGTTCAGCAGTTTTATTTAATTTTATTTTTTAAAATTTATTTTGTTGTTGAGAGTATTTATTAGAGATGACCTCCACTCTCTCCCTTTGCCCCCTTCCACCCATCTCCCAGCCCATTCCAGGCCTTCACCTGTCTATTGTGTGTGTCCATGGTCTATGACTAATTTGTACTTCTAAATCCTTCACCTTTTTCACCCATCTCCCCAACCTCTCTATCTCACAACTGTCAAAATGTTGTCTGTATGTACGAGTCTCTCTTTTGCTTATTTTGATTCTTAGATTCAACTGCTGATATATCCATATCTATTGCAATTTTATTATTCCTATTCTTGATCATCATCCTTCCACTCCTCCTTCTCCTTCTTCTTCTTCAAGACACTGTATTTATTTATTAAAAATTTTAAAATTGATATTAGAAAGGGAGAGAGAGATAGATAGATAGATACATCAATGATGAGAGAGAATCACTGATCAGCTGCCTCCTGGATCCCCCTACTGGGGATGGAGCCCACAACCCGGGCATGTGCCCTTGACAAGAGTCAAACCTAGAACCCTTCAGTCTGCAGGCTGACGGTCCATCCACTGAGCCAAACCGGCTAGGGCAAGACCCTTTATTTTTTATGTAATACTGGTTTAGTGGTGATGAACTCCTTTAGCTTTTTTCTTGTCTGGAAATCTCTTTCTACATCTTTCAATTCTAAATGATAGTTTTGCTGGGTATATTAATCTTGTTTTAGGTACTTGTTTTTTATTCCTTTGAATATTTTGTGCCACTCCCTTCTGGCCTGCAAAGTTTCTGTTGAGCAATCAGCTGACAGTCATACGGGCACTCCCTTGTAGGTAACTAACTGCTTTTCTCTTGCTACTTTTCAGATTCTCTCTTTGGCCCACCTGGTGATGCTCAATGGTAGAGCATCAACCTATGAACCAATTCCCAGTCAGGGCACATGCCCAGGTTACAGTCAGCGGTATCAGTGATGAGAATCATTGACTGGCTGCCTCCAGCATCACTAATATCACTGATGCTTCTATCTCTTTCTCCCCATCTCCCTTCCTCTCTGGGGGAAAAAAAAAGTACATAGATAGATAGATAGATAGATAGATAGATAGATAGATAGATAGATCTAAATAGATAGATAGGTAGATAGATGGATATATATTTATTCATCCCTTTCCCCCCCCCCCCAAGTTGTCTTTAAACTTTAGCATTTTAATTATGATGTGTCTTGGTATAGGTCTCTGAGTTCATCTTGTTTGGGACCCTGTGCTTTCTGGACTTGTATATTTTTTTTCTTTCACCAGGTAAGTGAAGTTGTTATTAGTTTTTCAAATAGGTTTTCATTTTCTTTCTGTCTCTCTTCTTCTTCCAGCTCCCCCATGAAGTGAATGTTGGTATGCTTGAAGTTGTCTGAGACTCCTTATACTATCTTCATATTTTTATTCTTTTTTCTCTGGGTGTTTTTGCTTCCTGATATTCTAAATTTTTTATTTGATTCTTAGCATCCTCTACTCTATTACTGATTCCCTGCAAATTATTCTTCATTTTAGTGATTATATCCTTCATTTCTGACTGTTTTTTTATGTTGCTGATGTTCTCACTAAGTTTCTTGAAGTTCTCAGTAAGTTACTTGAGCATCCTTATAAACCACTGTTTCAAACTCTGTATCTGGTAGTTTTCTTGCTTCCATTTCATTTAGTTCTCTTTCCAGAGAGTTCTCCTGTTCTTTCATTTGTGGCATGTTTCTTTGTCTCTACAGTTTGGCTGCTTCCCTCTGGTGATTGTTTCTATGTATTATGTAGATCTGCTATGTCTCTTGGACTTAGTAGAGTGGGTCTTGTGTAGTAGGTGTCCTGTAGGGCCCAATGGCTCAGCTTTCCAAGCCACCTGAGCTGGGCAATCCAGGTGCCTCCTGTGTGAGCTATGCAGGTGCTGACCCTATGAAACAGGACTTTCTTCAGTGGGGCTTCAGTGTGTCTGCTCCTTGAGTGTGTCACCCATGGAGGTGGTGGGGTTGTAATCCAGCATGGCTGAAGTTGACCACTAGGTGCACTGCTGGCTCTGGAGCCTACTGGGAGGTGCAAAGTCAACCACTGCCTGTGCCCTCTACATGGGCCCACCCAGCATGAGCTACAAAGCAATTTGCAGATGGCTGCTACTTGTGTTGGGCTTAGAAGTGCACAGGAGAGGCCAAGCTATGAACCAAGGCAGGCTGCCACTAATGCCAGGCCTGGGTCCACTTATTGAGAGGTATGGGGTGTGTTGAGGTCAGATGCTGCTTGTTTGAGAAATGTTAGGAAAGTCTGAAGCATGAAGTAAGAGAGACCAGTTGTATGGAAAAGCCACTGGAAATGGCTTGGATGCGCATGCAAGTAAGGAGGGGCAGGAACTTAGGAAATCAACAGGGTGTGCTGAAAAGTGTGTGCCAAGTTGATGAAGATTCAGATATGGTGTTGCGCATGCCAGCTTGTGGTGCAGAGAGCTCATCAAAGAAACAATGGCCTCTGCCAGAACTTCTGTCTGGGAGAAAACTGCCCCTCCAGCTCTTGCCCTGATTCCAGGCAAGTTAGTTCCTCCCTGAATGTCCCAGGTTCCTTTCAAGCTCCTACCCAGTGCTGGAGCCCAGAGGAAAGAGTCTGGTAAGCGAGCCCGTCAAGAGGAACTGCCTGGGACCAGCAAACCTCTGTGTCACTTAGCCACAATCCCTGCTGGGTTTTACAGCCAGAAATTGTGGAGGCTCCTCTTCCTGATACTGGAACCCTGCTGTGGAACCTTGGTGTGGGGCTGGGACCCTCACTCCTTACGGAAACCTCCACAGCTAAGACCTTCCTTCCATTTTAAACTACCACATGTGGGAATGGGACCAGCTAGGTCTACAATCTCCACTCCTCCTACGAGTCTTGATGTGCTTCTTCTTTAATTCCCTGGTTGTAGGACTTGTATTCAGCTAGATTTCAGATGGTTCTGAATGATGGTTGTTTGGTATTTTAGTTGTAATTTTGATGTGGTTGTGACAGGTGGAAAGTCCAATATTTACCTATGCAATCATCTTGCCCAGCCCCAAAAATGTTTTAACAAACTTATTTTCAGAGAGAGAGAGAGAGACAGAGAGAGAGAGAGAGAGAGAGAGAGAGAGAGAGAGAGAGAGAGAGAGAGAGAGAAACATCAACTTGTTGTTCCACTTCTATATGCATTCATTGGATTCATTGGTTCTCTTACATGTGCCCTGACTGGGAATTGAACCAGCATCCTTGATGTATCAGAACAATGCTCCAGCCAACTAAGATACCTGGCCAGGGCAAATGTTTTGTTTCATCAAAATCTAGATTTCCTCATATTATCTTTCATATAACAGAAAAGGGGTTGAGAATTAACAGGACTATTGTGACCTCCCTAAGAGGGGCCCTATATCATACTTGTCTCATCAAGGATCCAAAATAGAGCTATCCTAACTAATAAAGGAGTAATATGCAAATTGACCATACCTCCTATCAAGCCACGCCCACCAACCAATCAGGAGCAAATAAACCCTTGGCAACGGAGGAAGCCAAGCTTTCTGCCTGCCCTTGCTGGCCTAGGCCTCTACTTAATGCTACAAAGTTTCAATTATAGAAGACATATCTCAACAGAAATGGCGACAGCCACAAAGCCAGACAGAACAGAGGATAGCGTTCCCCAGGTAACGGAGGAAGCCAAGCTTCTGCAGCCCTAGCACCTAGGCCTTCACTCTAGGCTACAAAGTTTCAATTATAAAATTTAAATAAACTCAAACAGAAATGGCTGTCACCACGGAGGGAGCAGAAAGCTTGGCTCCACTCCAGGCTACAAAGTTTCAATTGTAGAACATAAATTAATCACAGATCCCAGGGCCTCTGCTTGGGTTGCTGGGGGGCTTGGCCAGCCTGCAAACAACCACAGGCCCCTCGCCCAGGCTGCCCCATGCCCCAAGGGAACCCCCACCCTGATCTGGGACACTCTTCAAGACAAACCAGCTTGCCCCTACGCATGCACCAGGTCTCTGTCCTATTAATAAAAGAGTAATTTGCAGATTGACCATCACTCCCAACACACAAGAGGGCTGTGCCCATGTGGTCAAAGATCCTGCCCCCATGTGGACACAAGATGGCCACCACAAGATGGCTAGTAGGGGAGGGCCGTTGGGAGATTCCAGGCCTTCAAGGGAGGGCAACTGTGGGCGATCAGACCTGCAGGGGAGGGCAGTTAAGGGTGACCAGGCCAGCAGAGGAGGGAAGTTAGGGGCAAACAGGCTGGCTGGGAGCAGTTAGACATCAATTAGGCTGGCAGGGTAGTGGTTATGGGGTGATAAGGCTGGCAGGCAGAAGCGGTTAGGGGCAATCAGGGAGGCAGGCAGGTGATCAGTTTGGAGCCAGCAGTCCTGGATTGTGCTGATTGGGCCTACTCGGGCAGTCAGACATCCCTCAAGGGGTCCCAGATTGGAGAGGGTGCAGGCTGGGCTGAGGGACATTCCCCAACGGGCCGTTGGGAATTTCATGCACCGGGCCTCTAGTTTAAAATAATATACAAGTTGGGAGTTTTTGTCACTTCTTAAATTAAGATTTTTTTTTTTTAATCTACAAACTTAAAAGAGGTAGGGTGTCTTACATCAAATTTTAGAATGAAGGTGACTCTTTAAGTCCTTTTAATTCTTTTTCATTCCCATCCATAATCTGGGGACAAATTTTGGATGTTAAGATTTTTGGAGGTGCACTTAAATTTGATGTTTGTTTTTTCCTGTAAAACTGTAAAGAATAACTACAGAGAAATAGGGGCTCAGTAGAAAGATAGTAGGCTTTCTTTCCAACTGCCTCATTGAAGTACATATACCAGTCAGCTCAGCTAACCAGGTAAAAAATAGGAAAGGATTCAAAAGAAGCCCAAATATAATTAATTAAAAAAAGAATCTAATACAGAGGCAACCCCCACATTAGATCAATTAAAAATAAGACTATAATATCCCATTAATATAAAGCTGGGTGGGAAACAATAGAATATAAATAATGTGCAACATAAAACTTGGAGAATAATGGCTTTAACATAGTACAAACACTACCTCATATTGAGGATGTCCTGCACAGATAAGAAGCAGTTCTAGAGTCCGCAGGTCCCCAAGACCTTGGCCTGGAGTACAAACAATTCTTTCAAGAAAAGTTTCACATAGTTCAGTAAAAATCCGACAATAATTCAGAACTCTGTAGATGAAAGAGAAATGAGAACATCAAGTCAGAAATCTTGCTACTTTATGTACATATTCACCAACAGTTATTTAAATAAAGAAAAGGATCCTCAGCCCAAATGATTATTTGCTATGCTGTACTCCAATCTCCCTGACATCCACTATTTTTACATCATATACTTTTATACATAAGCTAATGACTCATAAATCAGTTCAAATTCTCAATTACTAAACATCTGAATAAAATTCCCATCAAATCACACTTCAAAGTTCACCCCTAATTTTTAGAGCCTTGCCTGTTTTAAGTGTAAAAAATTACGACTTTCCATGATTACAACTTTTCCTTCTGCATCCAATTTGCCACTCCAGGCCAGATAAAAACAGAAGAGCATCTTTAGGATGCAGAATGTATATTTACAGTCATAAAGAGTCACAAAGAATAGATAAATTATAAAAAGAACACCAGACTGTGTGTGAATCCAGGGCTACTGCCTTAAATACTCACTTATCTAAATCTTCGCGTGCCACAGCCATATGATAGGCAGTCTCCAATGTCAGGACTCCTTGAAACAGTTGCATGGCTAATGGCAAGTTAGTCTCCACATTCTCAATGGCGTAGAGAGCTGAGCACACACAGTCTGAGGCAGCTTCATGTAGGTTGGATGAAGTCTTATCCTGTTGCTGGGAAACAACAGGAATAGGGTAGAAGTATGATCTAATCCAATTAATATGTAAATAATTATAGCCTGTTCCTGAACATGTAATTTACATGGCTAACGCCTGACAGCCATGGCCTTCAATGAGACAATATCCATCAATTTTCTCAATGCTTTTTTTTTTTTTACTATTTCCCTATCTGCCAAGCAAATCAGCCTTTCTGTACATCAATCATGATCACATCACTTCTAAAACCCGTATTTTCCATATCAGTCCCTCCAATTGGAATGCCACATGTGTTTCCTGCCCTATTTTAGTCTCTGGAAATTTTTCCCATCCTTTTTCTGACATTTAAGTACTATCTGAAATGAAAGGATCCAGGAGAACTAAGATGGCGGCATAGATAAAACACCTATCTTGCCGTCATACTCAGCAATTTTAGTACTACAACTTAACGAAAGAACAAATACTTCCAGAATCACCGGAAAGCTCGCCGAGTGAGGATTCCACAAATAAAAGTGAAGACAGGACACTGTGACTCGGAGGAGCGGAGGCGGATAGCGTTGAAAGATTCGCACGGAGAGAGAATTGGAGTGCGTGCCGCGGAGAGGGCGGGCGGCTGAAAACCGGCCAGTTTTCTCGAACAGGGAGACAAAGACGTCCCACTGGACTGATTCTCCAGCTCTGGGCGAAGTCCAGAGAACCCACTATCATACAGGGTGAAAACTGGACAGTGGGAGGGCACGCCAAAGCTCGGGTGCTGCCGGGTCTGCTGGCTTGTGGAGAAGGCAGCTTGCGCGCGAACAGCTCGGCTGCGTGACGGCGCAGAGAGCACTCTGCGACTCGCTCTCTCATTCGGAAAACCGTCAGACTGCTTTGTTTTACGACCCTGGGTGAGACATTGCGCATGCAGACTCATTTTGGGAGAGTCTGAATTCCCTGGCAGCCGCTGGAGCTCGGCAGCAGCTCTCTTGCAGAGGTGCTGGCAGCCATTGCCCCCAGCACAGAGTCCCCAGGGCCGCATAGGGTGGAGCTAACACTGTCTGCTTGGCCCAGAGACTCCGCCCATCCAACCTGAGCACAGCTGAGCT
The DNA here is from genome assembly GCA_027563665.1 of Antrozous pallidus. NCBI lineage: Eukaryota > Metazoa > Chordata > Mammalia > Chiroptera > Vespertilionidae > Antrozous > Antrozous pallidus. The sequence continues at coordinate 21,053,981 of CM050521.1, forward strand.
TCACAGACAATTGGCCTGGAGGTCAACCCTCCAAGTGCTAACAACAATTAACCTGAGCTTAACTTCAGCAAGACTGTGCAGCCTATATCCACCTCAGGTAACCGGGGAGGCTGAGCCACTGTCCCTAGTAGGAAGTCTACCACACAAAGCTAATTGACCAACTCAGGGAAGCAGCCACCATGCAGAGACATGGAAAGAAATCAGATGTGAAAGAAATGGAGGAAAAAAAACGACTGGACATGGAATTCAAAACCACGGTTATAGGGTTTTTCAAGAGGCTCCAACAAAAGGTCGAGGCCTATAAGGAAATAAGCAAGACCACAAAGGAAATGAATGAGTCCTACAAGGAAATGAAGGAGACCCTCAAGGATATAAAGGAGACTCTCAAGGATATGAAAAAGGACCAACCAGAAATTAAGCATACAGTGACTGAAACAAAAAATATTATACAAGGACCTAAAAGTGCTCTGGAGCACCCCAAGAACCAAGTTAAAGATTTGAAATACAAAGAGGTAAAATCCACTCAGCTGAAAAAGCAAGAAATCAAAAGAATCCAAAAAACTGAAGATAGTGTAAGGGGCCTCTGGGACAACCTCAAGCATACCAACATCCGAATTATAGGGGTGCCAGAAAAAGAGAGAGAGCAAGACAATGAAAACCTATTTGAAGAAATAGTGACCGAAAACTTCCCACACCTGGTGAAAGAAATTGACTTAGGAGTCCAAGAAGCGCACCGAACCCCAATATATAGGAACCCTAAGAGGACCACACCAAGGCACATCATAATTAAAATGCCAAGAGCAAAAGACAAAGAGAGAATAATAAAAGCAGCAAGAGAGAAACAGTTGGTTACCTATAAGGGAGCACCCATACGATTGTCAGCGGGTTTCTCAACAGAAACGATGCAGGCCAGACGGGAGTGGCAAGAAATATTCAAAGTGATGAACAGCAAGAATCTACAACCAAGAATACTTTATCCAGCAAAGCTATCATTCAGAATTGAAGGTCAGATGAAGTGCTTCGCAGATAAGAAAAAGCTAAAGGAGTTCATCACCACCAAACCAACATTATATGAAATGCTGAAAGATATTCTTTAAGAAGAGGAAGAAGAAAAAGGTAAAAATATAAATTATGAACAACAAATACACATCTATCAACAAATGAACATAAAAATCAAGTGAATTGATAGGCTGTTGAACAGGATAAACTGGTGAATATAACAGAGACATGGACATAGAGAGGGAATGGACTGACAATTTTTGGGGAGAAAAGGGTTATGGGAAGTGCAGCAAGAGACTGGACAAAAATCTTGCAACAATGGGAGAGGACAGTGGGGAGGGGGAGGTGAGGGTGGAGGGTGGGATGGGTACAGGGTGTAGGGGAACTATAGGGGAATAAAAAGGGGGAACAGTGTAATTAATAAACTGAACAATAAAGATTTAAAAAAATTTTGTTAATAAAGTGATAGTAGTCCTGTCTAAAAAAATAATAATTAAAAAAAAAAATAAAATGAAAGGATCCAACAAGTATCAGAGACCCATACATAACATCAACATGATATTTCAGAATATCAAGGTTAAAGAGAGGTTCTTAAAACTTCTGGGGAAGAGAGGAGAAGGTAACTTAGGAAGGAGCAAAAGCCAGTTATCCAGCTTCATCATTAGCAATGATGTTTGCCAGTATACAATAGCCCTTGAAAATTTTGAAGGAAAGAATTAACTCACCCAGCCAGGGTAGCTTAGTGGTTGAGCACTGACCATGAACCAAGAGGTCACCAGTTCAATTCCCAGTCAGGGCACATGCTCGGGTTCCAGGCTTGATCCCCAGTAAGGGGTGTATAGGAGGCAGCTGATTAATGTGTACCAGCACACGACGATTAAGCACAGAGCTTCCATACTGCGGGGAACCAATTTCAGCATGTAATAATTACAAAAGTTTCACCAAAAGGTTGGTGAAGTTTGGAGACTCAACAAGGGCTGAGCCACGAATGTAATTACCTGTTGGAACTGGCTAAGTGGCACTCCCCCCACACCTCAACAGTGTAATTGCTTGCTCCCAGACAGCTCAGGGCATTTTATTGCTTCCTATTGGCCAAACACCTGAACAGCTGTAGGCTATTCACCAAACTGACAATGCTTCTTTCTGTACCCTACCCTTTAAAACCTTACCTTTTGAAGTATATGTCTCCACCTTGCCTTAGGACAAATTGCGTTAAAAAATAGTAGGGGGTCCTTAGATAAGGGGTATTCTTCAGTTCCTTTAGCTCAGTGGTGGGCAAACTCATTAGTCAACAGAGTCAAATATCAACAGTACAACGTTTGAAATTTCTTTTGAGAGCCAAATGTTTTAAACTTAAACTTCTAACCCCACTTCTTCAAAGTAGACTCACCCAGGCCGTGGAATTTTGAGGAAGAGCCACACTCAAGGGGCCAAAGAGCCACATGTGGCTCGAGAGCCGCAGTTTGCCAACCATGGCTTTAGCTGAAGCTCCCCTGACTCCCAATGCCTTTCAAAATTATCTTTTGTCTTTGGACTCCTTCTTGAATCTACACATCAGCTACTTTCTCCAGATTGCAGCACCCCTTGTTAATGCTGGGACAAGAACCCGGCACATACTAATATGTCTTCATGGAAGAAAAGCATTGGAGGAAAAAGGAGATAAAGTCACTCCCATCTGCAAAGATCTATTCAACATTTGTGCTTTTCTTTTTCTTCCAATCATTTTTCAGAAATATGATAACACTGTTATGTCCCAGAAGGTTATTACTGTGGCTATGTGGCAGTAATACTTGCATAAACAAAGGCATTACTTACCAAAACCTCAAAAAGGAGTGCTAGTAACTTATTGTTAGCCATGAAGTTACTGTCCAAAACGCCTAGGTTAAACCAACTTCCCAAACAGCGAAAGACCTTCATAAGCATTTTTTCATCTGTTCCTGCTTTTTCTACACAGGTCATCTGAAAGTAAGGAGGAAAAAAAAAAAGAAGTCAATCTTTATATTTAAGACAATCACCTCACAGATGTAATAATGAAAACAGAAAAAGCTAACAGAAGTGCTTTAGAAGTACGAGACTTTGTTCTCAACACTTTTAATTCATTTAATCCCCACTAAAACTCTATAGCTGGTACTATTATTATCTCACTTGGGAAGCTGAGATACAAAGAGATTATACACTTGCCAAAAGATATGTCTCAGAAATAACTGTTTCTTAGATCCCATTTGTGCATTAATATAATCTTATCAGTACAACTGACTTTAAAGTAATACTCATCTATGGTTGATTTTATAAAACAGAAATAAGCTAGTCATACTGCTACTGTATATTCCCACATGAAAAGCTGGTATTTCAGCTTTAGCACTTAATACTCAAGTAAATATGCTATTTCTCAAAGAATGGCAGTACTATAAATGTTATAGTTTATAAAAGATTTTTTAAAAGTTAGGCTAAAACTCATTGCTTCTCTTTGCAAACTGTTTTTGTGATGTATAATTTTCCAAAGCGAAGTGTAATTTAAGTTTTTCTGGATGGAAAGTGTTTAATTTACAACTCTGGAATTACAGGAATTCTGATAATGATAATAAGGTGAAATAACCAAAACATAAAATAGAAGGCCCTAATTCAACAACTGAAATGAACTTGTAGTAGAAAAACATATAACTTCATTTTGGAAATATTTCTCATAAAATAAGGGCTTTCCCTATCAGTTCAGGGTCCAGATGAAGTAAAAGTTGTAGAAAGAGGCAGTTCTGTAGAATTTGACCTTTCAAATACATTATGGACCTTTACTGAACTTAATCATAAAACTATCAAATTGTCATGATCTCACTAAAGAATTTTTATTTGCTATCAGTTAAAAATAAAATCCTGAATGCATTTTTATTCTTTCTACTAGATGTACTGTCTGTTTTCTTGGCAAATGCAATATAATAAACAATTTAATAACCTAAAAAAAGTGTTTAAATATAACATTTACATCCCCAAGTGGTTTGGCTCAGTGGATAGTGCATAGGTCTGTGGACTGAAGGGTCCTAGGTTCGATTCTGGTCAAGGCATGTACCTTGGTTGCAGGCTCGATCTTTGTGCTAGAAGCAACCAATTAATCATCTCTCTCACATGGATATTTCTCTCTCTCACCCTCCCTTCCACTCTCTCTAAAAAAATCAATGGAAAAATATCCTTGGGTGAGGATTAACAACAACAACAACAACAAAATAATAAATAACATTTCCATCATAATTGCCATGAAGTTTGGGAGGCCTGGGGGACATGGAATCCCAATTGACCTAAATGCTGGCACTTATACTTCTAGGTAGCCATGCTTCCCCTATGTTTGCAATATCAGGCAGTAATGATTCCATACTTATTAATCAGAAACTGTACTGAACTGAACTGAAGGAAGAAAAAAAGAAATGATCCAAGTAAATTCATGGCAAACACACACACACACACACACACACACACACACGACTCTTTTTAAAGTGGTTTATGTAAATGCACGACACAACTACTTGGCCTTTATGCTTCCTAAATGACACCTCAATTTTACAAAGGTATGTTTACAAATGGGAGGACTTGATTGTACATTTGAACTACTGACTCAAAATTGAGGGTATTATTTTGGAAAAATCCTACATCTAAAACTAGTTGCTTTGGAGAAGAAATTCTGCTAATAATTAAATCCAGCACACATCATAAAGCTTTGGAACTGAGTTACTACCTTCAGTTCCTTTTTGAGAACTATATTATTAAAACTTCACCTCTTAGAGTTAGGCCTCAAAACTGAAAATAAATACCAAAAGAACTCATCAGTAAAAATATAGCAGAAGCAAAGAAGAACTGATCTTAGGTAAACAAAATGTAGAATAAATGAAGGGAGAAAAATATATTGAGGCCAGGCTCAGTTAAGCTATAAAAGCAAGATGAATAAAAACTTTTAAAAGTTCAATATAGTATTTAAGAGTGGGTCCATTTGATGACTTCAAACCACACTGGAGCTCCACCTTACCAACCTCATGAGACACAGAAGGAGTGGGCACCAGGGCCCACTAAAGCAAGCCCTGCTCCATGCAACTGCATCCTGCACAGCAGATCCTTGTGCGTAGTCTGGGCCAGTACTCAGCAGAAACTGTACTGAACTAGGGGTTGGCCTAGGGGTAAATCCCCCTCAACTGACATGCCAAACATAATCACAAGGCTCAACTGCAATAGGAGGATGCACACAGCCCACACAGGAGCACACCTGGATTGCCTAGCATGAGTGGCTGGAGAGGTTGTGCCACCTACCACATAAGGCCACTTTACCAAAACTGGGAAATGTAGCAGCTGTACCTAATACAGAGAAACAAACATAAGGAGGCATCCAAAATGAGGAGACAAAAAACATATCCCAAATGAAAGAATAGAATGAAAGAACTAAATAAAATGGAGACAAGCAATTTACCACATGCAGACTTCAAATAACTGGTTACAGGGAGTCTCGATGAACTTAGGGGAAAAGTAGCTGAACTTTGTGAGAATTTCAACAGAGATAGAAAACATGAAAATATTTTTAAAAAGTCAGAAATACAGAACACAATAACTGAAATGAAGAATACACTGTAAGGCCCGGCCGATGTGGCTCAGTGGCTGAGCACTGATCCAGGAGCCAGGAGATGAAGGTTTGATTCCTGCTAAGGGCACGTGGCTGGGTTGCGGGACAATCCCTGACTGTTGAAACATGACCTCCTGGTCCATAGGCTGGACAGGTCAACCACGGAGCCACACTGGTTGGGCTGTCAACAATTACTTTAAATGCAAATCGATGAAATCAAAAGACACACAGTAACTAAATATGTAACAAAACAGGACTCCGAGTATCCTATTTATAAGAGATTCAATTCAGATTGAAAGTAAGGAGATAGAAAAATATACTTCATTAAATGGAAACAACAACAAAAAAATTGGTTAGCAATACTTATACCACACAAAATAGACTTTAAAACAGACTATAACAAGAGACAGTGGCCCCAGCCGGTTTAGCTCAATGAATAGTGTCGGCCTGTGGGACTGAAACGTCCTGCGTTTGATTCCAGGTAAGGGCACATGCCTGGGTTGTGGGCTAAATCCCCAGTAGGGGGCAGTTGATCAATGATTCTCTCTCATTATTTGATGTTTCTATATCTCTCTCCCTCTCTTTTCCTCTCTGAAATCAATAAAAACCTAGGTTTTTAAAAACTACCTTCATATCTTATTTAAAAAAAAAAAGACAATGAAGGATTCAGCAATTTCACTTCTGGATATATATCTGAACAAACCCAAAACACTAAATAAGAAAGACATGCATCCTCCATATGTTTACTGCAGTATTATTTATGATAGCCAAGATATGGAAGACCATCAACAGATAAATGGATAAAGAGATAATGCATATATACAACAAAATATGACTCAGCCATTAAAAAAAAATGCAATCTTGCCATCTACATAATCCCAAGAGAAATGGCGGCAGCCACGGAGCTGGAGAGAATAGGAGGCTAGGGTTGCCTCTGGCGATGGAGAAAGCCACGCTTTCTGCAGCCCTGGCAGGCCTAGGCCTCTGCTTAAGGCTATAAAGTTTCAATTATAGAAGGTAAATATCCCAAGAGAAATGGCTGCGACCTCAGAGTGAGCAGGAGGCTTGGCTCCGCTCCAGGTTACAAATTTTCAACTGTAGAACATAAATAAATCCTAGACACAAGGCCTCTGCTTGGGTAGCCAGGGAGCGTGTCGATGAAATCAGGAGACACATAGTAACTAAATGTGTCACAAAACAGGCTGGCAGATAGAAGCTTAAAAACCACCAAAGGCCCCTCGCCCAGTCTGCCCCACGCCCCAAGGGAACCCCCACCCTGATCCGGGACACCCTTCAGGGCAAACCAGCTGGCCCGCACCCATGCACCAGGCCTCTATCCTATCCTATATAATAAAAGAGAAACATGCAAATTTGACCGTACCTTTGCTCCTGATTGGCTATGCTACCAGCCAATCAGGAGCAGGGGCGGGGCCAAGTGGCATGAGCACTGGGCCCCAGGGATGAAACGCCAGTGGCGATAAGCGCCCAGCCCCTGGGAGCTGTGAGGGGAAGCGGCAGCAGCAGCAGCGGTGGCGGTGGCAGGGAGCACCAGGCCCCCGGGACTGGGTGGTCACAGGCAGCCGGGGCTGAGCTGAGCAGGGCGATGGCTGGGTGCCCAAGGCTGAGCCATCAGTTGGACATTCCCTGAGGGCTCCCAGTATGTGAGAGGGGGTAGGTTGGGTTGAGGGACCACCCACCCCCAGTACACAAATTTCGTGCACCAGGCCCCTAGTCTAATAAAAGAATAATGTGCAGATTGACCTTCACTCTAACACAAAGATGGTTGCCCCCATGTAGTCAAAGATCCTGCCCCCATATGGATACGAGATGGCCACCACGAGATGGCCATCAGGGGAGGGCAATTGGGAGAGACCAGGCCTGCAAGGGAGGGCAGTTAGGAGTAGTAAGGGGCAAACAGGCTGGCAGGGGAGCAGTTAGGCATCAATCAGGCTGGCAGGAGAGTGGTTAGGGAGTGATCAGGCTGGCAGATAGAAGCAGATAGAGGTAATCAGGAAGGCAAGTAGGCGAGCAGTTGGGAGCCAGCAGTGTTAGATTGTGAGAGGGATGTCTGACTGCCCGTTGAGGCCCAATCCTACTGGATATCCCTCGAAGGGATCCCAGATTGGAGAGAGTGCACAATAACTTCTCTATCATGGATATGCCCTCTCCAACAGGCTCTGGATCTCCTTTCTTGGAAACTCTATCTCAGTCTTGGGATTAATGAATGCTCCTTGTACTTTTTCCCACCTTTATTTGTTTCATGGTAACTGTTCATGTTTTTTAGAACTCTCCTTACTTTTACTAGACAATCCCTCATTACTGTAACCTCCTGTTAGAAAGAATCATTCTTTACATTAAATATTCTCATCTATCACTATGTAGTTTCTTTCTCCTGATTGTACTCAGGCTGATACCAACAATTCCAGAACTGGCACAAGGAGGTAACAAGATAAGTATGTTAATCTTTTTTTTTTTTTTTTTTTTTTTAATTCTCACCCAACGATATTTTCCCATTGATTTGGGAAATTGAGAGTGGAAGAAGGAGGGAAAATGGAGAAAAATATCAATATGAGAGAAATACACGGATTGGTTGCTTCCTGCACAAGCCTTGACCAGATACATGCCCTTGACCAGAATCAAACAAGAGACCCCTTGGCTCACAAGCCAACACTATCCACTGAGGCAAACTGGCTAGGGCTGTCCATCTTTTTATGTTAGGAAGTACAAAAGTGCTCCAGTAGCCCAAGTTATGACATTTTAAGCATCAAAAGAATGATTTTAGTGGAAACCCTGAATCAATGAAAATCCATGAGTCCATAATACTCAATAAAAAGGCAGTCAGAAAAAATAAAACAGAAACATTTAGGGCAGCTTTAAAACAAATCCTTATTTTAAAAACAAGAAATTAAGGAGAAACCAAGATGGTGGCCTAGGTAAACACCTGAACTTGCTGCCTTCCACAACCACTTCAAAACTACAACTAAAAGACAAAACGGACATCATCCAGAACCACAGGAAGGCTGGCTGAGTGGAAATTCTACAACTAGAAGGGAAGAGAAAAGCACAGAGATTCAGAGGTGGTACGGAAGTAAAGTGCAGAGGTAAGGAGGCGCACGCACAAAAAGGGCTAGCATGAGGACACAGATGTCTTTTTCAATCAGGAGAGAGACAAGCTCCCGACTGCTCTGAACTCCAGTTCCAGGCAAGACTCTAGGGAACCAGCCTCATATGAAAAACTGGACTGTCTGGCATCGGGCCAGAACATGGGGGCGGCTTTTTCTCAGAGGTGCTTGCAGTGATTACCACAGGACACTGAGACACAGGGGCCTCTTAGGGCAGGGCTGACAGCCATTGCTGTTTGCTCCGGCCTGTTGATTCCCTAAACCCTGCCCCACTCAAGTTACAACCCCAAAACAGGCTGTGCACAGAGGCTTTTGCATATGAAAGGCCTGTCCCTTGGCAATCTAAAGTTACTTAACAAACTGCAGCTGGGTCAGAGAGCCCAGAACTTCCAAAAGAAAGCTGAAGATTCCACAGCAGCTTGCATTGCTTCACAACTGGGCCTCATTTGGACACCTCCAAACCCCAAACAAAGAAGAGAAATCTGCAGATCTCTCTAACTCCTGCTGGGTGGCCTCAGGCAGAACTAAATTTGCACCTCCTTGGAGATCCAAGAGCCAGTGTACCCAGTGATCAGAGTGGGACCATCCAGATTACAACTCCTCAGATCCGTAAGGGACACACTCAGGGGGCAGACTCAGTGAGCACCAAAGCCCTACTGAAGCAAGTCCTGCCCTACAGGGTGTCTCCAGCACAGAAGTTCTCCCATCGTAGACACAGCTGATCCTCACAGCCAATTGGCCAGGAAGTCAATTCCTCCCAGTGATACCAACAATCAAGGCTTAACTACAACAAGACTGTGCACACAGCCTACAAAGGGGTGCACCAAGAGTGTCCACTTCAGGTAATTGGGGAGGCTGAGCCACTGGGCCCTATAGGACACATAGCACACAAAGCCACTCTATCAACACAGGGAAGCAGCCAAAATGCGGAGACAAAAAAACAGGTCACAAATGAAAGAAATGGAGGAAAGCAAACTACTGGATAGAGAGTTCAAAACCATGCTTATGAGTTTTTAAAAATTTTTTCTATAAACAGCTGAAAAATTTAGTTGGTCCCTCAAGGATATGAAAAAGGACCAACTACAAATTAAGCATACACTGAATGAAATAAAAAACAATATACAGAGATCCAACAATAGACTAGACGATTGCAACAATCAAGTCAAAGATATGAAATACAAAGAAGCAAAAAACACACAACTGGAAAAGAAAAGAAAAAAAAAAAAGAACCCCAAAATATGAAGATAGTGTAAGGAACCTCTGGGACAACCTCAAGCATACCAACATCCGAATTATGGGGATGCCAGAAGAAGAGAGAGAGATAGATATTGAAAAACTATTTGAAGAAATAATGACAAAAACTTCCCCTACCTGGTGAAAGAAATAGACTTAAAAGTCCAGGAAGCGCACAGAACCCCAAAAAAAAGGAATCCAAAGAGGACTACACCAAGACACATCATAATTAAAATACCAAGAGCAAAAGACAAAGAGAGAATATTAAAAGCAGCAAGAAAAAAACAGCTAGTTACCTACAAGAGAGTACCCATACGATCGTCAACTGATTTCTCAACAGAAACAATGCAGGCCAGAAGGGAGTGGCAAGAAATATTCAAAGTGATGAATAGCAAGAACCTACAACCAAGATTACTCTACCCAGCAAAGCTGTCATTCAGAATTGAAGGTCAGATAAAGAGCTTCACAGATAATAAAAAAAAAGCTAAAGGAGTTCATCACCACCAAACCAGTATTATATGAAATGAAGGGTATCCTATAAGAGGAAGAAGAAGAAAAAGGTAAAGATAAAAATTATGAACAACAAATACATATCTATCAACGAGTGAATCTAAAAAGCAAGTGAATAAAAAATCTGATGAACAGAACAAACTGGTGAATATAATAGAATCAGAGGTATAGAAAGGAGTGGGCTGACAATTCTTGGGATGAAGGGGGTGTGGCGGGTACGGGAAGAGACTGGACAAAAATCGTACACCTATGGGTGAGAACAGTGCAGGGGGGTAAGGGCAGAGAGTGGAGTGGTTACTGGGCGGAGGGAAGCTATGGAGATAAAAAAGAACAACTGTCGTTTTTAAAAAATAAAATAAAATTTCAAAAAATAAAAATAAGAAATTTAAAAAAATTAAGATATCTTGACTTTCTAATAGAAAACTCAGTAGACTGCCAGTCAATAAGTAGAAGAATTAATTATCTACACTGATAAAAGAGTAAGATGCAAGTTGACCATACCTTTGTGATGCCTATCAGCCAATCAGGAGTGATTATGCAAATTAACCCAACAAATATGGCGGGTTAATTCGCATACACAGGTTCCAAGTGGCCGGGGGCAGGGCGGGATGCTTCCATCGCCACCATGGCGACAATGCAGGCATCGGCAGTGCCCCAGCCACTCTGAGCCTCTGGGTAGCATGGGAAAACAGAAAGGCGGCTCTGGCCAGAACGAAGGCAGTACCGGTAGCCAGGGTAAGGGAGGTCCATTCTTGCACAAATCTTCATGCATCAGGCCTCTAGTACAATTAATAACATACTATTTGGCAAGCCACAATTAAAGTGGCAACAATTATAAACTAGAGTTTAAAACATTAGGTAAAACATTGACATGGAATGGACACATGTAAAATAACAAACTACCATGAAACAAATTGCATTATATTACAAGGGGAAGACAAAGTTTATAACAGAGAAATCAGACTGTCATCATCTTAATCCAATCAATCCTAGCATCAGTAATGAGTATTTATTGCAACAATGATAAAATAAAGTAGCTGTGATGTGTTCTAGCCAAAAATATTTAACCTTTAAAATTAACCCATCAAGCCTTTCTCAATCGGAGTTCTGGGAAAAAATTAAATCCCGTAGAAAATGATTTTAGTGATTATTTCCTCAATTATCCTAAGGATGCTATGTAGCTGGTATACATAAATGGGTGCATTAACATCCATCCTTAAGGCTTAATTCTCTTGAGGAATCCCTATGAAGTAAGTCTGGCTTTGGCTACAACTTCCAAATAGAGGACTTACAGAGAACAGAAAAACAGGCTAAATAAAACAAAGACAAAACAATCAGAAAATTCACAAGGTAAGGTATTTCATGAAACAACTGGTCCAATCTCTTCAACAAATCAGTATCATTTTGAAAAAGGGGAAAAGAGAATATGATTAAGAATCATAATAACCACCTGGCCATTGTTTATCAATAATTGTGTCTACCCATGAACCAGGAGGTCATGGCTCAATTCCTGGTCAAGGCACATGCCCATGTTGCAGGCTTGACCCCCACTGCAGGAGGCAGCCAGTCAATGATTCTCTCTCATCATTGATGTTTCTATCTCTATTTTTCTCTGAAATCAATAAAAAAATACTTTAAAAAGAAGAATCATAATAGCCCTAGCCAGTTTGGCTCTGTTCAGTGCATAAAGTGTCGCCAAAGAGTCCTGGGTTCCATTCCAGTCAAGGGCATGTACTGTGGTTGCAGGCTCCTCCCACTCCAGGCCCTGGTCAGGACATGTGCAAGAGGCAACCAATCAATGTTTTTCTCACATATTTTTCAATGTCTTTCCCTCTCTCTTCCACTCTCTCTAAAAATCAATTTTTTAGGAGAGAACCAAGATGGCGACATAGGTAAAACACCCATCTTGCCATCAAACACAGCAATTTTAAAACTACAACTTAACGAAAGAAAAAACACCATCCAGAATCACCGGAAAGCTGGCTGAGTGGAAAATTCCACCAATGAAAGTGAAGATAAGACACTGTGACTCGGAGGAACGGCTGAAGACAGCGTTGAAGATACGCGTGGAGAGAGGTTTGGAGCGCGCGCCGGCAGATAGGGCGGGCGGCTGAAAACCCGGCCACTTTTCTTGAACGGGGAAGACAAAGACGTCCCACTGGACTGATTCTCCAGCTCTGGGCGAAGTCCAGGGAACCCACAATCATCTGGGGTAAAAACTGGACAATGGGAGGGCCCACCGAAGCTCGGATGCTGCAGGGGTCTGCCGGCTTGTGGAGAAGGCGAGCTTGTGCGGAGTGCGCGTGAACTTGGGAACAACGCAGCTGCCTGTCTGCGCAGAGAGTACTCGTGACTTGCTCTTTCATTCGGGAAACCGTCAGACTGCTTTGTTTTATGACCCTGGGTGAGACGTTGGGTGTGCAGACTCATTTGGGGAGAGTCTGAACTCCCCGGCAGCCCATGGAGCTTGGCAACGGCTCTCTCTCAGAGGTGCTGGCGGCCATTGCCTCCAGCACAGAGTCCCTGGGGCCGCAAAGGGCGGAGCTAACACTGCCTGCTTGGCCCGGAGAGTCTGCCCATCCAACCCGAGCACAGCTGAACTTCACAGACAATTGGCATGGAGGTCAACCCCTCCAAGTGCTAACAACAATTAACCTGAGCTTAACTTCAGCAAGACTGTGCAATCCATACCCACCTCAGGTAACTGGGGAGGCTGAGCCACTGTCCCTTGTAGGATATCTACTACACAAAGGTAATTGACCAACTCAGGGAAGCAGCCACCATGCAGAGACATGGAAAGAAATCAGATGTGAAAGAAATGGAGGAAAAAAAAACGACTGGACATGGAATTCAAAACCACAGTTATAGGGCTTCTCAAGAGGCTCCTAGAAAAGGTCGAGACCTATAAGGAAATAAGCAAGACCGAAAAGGAAATGAACGAGACCCTCAAGGATATGAACAAGACCTGCAAGGAAATGATCAAGACCAACAAGGAAATGAATGAGTCCTGCAAGGATATGAACGAGATTCTCAAGGATATGAAAAAGGACCAACCAGAAATTAAGCATACACTGACTGAAATAAAAAATATTATACAAAGACCTAAAAGTACTCTAGAGCACCCCAAGAACCAAGTTAAAGATTTGAAATACAAAGAGGTAAAATCCACTCAGCTGAAAAAGCAAGAAACCAAAAGAATCCAAAAAACTGAAGATAGTGTAAGGGGCCTCTGGGACAACCTCAAGCATACCAACATCCGAATTATAGGGGTGCCAGAAAAAGAGAGAGAGCAAGACAATGAAAACCTATTTGAAGAAATAGTGACCGAAAACTTCCCACACCTGGTGAAAGAAATTGACTTAGGAGTCCAAGAAGCGCACCGAACCCCAATATATAGGAACCCTAAGAGGACCACACCAAGGCACATCATAATTAAAATGCCAAGAGCAAAAGACAAAGAGAGAATATTAAAAGCAGCAAGAGAAAAACAGTTAGTTACCTATAAGGGAGCACCCATACGATTGTCGGCGGATTTCTCAACAGAAACAATGCAGGCCAGACGGGAGTGGCAAGAAATATTCAAAGTGATGAATAGCAAGAACCTACAACCAAGATTACTCTATCCAGCAAAGCTATCATGCAGGATTGAAGGTCAGATAAAGTGCTTCGCAGATAAGAAAAAGCTAAAGGAGTTCATCACCACCAAACCAATACTATATGAAATGCTGAAAGATATTCTTTAAGAAGAAGAAGAAAAAGATAAAAGTGTAAATTATGAACAACAAATACACATCTATCAACAAATGAATCTAAAAATCAAGTGAATTAATAAGCTGATGAACAGGATAAACTGGTGAATATAACAGAATCACGGACATAGAGAGGGAATGGACTGACAATTCTTGGGGAGAAAAGGGGTGTGGGAAGTGCACCAAGAGACTGGACAAAAATCAAGCAACTATGGGAGAGGACAGTGCAGGGGGGTGAGGGCGGACGGTGGGATGGGTACCAGGTGGAGGGGAGTTATGGGGGGTGGGGGGGAAAGGAGCAATGTAATTAATAAACTTAACAATAAAGATAAAAAATATATAAAATATAAAATAAAAAATAAATTTAATTTTTTAATATATACATTTTGAAAGCCTACTTTATTATATACTGGACTTTCAGCTTTAGTGGATGGATGGACGGACACACCGTTGCCTGAATTAATCTATTATATCAAGATTTTACTATAATGAAACTGAGGAACAAAATAACCACCATGGCTTTTTGCTCCTACTCAGCAACTTTGTATTTCAAACCTACTCACCAACAGAGATACCACCGTACTAGAATAGAAGGCCAAGTCTTCTATAATTTCTGTGCGTCGGTTAGCTCCAATTCGTAAGGAACGACTATGTACTTCTTCAGGTAACACCGTAAGGATCTCCAGCAGAAAAGGCAGAGAAGTTACATCATTGCTATATCTAGAAAAGAAAGGAGAGACACAAGCTACTTAGAGTAAGAAAGAACACAATCACATAAAGTAACAAGAACCATCAGAATAATCTATGACAACAAAAGCAGCATTCTCACGACTGTGAAAGAAAAAATAGATTTAACTTTTGAAGGGTACCTGAAAAAACAAAATTTCAACTTGTATAATCTTTGACCCAATAATTCCACTTCCAGAAGTATTTCTCAGAAAAATCTCATAGGTGCATCCAAAGCATAACAGCAAAAATATTGGGAAAACATAAAGGTCCCTCATAATTAAACAAGATAAAAAAGGTTCCAAGTTATACAATGGAACATACATAGCCATTATAATGATATACCTATCTATGTCATAACAGGAAAAGATATCCACAATGTACTAAGTGATAAAAGTATACGAAATATATTACATGACTGGAAAAATACATATATGTGCATATGTATAATAAAATGTATGATCTTATATTTATTATAAAATGCTTAAAGGAAAATCTAGAGGGCTATATAGCCAATCATTAATATGAAATATAGGTATAAGGAGAAAAAAAGTGTTTGCTTTTTACTTTGAAATAAAATAAACTATCCATATGAAATCTTTCATGACACACTATGCTTGGAGGTAAAAAGGACATCCACTAAGTTCAAAAATAATTTCCTGACCAAATGCCAAAATGCAAACAAATTTGAAGATTATCTTGCCAAGCTCTCGCAGCTCGGCCACTGACATGCCATTCAGACTGAGGAAGATCTGAAAACTTTGGGGCCACGTGAGTCACGGCCACGGCCGCATAAGCAAGCACAGGAAGCACCCGGGGGCCGCAGTAATGCTGGTGGCTTGCATCATCATAGCATCAACTTAGACAAATATCACCCAGGTTACTCTGGGAAAGTTGGTGTGAGGCATTACCACCTCAAGAGGAACCAGAGCTTCTGCCCAACTGTCAACCTTGATAAACTGTGGACCCTGGTCAGTGAGCAGATATGGGTAAAGCTGCCAAGAGCAAGACTGGAGCTGCTCCTATCATTGATGTGGTGCAACGGGGCTACTACTAAGTTCTGGGGAAGGGAAAGCTGCCAAAGCAGCATGTCATTGTGAAGGCCAAGGTATTCAGCAGAAGAGCCGAGGAGAAGATTAAGGGTGTTGGTGGGGCCTGTATTCTGGTAGCTTGAAGCTACATGGAGGGAAGTTCATTAAAATGCCCAAGAAAAAAAAAGATTATCTTGCGAAGATCACGAAGAAATGCTTTATTCAAAGTAGCAGGCTCCATGTATCTAAAAATAATATTGTCCCTGTGATAGACATGAAACACACCCCAATTAGTAAGAACGTATATTCACAATTTTCAATTTAATATCTTAAACGTTCTAAAATGTTTTTATAGAATTGCTGATTTGTCAATGAGAGTGATCTATGAGGCAATAAGAAGACTTTGCTGCAGTTAATTCAAGAGATGTGTGTGCGTATAAATTATGAGGGTCTTATGTTCCACATGACATATTTTCATAGTATTTAAATTTTAAATGATTTTCTTTTAACCTAACAATGGTTAATAATAAATAATTCTATTTTAAGAGTTTGGGGAAATAGGAATGTCTAGCTATTGCTAACAAATTTCTCTGTGTAGGTTAACAGTAATCCCAAATGCTAGCATACAGTCAATACAAGTTACTTACTTTTCCACCAATGTTTGTACACACCCCTTCCATGAAGGCATCTGTAGGGCAAGGTCTGCTATTGCTAAAGCCAGCTGAATAAAAAAAGAGAAATTAAATAAATGAATAGAACAAACAAACAGAAATAGGGTTACCATAAATATTAATTAAAAAGAAATGAAATTTCTTCTAAACAATGACAAGACTGACACCCCAAGCTATGTGTATCATACACACTCTCCTAGGTTAGCTACTGGGATTAAAAAGGTAACCTTTAAAAATGAAAAACGAGCCGAAACCGGTTTGGCTCAGTAGATAGAGCGTTGGCCTGCGGACTGAAGGGTCCCAGGTTCATTTCTGGTCAAGGGCACGTACCTTTGGTTGTGGGCACATCCCCAGTGAGGGGTGTGCAGGAGGCAGCTGATCAACGTTTCTCTCTCATCGATGTTTCTAACTCTCTAGCCTTCCTTCCTCTCTGTAAAAAAATCAATAAAATATATTTTTTTTAAATATTTCTTTAAAAAAAATGAAAAACAAAATAAAAGACAGCAAAAAATAATAATAATAATAAAAAAGAAGAAAGAACAGACAATAGATTTTCCTCAGGATATAACAATACTTACTTTTATTTGGCAATAGCATAGAACTTCATGGACAGGGAAATTTTACTTTGTCAAAAAGCCAAAGCTACTGACAAAGTCAGCCCATGGACTCATTCCTCAAGTAATGAATTGCCATTTCCCTTCTCTTTCCATTTCACATCTTGAAGACTCATGCAAAAGCCTCCTTCCTCTTCAAGGGCACTTCTATGCCAGGCAGAGAACACATATGTATGTATTCACTGAAGCTTCAGTTTTCCTTCCTAAAGTTATTTCCTTATCTAAAGGAGAAAGGCCAAATGTTCTACTTCACCATTTCATTCATGACACTTTTATTAGCCAATCAGTCCAGAAAAGATTTTTTTTAAGGCAACTACATAGACGGCTGCCTCAGAATACCAGTGTTTTTATCACCTGCAATTTTAACAAGTTGAGTGTGGGGGCGCACATGTGGCTGCCTGTGAAACCTATACTCACCCCCTCCTTAGCCCCAGTATTTGCTAGTTTAAAATAAAATGAACTCTAAGATTAATATAAAACATTTAAATTTTCACTTTCTATCCACTTATAAGAATATAGCAATTAGTGTATAATAAAGTTGTTAACATTACTTCACATGGTCTAGCAATGTTAATCAAAATTAATTTGATATCCAAATGGCCTTCTTAACAAATTTCCCTAATGAGAAGCATAGGCTTTACCTGTGTTACAATGACAGGTGACAAGTCTTTCAAGTTCTGGATATGGGTTAGTAATGAGTCCCGTAAAGAGGCATGAGAGTCTGTGGGGAGCTCATAAAATGAGGTCTGAATCTTCATTTTCATGGTCTGTGCAGCAAAATAGCATGATTCTACATCCTGTCGAATCTGTAACAACTGGTCTGAAATCTCCCATGCATGAACCTGAAAGCAGATCAAACAAAATGTCTTAAGGAGTGCTTTTCTAAATAATTTTAATATTACACAACCTATATACCTAAGTAAAATGGAAAGAAAAATCTGACAAACTAAATTATCCACTAATTCAGCCAATATTTTAAATTTATAGGCTCTATTAAACAAAAATATTATCTAAACTCTTCTGACTTATTCTAGGAAAGCATAAGAGTTATCAATTGAATCAATAAATCTAAACCTACAGTTAGAATCATTAATTGTGTAGGGAGGAGATTATGAAGAAAAATGTTCCAAAAGTTTCTACTAAAACTAAAATGTCACTGTATAAATTTCCAATCCTAATGTATAGGTTGGCTGTTTCTTCATTTTCCCACTTAAAATAAATAAGCTTTGTTCACTCTGAGAATTGAGTCTGAAAGCTAATTTAATATATCAATAAACAGGGGACATTTCAATCTTTAGTTCCCGAATAAAACCTCAGAAAAACTATCTCATCCCAAGTCAATATCTCACATAATTAAATTATTTTTATATATTTGGCAAAGTAATATACGTGCTATTAAAATCATTTTCAAAGGAGAAAATAAGTGTTTGTGTAGAAATAATAAAGTTAACAAAAGCATAGAATTTGGTCTCTAACATGTTAGCTAGTCATAGCTATAAAATGGAATCCTATTTTGAAAGATAACTTTGATAATAAAATTGAGCAGCATACAATAGGTAACTAATTAATAACTGATAGTCTAAAGCAATTCTACACCAAATTACCTCTTCATGGGAAAAGCAAAAATGGATTGGCTATGCTGGACTGAAAAAAATTTTCAGTTTTCATTCGGAAATAGAGTCAATGTGAAGAGAAATCACACAGATTTACCTAGTCAATTTTTTATGAAGATAGAGCACTTCACAACTAAGACATAGTGATTTTTTTTCTTCTTTCAGAGAAGAAGAAGGGGGGGGGGGGAGAGAGAGAGAGAGAGAGAGAGAGAGGGAGGGAGGGAGAGAGGGAGGGAGGGAGGGAGGGAGGGAGGGGCCAATGATGAAAGAGAATCATTGACTGGCCATCTTCTGCACGCACCCTAGTGGGGATGGAGCCCGAAACCCTGGCGTGTGCCCTGACTGGGATTGGAATTGTGACCCCCTGAGTTCATGGGCTGACGCTCAGCCCCTTAACCACACGGGCTGGGCCACAGTTATTCTTCAAGATCTTTCCAAAGATAAACAAGTCAAGGGAGAAAAAGGGAGAATAAATGGCCTATACAAATTTCCAAAGTAAACTAATAAAAGAGACCCTGAAATTCACCACAGGTTTATTGAAATAAAATTGCACTTTAAATCAGTAAGCTGGTGGACTATAAGCATGAAACATTAATTTCTTTCTAGATCATGTTATTTTACTTTTTTTTGAAATTGTACCCCAGCATTTTGCAGAAAATCTCCCAGCCACATAATTTTTAGTGATTCATTATTCAACTAGTAACCCAACTACATCTGTTACTTAATATGCCATTAAAATATATTTTGCTCAAAATGACACTTAAAAAATAATAAAAACATTATATGAAGCCTTGAAATCGCCATAAATGCCCTCATAATAACAGAGTACTTATGCAGGAAAACTAAAGCACTATGGACATTTATAACAAAACTAGGTGTTACCTAATTATCTCCAAGAACCCCAAATTTTAAGTGGTTGGGGACAAACCAGTGACATCTGTAAGATTTGCAGAGTTTCAGTTTCAGTAGAAGCAGAAGTAGAAGGAAACAAACAGGTAGCTAATGGAACTAAAAGCAGATGAACAACAAAAAAGCCAACAGATATTCACTAGAAAGCACAGAGAGCTAATTTGAGGACTATATTTGAAAGTGGAAGAGGTTTTCGTGGGTAGAAAAGGTGAATGAAAGAGGTCTATGTAAGTAAGGGCTAAGGAGATGGAAGTCTCTATACTCTTGAAACTGAAGAGCTAGGACAGGGCTCTAAACTAAGAAGACAGTAGTATGAACAGAATCAAAATTATACAGGGCAAGTACAATTGAGACAAAGGGAACAAAGGAGAAGGTAACAGAGCTGGGAAATCTTAGAAATAAACCACCATGTTTGTAAAGACTACCTGAAAACAACAGAAAAGGAAGCTCTTTAAATTTGAAAATACCATCCTTAACTATGCCTTCTAAAAGTTCAAAAAAACTAATTTCACACAAAAATAAACAAATGCCCCGGCCAGTATGGCTCAGTGGTTGAACATCAACCCATAAACCAGGAGGTCACAGTGTGATTCCCAGTAAGAGCACATGCTCAAGTTGTGGGCTCGATCCCCAGTGGGGGGGCATGCAGGAGGCAGCTAATCAACGGTTCTCTCCCTCTTCCTTCCTCTCTCTAAAGTCAATAAAAATATATTTTAAAAAATAAAAAAATGAAGTCAAATGCCATATTTACAGGAAGTAGTTGAGAAGAAAATAATGAACAGAATAATATTCCTACAAAAAAAGTAGGCCAGAAAAATATTTTAAAAATTAGCCTTAAGTCCAAAGACCTAAGAGCCAACCTCAAAGAGCTTCCAATGGCCACAGTTAGAAAATCTGGGGAAACAAAATTGTTAGTATTAGATTATAACAAAAAATAAAACAAACATCCATGAGTCATACAGTTGTGAATAACAACTGAATAAATAACTATTGGAGCATGATTTATAGGCCGTAAGATACTTTATATCCAATGCTAGGTAATGAATGAGAAAAATAGAAACACTACAGATAATAACTGCTATTGGCAAGATTCATATATAAAAGATAAAACTAGCGGGTGAAACATGATATATCAGAGTATCTCCCGAAAATATTTGTTTATTACTGTGGTGGTTTTACTCTATGTCCACAAATTCTTTGACACTTACCATGTAAGAACTCACACTACTCTGCTGGAGAGACAATGTACAAGACCGGAAAGTCATGGAAAGCAAGAGGAGCCCAGCTAAGTCCAGCCTTCCAGCCATTTCTACCAGAGTGTCAAGCATGTAAATAAAGCCATCTCAGAACCTCCAGACCAGCCCATCCACCAAATGGATGCCTCATGAAGCAGAATTATCTTCCACGGAGCCCTGCTTGAATTCGTGACCTACAAAGTTATGAAACACAATGAAATGTTTTTGTTTTAAGTCACTATGTTTTGAGGTAATTTGTTTCATAGTAGTAGATCATGAGAACAGACAATCAGATAGTATGTACATCCTAATGAAAAAAAAAACAGGATCCAATGACAATTATTTCAAATCATTCTGTGTCTCAGAATGGACAATCCATTACTTGGATCCAGCTGGCAATTTTGCAGGAAATACACAAGAGAGTAGAACTGCATCATACTGAAATTAGCAAAATCTAGACCATATGGAAACTCAGCAAATCAAATGACCCAGATTCCTCAACAGATAAATAATCCACACAGAGAGAAAGAACCTGCAGATTAAAAGACACTCTGAAGGTATTTTAAAAACAAATAGTAAGACCAAAATAATGTGGAAGAATACTCACTTAGGTGATAAAACCATAAAGATAACAAAGAAGGGATTACTATGAAAGGACCGTGGTTACTTTTAGGGAGAGGAAGCAGTTATTTCAAAAAGGCCACAGGAAGACTTCTGGAGTGGCCAGTCAAGTTCTATTTCTTGACTTGGTAGTGTCTATCTGAACACAACATGCAGTAATTAATTAAATTATACATCTGTTTTCTGTATCTGTTTAAAAACAGTATAGACCAGTAGTCGGCAAACTCATTAGTCGACAGAGCCAAATATCAACAGTACAACCATTGAAACTTGAGAGCCAAAAACCGACTTCTGTGCATGGACCATGAAGTTTCAATTGCACCATATATGCGCACCTGCACAAGGTATTTTGTGGAAGAGCCAAAATGCAAGGGCCAAAGAGCCACACGTGACTCGCAAGCCGCAGTTTACCTGCTACTGGTATGGACAAAACAAAAAAACTAACATTGCCTATTAAATTCAACTAGTCTGAAGTCTTCTCCCAAGTGAAACCTTTCAACCCACTAGAGATCAGGACCCTGGTGAAAAAGTTCATTGATTGTGCAGTGCTATGTTGTGCTTTAATCTGAATGGCAGAAACTATCAAAAGTACCAAATGATCATGCTGGGTTATATATATTTCTGATCTAAACATTTCTATCTCCTTAAAAGGAGAGGTCTCAAAAATGAAGGACAGAACCAAAAGTCAAAAGAAAACAAAAATACTATTTCCTCCTGGGGGTAGGGATGCAAAGATTTATTTTTCAAGCATCTTTAATGTCTGAATATTTTTTTAACATATCCTTTGGAATTGCCTTTAAAAATAAAGATGGACTTGTATTCATAATATGGAAAAATCTCCAAAATATACAATTGAAAAACAGATACAGGTACAGATTTGTGAGATCCTTTTTGTAAAAATTTAAATTACACTTTTTTTTTAAGTGTAGTGAAGCCTTTTTAAAAATTGATTTTGAGAGAGAGCGAGAGAAAAATATCAATTTGTTGTTCCACTTATTTATGCATTCATTGATTGATTCTTATATGTGCCCTTAAAGGGGATCAAACCAACAACCTTGGTTTATCTGGACAATGCTCTAACCAAATGAGGTACCCAGCCAGGAAATAGAAAGTATACTGCAGCTTTTTAATACACAGGAGTTAGTTTTATGCTCTATATGCTCCCTAAGCAACCTGACGCTATCATTCTCATAGCATTTATCAGGTATTTCAACTTTGGTTATAACATATTGCAGTGGTCGGCAAACCGCAGCTCACAAGCCACATGTGGCTCTTTGGTCCCTTGAGTGTGGCTCTTCCACAAAATACATGTGGGCGCGCACATACAGTGCGATTGAAACTTCATGGCCCATGCGCAGAAGTCAGTTTTCAGCTCTCAAAAGAAATTTCAATCGTTGTACTACTGATATTTGGCTCGGTTGACTAATGAGTTTGCCAACCACTGACATATTGGATGGCATTACACCAATTTTCCAGTCTAAAACAAGTACAAAAGATGATTAAAAAAGAACTTCTTTGAGGACATCAAAGCTATCAAGAACATGAAGCTGCAAATTCCAGAGATGGAAGAGAAAAGCAAAGAGTTCAGCCCAATATTTAGCTCCACTTTTCCTCTCAAAGCATTTGCCTATTTCAAAGTGGAATAGGCTAAAGAGCCTTGAGCAGTCTCATAAGGCCGGGGAGATGAAAACAAATTTAGGGCACACCAAGAAGAGGAGCCTGGTAAATACTCCAGACTTTCAGTTGGGACCCAAATAAAGAAAATAGGAACTATACATCTCCAAGGCAGACCAGATGCCAGGCCCCAATATAAGTCCTAATAAATATAAAAGAATTGAAATCATAGAAAGCATCTTTTCAAATCACAATGAAAATAAGGAAAACTACAAAGTTCACAAATATGTAAAAATTAAATACATCCTAAAGCAACCAGTGGGTTAAAAAAGAAATTTGAAAAAATCTTAAGACAAATGAAAATGGAAACAAAATACACCAAAACTTATGAGATGCAGCAAACATTCTAAGAGAGAAATTTATAGCTATTTACACTTATATTAAAAACAAATCACATCTCAAACCGATACCTAACTTTATACCTTAAAGATCTAGAAAAAGAATACACTAAACCCAAAGCTAGCAAAAGGAAGGAAATAAAGATTAGAGCAAAGATATACAAAATCCAAGATTTGATTCTTAGAAAGACCAACAAAATTGACAAACCTTTAGCTAAATTAACTAAAAGAGACAGAAATGAAATGACAATGAGGACATTACTACCAATTCTAAGGAAATAAAAAGGATTATAAGAAACCAGAGGCCCAGTGCCTAAGCCATCGGTCAGACACCCTTAGTGCTGCTGCAGAGGCGGGAGAGGCTCCCGCCACTGCCACTGTGCTTGCCAGTCATGAGCCCAGCTTCTGGCTAAGCAGAGCTCCCCTTGTGGGAGTGCACTGACCACCAGGGGGGAACTCCTGCATGGAGCATCTGCCCCTGGTGGTCAGTGCACGTCACAGCAACCAGTCATTCTGCCATTTGGTCAATTTGCATAATAGCCTTTTATATATAGGATTATATAGGATACCATGGAGGAGAACCAAGATGCGGCCTCCACAACCACATCAAAATTATAACTAAAATACAGAACAACCATCATTCAGAACCAACTGAAATATGGCTCCATGGAAGTCCTAGGGAAGTGAAATCCTTATAATTTCGGACTGTAAAAACCAGTGGGGATTGTGGCTGAGTGACATGGAGGCTGCTGGAGTCCCAGGGAGTTGCTCTTAATGGGTCTGCGCATGAACTTACTTGGACTCACTCCCTCTGAACTCCAGTCCTTGGGCAGCGGCTTGGGGAGGTTCCAGGGAAATATGGGGAGAAGCTGGACTCCCTGACATCGGAGCAATAACTTCGGAGCAGCTTTCTCCCAAATAAGGATGCTCACAGGGGTCATTGTTCCTATGCTAAGACCTCCCCCATTACAGAGCTGGCTAGAAGCCATATCTGAATTTCCATCAATCTGGCCCACAAAGTTTGCTTTGGTGATTTCCTCAGGCCTCACTCATCCAATTTGCAGCTCCACCCAAACTATCTGCAATGGCTTTCTCATATGGATGGCCTATCCTGGCTCAGGCTTCAGACTTTACTAAAATCTCTTAAGAAAGCAGCAGCGGGCATCACCATGCCCCATAACTATCAATAAGAAATTAAGAAAGCAGCAGCAGGCATCACCATGCCCCATAACTATCAATAAGAAGCCCAAGACCCGGAACTAGTATCAGCTTGCCTGGCTTCACATTTTGGTCTCGCCTGGGCACTTCAAAGTTCAACACAAGTAGCAGTCATCTGCAGATCACTCTGTAGCTCCTACCCCTGGCCCCAGGCTGTGGCTGAGTTTGCATCTCCAAGCAGGCCCCAGAGCCAGTGCACCCAGTAGACAGCTTCAGACCATACCAGGTTACAATTCTACACATTCACGGCAACACACTCATGGGACAGACTCAGAGAGCACTGAAGTCCCACTGAAGCAAGTCCTGCTGCATAGGGGTGTCTCCTGCACAACAGCGCTTCCACTGTATTCATAGCTGGTCCTCACAGCTAATTGGCCTGGAGGTCAATTCTTCTCAGTAATGCCAACAGCAATTAAGGCTCAACTACAACAAGACTGTGCACACAGCTCACACAGGGGTGCACCTAGAGTGCCCAGCTTGGATGACTGAGAGTCTGAGCATTGGGCCCTAACAATTCCAAGAGACAAAGCAGCTCTACCTAATACATAGAAACAAACACAGGATACAAAGAAGCAGGTCACAAATGAAAGAACACAAGAAATCTCCAGAAAGAGAACTACTAGACACAGAGTTCAAAACAATGGTTATAAGGTTGCTCATGGATCTTAATCAGAGCTTCAAGGGCCTTAGTGGGACTTTTAAGAACCTTAATAAAAATATCAAAGACATGAAAAAGGACTGTAAGAAATTAAGCACACTCGCCCTAGGCAGTTTGGCTTAGTGGATAGAGCATCGACCTATGGACTGAAGGGTCCTGGATTTAATTCTGGTCATGGACACATGCTTGGGTTGCCAGCTTGATCCAGCTGATCAATAATTCTCTCTCATCAATGATGTTTCAATTTCTCTATCCCTTTTCCTTCCTCTTTGGAATCAATAAAAAAAATTTAAAAAAGAGAAATTAAGCACACTCTAACTGAAATAAAGAAAATTTTACAGGGATTCAACAGTAGAGGATTCAGAGAATCAAATCAATAATTTGGAATATAAGGAAGCAAAAAACATCCAATCAGAAGAGCAAAAAGAAAAAAATTCAAAAATATTAAGATAATATAAGGAACCTCTGGGACAATGTCAAGCATACCAACATTTGCATTAAGGGATGCCAGAAGGAGAAGAGAGTAAGATATTGAAAACTTAATTGGAGAAAAAAAATGACAGAAAACTTCCCTAACTTGGTGAAATACACTTACAAGCCCAGGAAGCCCAGAGGGTCCCAAACAAGAGGAACCCAAAGAGGCCCACACCAAGATACATCATAATTAAAATGCCAAGGGTTATTAAAGACAAAGAGATAATCTTAAAAACAGCAAGAAAAAAGCAGTTAGTTACCTACAAGGAAGCACCCATACAACTATCAGCTGATTTCTCAACAGAAACTTTGTAGGCCAGAGTGAGTGGCAAGAAATAGTCAAAGTGAAGAACAACAAGGACCTACAACCAAGATTACTCTAACCAGCAAAGCCATCATTTAGAATTGAAGGTCAGATAGAGCTTCACAGACCAGAAAAAGCTAAAGGAGTTCATCACCACCAAATCAATATTACATGAAATGTTAGAGTATTCTTAAAGAAAAAGGAAGAGGAGGAAGAGGAAAAAGAAAGAGAAGAAAGGAAAAAGAGGAGGAGGAGGAGGAGATAAAAATATATACTAATGCCATAACTGGTTTGGCTCAGTGGATAGAGAGCATCGGCCCGCGGACTGAAGGGTCCCAGGTTTGATTCCAGTCAAGGGAATGTACCTTGGTTGCGGGTACATCCCCAGTAGGAGGTGTGCAAGAGACAGCTGATTGATGTTTCTCTTCCATCAATGTTTCTAACTCTCTATCCCTCTCCCTTCCTCTCTGTAAAAAAATCAAAATATATTAAAACAAAAATATATATACACTAATAATAGACAAGTATGTAAATTGATTGTATTTCCATGACACCCTACAGCCCATCAGAAGTGAGTATGCAAACTAACCCAACAAAGATGGTGGGCCTGTGGGCATCATGAGGTACACAGGCGCTGTGCAGCCGGGGGTGGGCCAGGGCAGGGAGGAGCGGGACACCCGCAGCATCACTGTAATGACACAGCGGGCATTCCCGCCCCCTGGCCGCTCGGGGCCTATGCACACAGGTGCCAAGCGGCTGGGAGTGGGTGTCCCTGGGAACCTGCCTGCTTTGAGCCTGTGGCCATCACGCGCATGTGCGTGTGCCAGCACCAAGCAGCTGAGGTGCGAGGCATGCCCCTGGAGTGTCTGGTCCTGTCAGCCCAGCCTGGGGGCTGCTGGAGTTCACAGTCCTTTTTGTTTGTGCAGCCCCTGGACCGGAAGTGGGAACCAAGAGTGCAAGGAGCACCAAGAATGCTGGGAATCATAGTTCTGGTGGCAGACGCATTGCGGGATCTCCTAGACACTAGAGCAAAGTGAGCCTGGAGCAACTTACTACTGCGGGTGGGGGATGGAGGGAAAGCAAAGGTGAGAGACGTAAGTAAACTCACAGTGTCGAGGAAAAATTAAAAGGAAGAAGATATCCTGCAACTTTTATGAAATCTCTACCAATGGACCAAAGGGGGGAAAAAAAAGACCAAACCAAACTGGGTTGGAGTCCCAGACAATTTGCTCATATGATTGCAAAGACAGACAGAAACTCCCAGATTGGAGAAAGTGTAGATTGGGGCTGGGGAACCCAACCCCCATGCACGAATCTTCGTGCACCAGGCCCGTCGTATGAACAATAAAATGGCAATAAATGTATATCTACCAACAACTGAATCTAAAATAAACGTACAAGGAATCTAATGAACAAAATAAACTGATGAATAAAATTAAACCAGAGGCATGGAAACTTTGAACAGACTGACGAATGGGTGGGAAGAGATTAACCAAAGATCTTATTGCATATATGCATAATATATGGACACAGACAATAGGATGGTGAAGGTCTGGGTTGAGATGAAAACTGTGTGTGTGTGGGCGGGGTATAAGGGACAGGGAAGGGGGACCTGATTGTAATGCCCTATATGCATTATTTAATTTTTTAAAATATATTTTATTGATTTTTTACAGAGAGGAAGGGAGAGGGACAGAAAGTCAGAAACATCGACGAGAGAGAAACATCGATCAGCTGCCTCCTGCACACCCCCTACTGGGGATGTGCCCGCAACCAAGGTACATGCCCTTGACCGGAATCGAATCTGGGACCTTTCAGTCCGCAGGCCAACGCTCTGTCCACTGAGCCAAACCGGTTTTGGCTATATGCATTTTTTTTAAATAAACATAAAAAAAAAATACTATGAATAGCTATAGACCAACAAATTAGATAATGTAGATGAAATATATTGTTGTCAATACTACCTAAAATGATTCACAGATTCAATCCCTATGAAAATCCCAATGACCTTTTTTTTTTTATTTTTTTTTTTGCAGGAACAGTAAAATCCATCAGAAAATCCATATGGAATCTTAAGGAACCCCAAATGACCAAAACAATCTTAAGAAAAAACAAATTTGAATATTTTGCATTCCGATTTAAAAATGTACTATAAAACCATAGTAAATAAAAACAGTACGGTACTGGCATACAGACAGATATATGCATGGACCACTGGGACAAAATTGAGAGCCTAGAAATAAACCCTCACAAATATTCTATACTAGAGGCCCAATGCATGAAATTTGTGCACAGGGGGCGGGGGATGTCTCTTAGCCCAGCCTGCACCCTCTCCAATCTGGGAGCCCTTGAGGGATGTCCACAATCCAGGACTGCTGGCTCCAAACTGCTCACCTGCCTGCCTCCCTGATTGCCCCTAACCGCTTCTGCCTGTCAGCCTGATCACCCCCTAACCACTACCCTGCCAGCCTAATTGATGCCTAACTGCTCCCCTGCCAGTCTGTTTGCCCCCAACTTTTCTCCTCTGCCAGCCTGGTCACCCCTAACTGCCATCCCCTGCTGGCCTGATCACCCCCAACTATCCTCCCTTGCAGGGCCTGGAACCTCCCAACGGCCCTCCCCTGCTGGCCATCTTGTGGTGGCCATCTTGTGTCCACATGGGGGCAGGATCTTTGACCACCTGGGGGCAGCCCTCTTGTGTGTTGGCATGATGGTCAATCTGCGTATTACTCTTTTATTAGATTACTAGTGGGCCGGTGCATAAAATTCGTGCACACGGGGGCTGGGGGTGGGGGTTGTCTCTCAGTCTGGCCTGCATCCTCTCCAATCTGAGATCCCTGTGGGATCGAGCCTAAACTGGCACTTGGACAACCCCCTCCCAATCTGCTCCTAACTGTTCACCTGCCTGACTGCTTGATCACCCCTAACCACTCTGCTTGCTAACCACTCTGCAACTGGTCCCCTCTGCCAGCCTGCTCAGCCCCAACTGACTCCCACCATCAGCCTGATCACCCTCAACTGCCCACCCCTCCTGGCCTGATCACCTCTAAGGGCCTCTGCCCTGGCCCCTCCACCATGGAGATATGGGACCCCCATGCGCACACGCCCTTCACAATCTGGGACCCCCGGCACCCGCAGCGAAGCGTGGCAGTAGCCGGTCTTCCCCCTGGCCTCCCGCGACCCTGCCCTTCGTGCGCGCACCAATGATCTGGGACCCCCATGCTCGCGCCCTTCGCAATCTCAGACCCCAGGCGCCCACAGCAAAGCACGGCGGTGACCAGCCTTCTTGCCGTGCCTCCGAGCGGCCTGGGGAACTGGCACCGTGGGCTTGCCAGTGCAGCATCCGCTCCCCAGACCCATGGTGCTCATTCCCCAGGCTTCCAGAAGCATCGGGAGAGGCAGAATCATGCACTGCGTGGCCCCGCCCCCCCGCTCCTGATTGGCGGGTAGCATAGCCAATCAGGAGCCAAGGTACAGTCACATTTGCATGTTACTCTTTTATTAGATAGGATTAGATAGGATAGAGGCCTGGCGCATGGGTGGGGGTCAGCTGGTTTGCCCTGAAGAGTGTCCCAGATCAGGGTGGGGTTCCCTTGGGGCAAGAGGCGGCTTCGGGGAGGGGCCTGTGAAGGTTTGCAGGCAGACCACACCCCCCAGTGGCCCAAGCGGAGGCCCTGGGATATGGGATTAATCTATGTCTACAATTGAAACTTTGTAGCCTGGAACAGAGTCAAGCCTTTTGCTCACTCTGTGGCAGCAACCATTTCTGTTTGAAACTTTGTAGCCTATAGGGGAGTCCTAGGCCAGCAACAGCAGGCAGAAAGCTTGGCTTCCTCCTTTGCCAGGGAAACCTAAGCCTCTGTTCTCTCCAGCTCAGTGGCTGCCGCCATTTCTGTGTCTTTTATAATTGAAACTTTGTAGCATTAAGTGGAGGCCTAGGCCGGCAATGGCAGGCAGAAAGCTTGGCTTCCTCTGTTACCAGGGAAACCCAAGTCTTGGTGGCAGCCATCTTGGTGGGGTTTATTTGCATAATCTGCTCCTGATTGGCTAGTTGGCATGGCTGTGAGCATGGCTTGTGTGTATAGTGAAGTTATGGTCAAATTTGCATATTACTCTTTTATTAGATAGGATAATAAAGAGGGAATATGCTAGTTGACCATCCCTCCGTCACAGAGATGGCTGCACCCACAGCTGAAGCCAAGTTTCAATAAGGAGCCTTAACAAGCAATTAGCAGGGACTTGAGGGTACGCCCTAGGGCTTGACAGGGGACCTCAGGCCACATCCCCCACCTGGCAGGGCTTGACAAGGGACCTCAGGCCATGGGCCCCACCCTGGTACCAGGCCAGGGGACCTGAGGCCATGCCCCCCACCCGGCGGGGCTTGATGGGAAACCTCAAGGTGCACTTCCTGACCTAGTGCTGGGCTAGGGGACCTCAGGCCGCACTCCCCACCAGGTGGGGCTTGACAGGGGACTTCAAACCATACCCCCCACCCCAGCATCAGGCCGGAGGAACTCAGACTGTACCCCCCGCCCAGCAGGGCTTGATGGGGGACCTCAGGCCATGCCTCCTGCTCCAGCATCGGGCCAGGGGACCTGAGGCTGCGCCCCCCTGCCTGGCTGGGCTTGATAGGGGACCTCAGGCCATGCCCCCTACCCAGCGGGGCTTGACAGAGGACCTAGAGGTGCACCCCCATTGCTGGGTTGGAAGAACTCAGGCTGCGCACCCTGCCCAGCAGAGGCTTGACGAGGGATCTGGGGCTGCACCCCCCTGCCAGTGCCAGGCCAGGCGACCTGAGGTTTCGCACCCCCACCTGGCGGTGCTTGACAGGGGACCTCAAGGCATGCCCCCTGCCCCGTCTAGGCTGGGGGATCTCAGGCCACGCCCCCCCCATCCAGGTACCAAGCCAGGCGATCTGAGGCTATGTCCCCTGCCCAGCAGGGCTTGACAAGGGTGAAACTGGCAGGTCTGGATCTACCCCAAATAGGGTGGGGCCTGGCCGGTCTGGGTCTCACGTGATTTTGAGATGCATGTGAGTGAGCAGGGACTTGACCCTGGGTCCCGTGGTACATCCCAGACTCTGACAGGAGGAAGGTTTTCATATACGTTCTACTAATTTTCTTTCATCTCTGACACTTCTATTATTGAGAAAGGGCAAACAGCAATATTAAATTATTTCCTCTAATTAATCCCCTTTTGATGTGCATGAATTTTATGCACCAGGCCACCAGTAGTCAAATGATCTTCAACAAGGGTGCCAAAGCTAGAAAATGAGGAGAGTCTCTTCAACAAATAGCAACTCGCTCCAACAAAAACGACATAGCCATATGCAAAAGAAAGAAGTTGAACCCACATATAAAAACTAACTCAAAATGGATTAAAGACTTAATATAAAACCTGAAACTGTAAGTTCCAAAAGAAAACATAAGGGGTGGAAACTCATGATGTTAGATTTGATAATGATTTCATAGATAGGACAGATACCAAAAGCATAGGAAACAAAAGCAACATTAGACAAATGGGAATACATCAAACTTTAAAACTTCTACGCAGCAAATGAAACAGTCAACTGAGTGAAAAGCAAATCATAGAATGGAAGAAAATACTTGTAAACCATCTATCTAATAAGGGGTGAATATCCGGAATATAAAAAGAAATCCTATAATTCAACAACAAAAATCCAAATGACTCAGTAAAAAGACTTGAAAAGACATTTCTCAAAGGATGATATAAAAATGGCCAACTAAAAATGCTCAACATCATTAGGAAAATGTAAATCAAAACTAAATTAGATATCACTTCACATCTGTTATGATAGCCCCTACACACACACACACCCCAGAAAAGAAGTATCGGTGAGGATGAAGAGACATTGGAACCCTTCTGCACTGTTGGTGGGAATGTGAAACAGTACAGCCACTCTGAAAACTGTGTGAAGGGCCTGGCTGAGGTGGCTCCGTGGCTCAGTGTCGACCTATGAACCAGGAGGTCATAGTTTGATTCCCAGTCGGGGCACATGCCCAGGCTGTGGGCTTGATTCCCAGTGTGGGGCAGGCAGGAGGCAGCCAATCAATGATTCTCTCTTATCACTGATATTTCTACCTCTCCCTTTTCCTTCCTCTCTGAAATAAATTTTTTAAAAAATTAAAAACAGAATTACCATATGATCTAGCAACTCCACTTCTGGGTCTATATCCAAAATAATTGAAAACAAGACTTTGGAAAGATATTTGCACATCTATGCTCATCACAGCTTTATTTACAATAACCGAAAGTTGAAAAAAACCTCAAATATTCATGCTACAATATCAACAAACCTTGAAACATTATGCTAAGTAAAATAAGCCAGACACACACACAAAAAAATATTGTATAATCCCAACTATATAAGGTACCTAGAGTAGTCAAATTCATGGAGACCAAAGTTAGAGTTTTAAGTGCCAAAGGTTGCGGGGGGGGGGGGGGGGGGGATAATGAGGGGAGCTACTTTTTAACGGGTTTGAAGTTTCAGCTAGAGAAGATGAAAAGTTCTGGAGATGAATTGTGGTGATGGTGGTACAGAAATGTGAATGCTTTTAGTTTAGTTTAGGAAAATGTCCTTGTTCTTACAATATGTATGTCTAGGCCTGGCAAATATACTCAGTGGTTGGAGCATCAACCAGAGCACCAAAGGGTCATAGGTTCAATTCTCCCAGTCAAAGGTATGAACCTGGGTTGCAGGTTCGATCCCTGGTACTGGTTAGGGCTTGTGAGCGAGGCAATCGAGGTGTCTCTCACATCTATGTTTTTCTCTCTCCCTCCCTCCCTTTCACTCTCTCAAAAATATCAATGGAAAAAATACCGTGGGATGAGGATTAACAATAACAAAAAAGTTTGGCGCACAGAATTATGAAGTCTGATATTTATTCCAAAAGATTAAAAAATACACATTCAGAGAACAAACAGGGACAGAAATAGGAAAAAAAACCAAACAAAACAAATGGAGCAAGGTCAATTTGAGGAGAAAGATACATTAGTGTTCACTGTACTATTCTTTCAAGTTACAAATTTTTCAAAATAAACATCTGGAGAAAAATAGCTGATTAATATATTCAAGAGACTTTCTATGAAAAAATACAATCAATAAAAAAAATGACAATCTAGAACTGGAAAATAGAGTAGCTTAAATTAAGAACCAAATGGAAGGTTTAAAAAACAAATCAGAAAACTGAAGAAAAGATTACTACACTAGAAAATAGGTCAATAGAAAAATAACAAGACCAAATCATAGGGAAAAAAAAAAAAGATAGAAGATAAAGATGGGAAGAATCCAGGCCCAGGCCGGTATGGCTCAGCTGGTTGGAGCATTGTCCCATATACTGAAAGGTTGTGGGTTCGATTCTTTGTCAGGGAACATGCCTAGGTTGTGGGTTCAATCTCCAGTTGGGGTACAGATGGAAAGCAACCAATCAATGGTCTCTAACATAATGATGTCTATATCTGTCAGTCAGTCTGTCTGTCTGTCTCTCTCTCTCAAAATCAAGAAACATATCCTCAAGTGAGGATTTAAAAAAAAAAAAAAAAGATGGGATGAAAAAGTATAATATACAGGAACAGATAAAGTGAAAAAGTATAATAGATAGTGAAAAAGTATAACATACATATAACTAAAACCCAAAAAGAAAAAAAAATGGGGCAGAAGCACTATTTAAAGATAATGGCTATGCCCTGGCCGGGTGGCTTGGTTGGTTGGAGTAACTTCCTGTGCACCAAAGGTTTCAGGTTTGAGCCCAGGGTGGAGCACGTATGGGAGGTAATCGAAGTCTGTCTGTCTGTCTGTCTGTCTGTCTCTCTCTCTTAAATCAAATAAAAACATATCCTTGGGTGAAGGTTTAAAAAAAACAATAATGGATGAGAAATTTCCAAATTGAAAAAAGTGACCAAACCACAGATTTAAAAAGCTCTATAAACCCTAAAGATAGAAAAACCAGACTCAGGCACATCATAATAAACTACAAAAAAAAGACAAAAAGGAAAATCTTACAGGCCAGAGGAAAAACATGTATTTGTTTTAAAGGAACAACAATTAAACTGATAACTGACTTGCTGACATAAACAGTGGGAACAAAGCATCCTCAAAATACTGAAAAAATAATGACCAAGCAGTTATTTTATACCCAGCAAAAAATCCTTCCAAAATGCAACAAAATTAAGACATTTTAAGACCAAAAAGGAAAAAAAATAAATAAAATAAAAGAGAAGGAAAGAGTTCATTAACAATAACCCACAAAGAAAAAAATACTACAGGATGTTCTTCACAAAGAAGGAAAATAATTATTGATGGAAACATGAGTATCAGAATAAAGAGTAATGGAAAGGTTAAGGATATAAACAAATCTCTTACGAACATTGGCTATATAAAACAATAAAAGATATTATGGAGCCTAAAATATATGAACAAAAATTCCTGAGAGGAGTCCTACATCTCACCTAAGATGTAGAAAGTTGAAAAGAACACTGCTCTTGAGTTAAAAATAAACAAAAGCAAATAAACTACAAAGTAATTTTTCTTAATAATGCATCATCAGAAAGCGGAAGTTCCAGGACTACCAAGTGGACTGAAATCTAAAAACAGTAACCAAGCACTGGCTCATCTGCAGCAAAACAAAAGAGAAAAGATGAAGGGCACCAGATAACCAGGTAATAAAAATTCAGCTAAGCCCTAGCCAGTCTGGCAAAGTGGGCAGAGCATCAGCCTGCAGACAGAAAAGCACTGGGTTCAATTCCAGTCAAGGACAGGTGCCCCGGATACAGGCTTCTCCTGGACTCAGGCCCTGGTCAGGGAGTATGCAGGAGGCAACCAGTTAGTGTATTTCTCTCACATTGATATTTCTGTCTTTCCCTCTCTTTCTAAAAATCAATGGAAAAATATCCTTGGGTGAGGAATTAAAAAAAATTTTTTTCAGCTACAATTACTAACAAATTGGCCCACCTAGTGTGGCTCAGCCTATGAACGAGGAGGTCATACTCTGATTCCTGGTCAGAGCACATGCTCGGGGTTGCAGGCTTGATTCCCAGTGGGGAGAATGCAGGAGGCAGCCTATCAAAGATTTGCTCTCATCATTGATGTTTCTCTCTCCCTCTCCCTTCCTCTCTGAAATAAATAAAAATCCTATATAATAAAATCCTAATATGCTAAGTGTGCAGTTGTCCATTCAACCAATCAAAGAATAATATGCTAATGACATGCTAAGGCCACTCAACCGCTCACTATGACATGCACTGACCACTGGGGGGCAGACAGTCGACCAGTCACTATGACGTGCATTGAGCACCAGGGGCAGATGCTCCAACCAACAGGTTAGCTTGCTGCTGGGGTCTGGCTGATCAGGACTGAGCAAGACAGGCCAGACACACCCTGGAGCCCTCCTGTGGTTCCTCCCCAGGTGGCCAACCTCTCGCAATCCGGGCTGAGGGACACCGTCACCCCACCCCCAGTGCACAAATTTGGTGCACCATGCCTCTAGTATAGAGACAGGCATCCTCGGGTTACATCGAACTCAACTTAGGTCATTTCATGGTTACGTCACCATCTCCCATTTACAGTATTCAAAAAAAAAGTTCCATCATTTCAATGTATGAACATATGTGCTTTATGTTTTTTATTATTTCTTTACCACAAGAAAAGGTCATGAATTGTTATCTTTCTTTTACATTTTTTTTTCCTGTTTCATTTCATTTCTGCTGTGTATATGCTCCATGTGAGTGACGTAGGTGCTTATGTAGGTGGGTTCTGACTTATGGCAAAAACCGAGTTATGTCATGCCCTAGGAATGGATCTCCGATGTAACCCGAGGACTGTCCGTATAAAAAAATGACTTAACAAATTGATAAAGGCTGAGTGTGAGCTGGGATGAGCCTTTAAAACTCTTAAGACTCAGACACAAGAGGACTTCACAACTATCTACATGCTCTTCTCCAAAGACATCAAAGAGATACTCATGGGAAAGATTTGGGTTGGGTTAGAAGATCAATAGAACACCTCTTTTGGTGCAGTCATGCAGAATAGCAGCCTCGACTGTAGAAAAAGCATAAAAAACTCTGACTGGACCCTTCTCCCCTACTGAACACAAGTCTTAAGTTGTGTGGAAGGAGCAGCAAATCATGCCTCTCCAAGGCACAGGTTAAGGCCTACTGCTGCTGCAGTGAGGGCACAAGAAAAAAACTCTTGCCCTGGCCAACGTGGTTCAGTTGAATAAGCGTCGTCCTGTCAACTCACTGTTCAGTTCCTGGTCAGGGCACACACCCAGGTTGTGGGTTCGGTCCCCGGCTGGGTTATATGTGGGAAGCAACCGATGTATGTTTCTCTCATCAATGTTTCAATCTCTCTCCCTCCCCCCCCCCTCTCTCATGAATAAAAACATTAAAAAAAGAAAAAAGAAAAAAAATTCTTCCCCTACAAGGCATAAAATGGTCTTGAGCCCATGATGCTATCTATACCAGTGCTAACAGAAGTCTTCAACCAAAGAGGGAAGGGCATAAAAATTTATTCTGCCCAAGACCTGCCAGTTGCAAGGCAGAGAGGGAATGCCATAGACAGGATCACTGAGAAAGTCCCACCAATGAGAATAGGACATAGAACATTCCTGTCTCCTATACCCCTATACTAACAAATATACTAAAACACATCATACTCAACTTCTGAAAGCTAGAGATAAGGAAAAATATTGGAGGCAGGAATCCTTTTCTATTACTGCCAAAATAACCTTGACTCTGCAAGAACTCAACTGTATTAAAATTACTTGGGCCTTTTTCTAATAGACTGTAAGGTCTTCAAAAGTAAAGCTTAATCATCTCTGCAGCTCTCAAATTTGACCATAAAGGCACTTAAGTATGTATTTTTTAAATTATATTTTAAGTTATTAAATATGAAGCAAAATGACAAGATACTATCATCTCCTAAGTCTGTAGCACAATTTTATTTTCCCAAACATGAAGCGCAGTCTTTTACTAGGCAGCTTAGATTCTTAAAGGATTGAATGTCAGCTATTAGAACAGAATCCAAAATGTTTACAGAGAGAAAGGACAACAGAGACCAAGAAAATCAGTTCTTTACAGATTAAAAATAATAATAAAGGCCTTGAGAGGATGAGACACTTTTCATTCAGAATCCTCATTTGTAGAACTTCACTTGCCTTGCCCAGATGAAGACTTGGTTTACTTTTGTTTTAAACATATATCATGTTTCAGCAATGAGAAGCAGCTCAGTATTTTCCTAGCTAAAATCAGAAAAATTTTAGGTTAAGTGAGAGGAGAGTCTTTTCTGGAATGAGCTTACTTTAAACTATTAACAGTATTTCTGAAAAAAAATAAATAAATAAAAAAGGTCCTGCACAAAGGATCAGGAGCTGCTCTCTGGAACCCCTGCATGGAGAAAGGCAGAGCAGTCGCCGGCTAATAAAGGCTCCCTACATTTAAAAAAACAAAACAAAACAAAAACAACACAACAACACACACACAAAACAGCTCTTAGCCCTAGGCAACTAAATCAAATATAAAACTTGTATTTTCTAATGTTTATTATATTACCATCTAGTTGTTTAACTTTTTAATAAATTAAAATATAGATGGAAGCTCTATGAAATTCCTAGGACAATTCTATAAGGAACTGGTCTTAGGGGGAAAAAATACCCATCTACCCTTTGTGCAAGTGTATCAAGTAAAATCAAAGTGAAAGAAGATTTATCTTTTCATTTCAAGTATCCCTAGTTTTCTTTTTTTGTTTGTTTGTTTGTTATTAATACTCATCCAAGGCTATTTTTTCCATTGATTTTTAGAGAGAATGGAAGAATGAAGAGAGAGAGAGAGAGAAAGAGAGAGAGAGATCAATTGATTGCCTGTGCTCCAAGAATGGAGCCTGCCCTTAACCAAATCAAACCCATGACCCTTTAGTCCACAAGCTGACATTCTTACAACTGAGCAACTGGCTAGAGCCATCCCTATTTATCTTGATGCTACCTCACCCACTGGTCAAATGTGCCTCTCTTTTCAAATACTTGTTTTTTAGAATAAGAAGATAAGAGTGAGCTCTAAAGAAACTTGGCAAACTTGAGTATCACAAACTACCAAGAAAACTATCAATGAAAAATTACCTGGGATGACACTGCCAGTATTACATATTAAGGGGTCATAATTTACTACTTTAAATTCCAGGTGGGCAACAGAAGCATCCATTGGTTGCTTTCCATACATAAGTAATCTTGTTTTGGTCATGAATCATAAAGAAAATGCAACCAAATGCTGATACCCAGACATTATAGTACAGTGCTCACTGTTCTTCCCCTCTGCTAAGCTGCAGAAAGAAGGAAGAGAAGGAAGGAAAGAAAAGGATTTCTTTACAAGAAGAGAATAAAGCACTTACACTTCATAGGACTTTCTAGCCACAGATGCCAGGTGCTACCCACTGAAATCCAGGCTTGGACTAAGCTCCACATTTCTGAAAGGACCATCTCAACCGAAGCCTGGGGCTCAGAGTCAGCAGGAGGAAGCTGCAGCTCCCACTAAACAGCACATTTCAAAGAGGCTGCAACAAGAGAACATTTTCCATTTAAGCATCTAATTCCAATTCCATTTCACAAAGCAGTAGCAGAACAGGACTTTTATATCAACTTTTTTCCCCAAAAAAGATATTTCCATGACTATGTGATGAATATGAAACAGGCTATGGCCAATAATCCTTTCACTAACATACTCTAAGTCTTTTATTATAGTTCACAGCAAATCCTGATAGTTGCCCCTTTTTCCTTTAATGGTGCACTATTGCTCAAAGACCTACTTCTACATCAATAGTTCTAACCTGTCAAGTCAATCCAAAATCATTAAGCAGGCCCTCAACAATGCCAGCACACAACCAAATAGGAGCCCCTAACGATTCATTAGCTGCCAAGAATTAGAAGCAGATTAGGGCTGCTATTTAATAGTACACAAAAACTCCTCAAATCAAACAGAATAACTTCAAATACTTCACTAAAGACACAAGAGCCCAGGCAAGCAGAAAAAGAGGTTATGAAAATAGAAATACTTCAATAAGCTTAAAAAGTAACAAAAAAATACCAGGTTTTTGTACTTTTTAAAGCATTTCAATTAGTAAATAATATATTTATTAAATAAAGACTTTCAAAGACTTATAATATACTACAGGTCCGTGCATGAAAATTCATGCACTGGAAGGGGGGGGGGTCGCTCAGCCCAGCCTGCCCCCTCTCACAGTCTAGAAGTCCTCAGGGGCAGGAGTCGACCTGGCAATCAGGGGAAGGAGATGCCCCATCACACCTCTGCTGCTGCCACTGCCCACAGCGCAAGCCTCGGCCGGTCCTGGTTACTTGAGCTTCGGGTGGCCCTGGGCAGCAGGGCAGCCGCCATCTAAGGCTTGCCTGCACCTGCTGCCCTGGTGAGGCTGAGGTGACTGGGTGCTGACATCTGTGGCTGTGAGTGCCGCCATCTTTGAGGGCATGGCAGTCAATTAGCATATCCCCTCCTTATTGGTGTGGGTGCCACCATCTTTGCAATGGCGTGAGGGTCAATTAGAATATTCCCTCCTTATTAGATAGTATGGGGGAAGAGGGAACTATGTTAGAACACAGAGTGAAAAGAACTCCTGAAAACAAAATACAACTGGCCTCTTTTGCTTCATGCTTAGGACTTTCATAAAATCTCTCAAACAAGCAGCATTTAGCCTCTATGCACCCCGTAACTCTTGCTAAGTGGCCCCAGGCCTGGCACTAGTGGCAGCCTTCCTTGCTTTGCAGCTTGGTCTCTCCTGGGCACTTCCAAGGGCAGCACGAGTAGCAGCCATCTGCAGATTGCCTCAGATGACCCCAGGCAGGACACAGGCGGTGGCTGACCTTGCAACCTTCAGGGAGGCACCAGAGCCAGTGGACCCAGTGGACAGCTTCAGATCACGCCAGTTTAGAATCCTACCACCTCCACAAGCAACACACTCAAGGGGTGAACTTGGTGAGCACCAAAGCCTCACTGAAGCAAGTTTTGCTCTGTAGGATCCACTCCTGCAGTCAAAGATGGTCCTTGTAGCACACTGGTCTGGGAGTCAATCCCTCCCAGGGACACCAACAGCAATCAAGGCTCAACTACAACAGGACAGTGCATATAGCCCACATAGGGGTGCACCTGGAACACCCATTTCAGGTGACTGGGGAGGCTGCGCTACTGGGTCCTACAAGACACCTAGTACACAAGGCCACTCGACCAAGTCCAGGAAAAACAGCAGCTCTATCTACAACATAGACAAACATGGGGAAGCAGCCAAAATGCAGGCACAAAGAAACAGACCCCAAATGAAAAACTAAATGAAATGGAAGCAAGCAAACTACCAGATACAGAGTTCAAAACAATTCTTACAATGTTGCTCAAGGAACTTACTGAGAACTTCAACAGCATGAAAAAAGACTTAGGAATCATAAAAAAGAATTAGGTAGAAATGAAGAATACACTAACTGAAAAGAAGGATAATTTTCAGGGAATTAGTAGAGGATGCTGGGAATCAAATCAGCAATTTAGAATATGAGGAAGCAAGAAACACCCAATCAGAAGAACAAATATATGAAGATAGTGTAAATTCAAGCATATCACATTCGCATCATGAGGTTGCTAGGAGAAGAGACAGCAAGAAATTGAAAACCTATTTGAAAAAGTGACAGAAAACTTCTCTAACCTGGTGAAGGAACTAGACATACAAGTCCAGGAAATGCAGAGAGTCCCAAACAAGATGAACCCAAAGAGGTCCACACCAAGACACATCATAATTAAAATGCAAAAGATTAAAGACAAAAAGAGAATCTTAAAAGCAGCAAGAGAAAAGCAGTTAGTTACCTACAAGGGAGCTCCCATAAGAATGTCATCTCATTTTTCAACAGAACTCTGCAGGCCAGAAGGGAGTGGCAAGAAATATTCAGTAAAAAAAAAAGCAATGACCTACTACCATAATTACTCCTCCAGCAAAGCTATCATGTAGAATTGAAGGACTTATAAAGTTTCCCAGACAAGACAAAGCTAAAGGAGTCCAGCACCATCAAACCAGTATTACAGAAAACATGAGAGGGTCTTCTTTAAGAAGGAAAGAAAAAAGATAAAAAACATGAACAATAAAATGGAAATAGGTATCTTGAATGTAAAAATCAAAATAAACAAACAAGTAGAACAGAAATAGACTCACAGATGAAAAGAACATTTTGGCAGTTGCCAGATGGGAGAGGAGATGGTTAAAAAATATGAAGGGATTAACCATTTGACACCATAAGCATCTATAGACACAAATGGAAGACCTTTTTAAGTTAAATTCAAAATATCATGGATGAGAGAGAAACATTGATCAGCTGCCTCCTGAACACTGTCTACTGGGGATGTGCTTGCAACCAAGGTACATGCCCTTGACAGGAATCAAACCTGGGACCCTTCAGTCCACAGGCTGACACTTTATCCACTGAGCCAAACCAGTTAGGGCAGCCAATAATATTCTAATAATTATGTATGGTGTCAGATGGGTACAAGATTTATCAGGATGATCACTTAATAAATTATATAATGTCTAATAACTGGGGTGTACACCTGGAACTAATATAATAGTGTATTTCAACTGTAACTGAAAAATAAAATTTTAACTATCAATAAAACAACGTTTTAGAAATATACCCTGTAATAATGTGGTATAGATCTAGAAAATAAACATTTCCCAAATCAAGAAAAAAAAGTCACTTTCATAAGACAGGTAAAGAAAGAACAAGTCTAATTTACCTAAAACAGAGAAAGTAATTTTTTAAAGTTGGTCAATTAACTTAACTTTTTATATCTAATCCTTTATGAGAATTTTACAACTTGCTAGGTCTGTCACAAGTTACTCTTGTGCTTTTTTTAGACAGCAGGGAGAGAAAGTAGCTTCAAGAAATATTAAAAAAATACAGGGCTCAAGATAGCCATAACTACCTAAAAATTGTATTTATTATAACTTGTTTTTGCAAGACGGTCTGAAAACAGAAACCATGATGAAATAAAACTTAGCTAATATCTTTACCACTGAGTAAACAACCCCCACCTCCCAGAGCAGAGTATAATTATTAAGCCACTAGCAAGCTTCAAGACCCAAAGAATATCCTTGTGTACACACATAAATAACTTTTCTAGAAGCAAAAAAAAAAAAAAAGCTCATTTATAGAGACAAGGTTAGCCATCCTCATAATTGAAAAATTAAAAGGGAGATATTATTTCCCTTATGTGAGAGAAGAGATTCCTGGCCAGAAACAATTCTTTAAAACACTATAAGCTATTGAAATTCCAGCAGAAATACCCAAACACTTTTCAAGTTAACTTTGGAAGACATAGTGCCCATACACATTGTTCTATTTTGAGTTCAAAGAAAGGAATCAAGACCAAATGACAGCACCACAAACTGATGAAATCCCAGTGTGTCTGGGACAAGCATTTTCAAACAATCCTATGTCAAATGAATTTTGGCTCAAATCTGTACCCATCAGTCACACATAATATGGTACTGAGAAATCCTGCCAAAATCTTTTCATGACTAGTATAAAGAATCTGTCTCTAAACTTAAGTCACCATTGTGTGTGAATATTAACCTCAAGAATACCCCTTAAAAATTTTTAAATAAATTTGGGTCCAAAAAATCAACTTGGGCTATGATTGACTGAAGCATAGTCTGTGGTAATAGCTTCACTGTGGGCTTTAAAATTATACTAGGCAGCCCTGCTTTAAAAGTAGAAAATGCGAAGCTTGAAATCATTTCAGTTAGCCGAGACCAGTTTGGCTCAGTGGATAGAGCGTCGGACTGCGGACTGAAGGGTCCCAGGTTCGATTCCGGCAAGGGCATGTACCTTGGCTGCGGGCACATCCCCAGTAGGGGGCGTGCAAGAAGCAGCTGATCGATGTCTCTCTCTCATCAATGTTTCTGACTTTCTATCCCTCTCCCTTCTGCTCTGTAAAAAATCAATAAAATATGTTTAAAAAAAAAAAAAAGAAATCATTTCATTTAATAAAGCAAATGACCAGCCTATGTGAGGGATTCCTGAAAGACAAACATATAGAAAATGTATTTCCTTTACTTGCTGGTCTCTATTGCTGCCTATCTGAACAAGTTTTATAACTATACTAGTAAATCAGAGGAATGAGAGTATTATTAAGACCTACTAAGCACATGTTAACACTGTGCTAAAGATTCAAGTTTTTCAATCTTACAGAAATGTCAGATGTCTAGCTTAAAGTATTGTAAAAAATGCAGTGAAGTGTTACAAAACTCTGAATGCTTATGTACAAACTTGTATTTTCAAATCTAGTTCAGGTACATATATTCTGCTTTGGGGCTGTTTAAATGCTATTACATTATGGCTGAGACAGAAAACATGGAAACAATGAACACAGAAAAACTGAAAAGAATTGTGCCATAGGCTTGAGAAGAAATAAGTAAAAACCATAATGTAAACTTTATAAGAAATTTTCTTAACAAAGGGAAAAAATACCCGTTTCATAATATTTTTATTTTGGGAGCTCTACCAGAAAGAAGAAAATGAAGGTCCTAACAGCCCTGGCCAGTACTGCTCAGTAGTCAATGACAGCTAGTGCAACAAAGGGTTTTAAGTTCAATTCCCAGTCACAGGCCCATACCTGGGTTTTAGGTTCAAGCCACAGACTACGCATGTGCAGGAGGCAACCAATCAATGTGGCTCTCATATCGGTATTTCTCTTTCTCTCCCCACCCTTCTACTCTCTCTAAAAATCAACGGAAAAAATATCTTTGGGTGAGGGTTAACAACAACAAAAGGTCCTGCATACCAAACATTACAAAATTATCCCCATTAAAGACTATACTTTCAGGGATCATTTCTATAGTCCGTTACAAAATTATCCCCGTTAGCAGCACTGTGAACTCCCAATTGAGAAATAAAACTTTTCTCTGGGTTTCACCTGTAACAACAGTGAAAAACTCCCTGGTAGTATTTCAGTACCAGAGTAAAAGCTAGGGGAAAACAGGAGAGGTAATCTGAGCAATCTTAACTTCCTATGAATTAAATGTTTTTAAGTTCAACAGAGCTTAAAATTCTATAAAATCTGGAAAACAGTATGGGAGTTCCTCAAAAATAAGCATGGAATTACTATATGAACCAGCAATTCCTCTTCTGGATATATCCTCAAAAGAACTGAAAGCAGAGGCTCCAACATATTTTTATGAGCCCATGTTCATAGCAGCATTATTCAAAATAGCCAAAAATAGAAGCAACCTAAGTGTTCATTGACAGATGAATAAACAAAATGTGTTGCATATATTACTATTCAGCCTTAAAAGGGGATAAAGTTCTGACACGATACA
The DNA here is from genome assembly GCA_027563665.1 of Antrozous pallidus. NCBI lineage: Eukaryota > Metazoa > Chordata > Mammalia > Chiroptera > Vespertilionidae > Antrozous > Antrozous pallidus. The sequence goes on from CM050521.1 coordinate 21,098,647, forward strand.
TCATGGATGAACCTTGATAGTATATATACTGAGTGAGATAAGCTAATCACAAAAGGGCAAATAATATATGATTCCACTTATATGAGGTAACTAGTCAAATTCATGAAGACAGAAAACAATGGTGATTGCTAGGGACTGGACATAGAGAAATGGGGAGTTAGCTGTGTTTAAAAGATAAACAGTTTCAGTTTTCCAAGATGAAAGAACTTCTGGAGATGGGTGGTAGTGATGGTTGTACAAGCTGAATGTACTTAAAGACACTGAACTGTATACCACTTAAAATTGTTTAAAATAATAACTTTTATTTTATATATATATATATATTTTTTTTTTTTTGGCCGAAATCTTGTTTGGTTGGGTTTTTTTACTGAAATTTTTTAAAAAGAATGAATCCCCACATATGTTACAATGTGGATGAACCTTGATAACATTATGCTAAGTGAAATAAGCCAGATACAAAAAAGGACAAGTATTTTATTACTGATTCTACTTATATAAGGTACCTGGGAAATAATCAAATTCAGAGTCAAAAAAGTAAAGTGATGATTGTCAGGAGCTGAAGAGAGAAAGGAATAAAGAGGTACTGTTTAATAGGTAGAGTTTTAGTTAGGGCAGTGGTTGGCAAACTCATTAGTCAATAGAGCCAATATATCAACAGTACAACAATTGAAATTTCTTTTGAGAGCCAAATTTTTTAAACTTAAACTTCTTCTAACGCCACTTCTTCAAAATAGACTCACCACTTCTATTTTGTAGAAAAGTCACATTGAAGGGGCCAAAGAGCTGCATGTGGCTCGTGAACCGCAGTTTGCTGCCCATGGATTAGGGGATATTAAAAACTTCTACAGATGAATGGTGGTTGCACAACAATCATGAACGTACTTAATGCCACTAAACTGTACACCTAAAAATGGTTAAAATGGTAGGTCTGTTATCAATATTTTACCACAATACAAAATCTATAAAATCTATTTTCTATCTCTCTAAATAAAGGTCAGTGCAATCAACAAGAAAGAATAAGAAATATCTAGAAGGCTTTTGAAGAAAACTGTGTTATAATTACTAAATGTAGCAGTGCTCTAATAATTTTATATCCATAATCAAGCCATCAACTCTTATCCAAGACCTGGAAAGACAAGAAACAAACTAATTCAAATATGGATGAATGCCACCAGGTAATACACTACCATACCAACATAAATACCACCACAAATTCTAACTCACAGACTCCACTATAACAAAGGCATAAAATGTTTATATTTGCACTGTCCAAACCTGATTTTAACTTTCATGTACTACTTTCCAGCAATGCAAGCATACAGTACAGCTGACCCTTTAACAACATGAGTTTTAACTGCACAGGTTCATGTATACACAGATTTCCTATCTAATAAAAGAGTAATATGCAAATTTTACCATACCTTCGCTGTGCTACCAGCCAATCAGGAGCAGGGAACAGGGCCAAGCAGTGCAAGGGGCAGGGCCGAAACAAGCACAAGGGGCGGGGCTGGGGGCAGGGCAAAGACGTGTGTCAGGCGGGGGTCGGGGCCAACGCGCCGGGAGGCAGGAGGGGGGGAGGGTGAGTGTGGTGGATGAGTATGCCCAATGTTTTAGAAATGTAGGTAGGTGTGCGCCGCACAGAGAGAAGGGGGGAAACCCCGAGCAGCCGACACAACTTCTTGCACAGATCCGATGGGCACGCTGGGCTGGCAAGCGGAACGGGTCAGGCAGAGAGGGAAACTGACTATTGTACATTCACAGCATCTGAGCCCCAAGCAGCAGAGACTCTGCTCACAGGCTGTGGAGGCAGAGGCAGAGGCCCTGAGAGCGTCAGGGAGCAAGCGCCATTGGCACCACGGCCATGGCCAAGGGGCGCTGGAGAGACCCCGAGCTGCTTCTGCCTTTCACGAGCAGGAACCGCTCCAGTGGGGCTGGGCTGCCAGGAGAACCCCAGAGGGGGGAGGAAGAGAGGAGGGATGGAAAGAAGGGGCGAGGGAAGGGGAGGGGCATGGCTATGGGGGCGGGGGGAGCTTTAGGGTGGGGAAGGAAACTGCTGGAGCAACAACCCTGAGCAACCTCAAGAACTTTCAATTACAAGAGGGAAAGAGGGAGCTGAAAGAGTACAGGCACTACGCTTTGGCAGAGGCACGGGAAGAAGCACCTAAGGGGTCATGGGTCTGTGGCGGAGCATCTCTGGAAATGGCAGAGAAGGTGGGAGAACGGGAGTCAGGGAGCTGGGGAGGCACTGTGTGCATAGCAGGGCCCTCCAAAGAGCAGCCTTCGCAGGGAGAGGCAGGCATGTGGCCTGAAGGTCCAGAAGGCAAGAGACCCCCGCGTCCTCTGCGGTCAAGGTTGGGCGCACCCTGCTGACCACTCTGCGTCCAGCGCCCACGCCCCCAGTGCCACACAGTGACCGGGCTCTGGGCAGCTCGCCGCTTGGCCACCGTGAGTGCGGGGTGCCACCGGGGCTGGGCAGTCACTGCCGGGGCTAAGGCCTGAGCTGGGGGAGCAGGGCTGAGGCATCCGGGGCAGAGCCAGCCATCAGCCCCTTTGAGGGTGCAGGCCAGGCTGAGGGACATCCCCTGTCCCACCCTGTGCACAAATTTCATGCACCGGGCCCCTAATAAAAGAGTAATATGCAAATTGACCATCACTCCAACATGAAAGATTGCAGCCCCCCATTTGGACACAAGATGGTCACCACAAGATGGCCAACAAGTGAGGTCATTTGTAAGAGACCAGGTCTAAAATGGAGGGCAGTTGTGGGCAATCAGGCCAACAGGAGAGGGCAGCTGGGAGAAACCATGCCTGCAAGGGAGGGCAGTTGGGCGATCAGGCTGGCAGGCAGAAGCAGCTAGGGGCAATCTGGAAGGCAGGCAGGCGAGCAGTTGGGAGCCAGCAGTCCTGGATTGTGAGAGGGATGTCCGACTGCCCCTTTTAAACGTGCAAGTCGGACATCCCTCGAGGGATCCCAGATTGGAGAGGGTGCAGGCTGGGCTGAGACAGACACAGACACACACACACACACACACACACACACACACACACACACACACACACCTGTGCACCAATTTCATGCACTGGGCCTCTAGTTTTTTCAATAAATACTGTAAATTTATTTTCTATTCTTTATGATTTTCTTCTCCAGCCTTACTTTATTTAACAATACAGTATATGAAATATATAACAAAATATACATTAATCTGCTGTTTATGTTATTGGCAAAGCTTCTGATAAACAGTAGGTTATTAGTAGTTAAGTGTTTGGGAAATTAAGTTATAAGCAGATTTTCAACCACACTCCAACACTTGCGCTGTTCAAGGGTCAACTGTATTCTTATGTTCAATAAACTGAACATTGTTTTGGAACATTTTCTATTTTCTAGAAGGCTTTGTTTTCAAAACATGTTGTTTTTTTACTAGAGGCCCGGTGCACAAAAATTTGTGCACAGGGGAGGGGGGAGGAGTCCCTCAGCCCAGCCTGCACCCAATCCAATCTGGGACCCCTCGAGGGATGTCCAACCACCCATTTTGGCCTGATCCTGATAGGATCTCGCCTAAATGGGCAGTGGGACATCCCTCTCACAATCCAGAATTGCTAACTCCTAACTGCTCCCCTGCCAACCTGTTTGCCACTAACTGCCCTCCCCTGCAGGCCTGGTCCCCCCTCAACTGCCCTTCCCTGCAGGCCTGGTCCCTCCCAACTTCCCTCCTCTGACAGCCTGGTCACCCCTAACTGCCCTCCCCTGAAGGCTTTATCATCCCCAACTACCCTCCCTTGCAGGCCTGGTCCCTCCCAACTGCCCTACACTGCTGGGAATCTTGTGGTGGCCATCTTGTGTCCATATGGGAGCAGCCATCTTGTGTGTTGGAGTGATGGTCAATCTGCATACTACTCTTTTATAAGATAGGATAGAGTCCTGGTGCACAGGTGAGGGCTAGCTGGTTTGCCCTGAAGGGTGTCCCAGATCAGGGTGGGGATTCCCTTGGAGCATGGGCAGCCTGGGCAAGGGGCTGTGGTGGTTTGCAGGCCAGCCACACCCCTCAGCGACCCAAGTGGAGGCCCTGATCTCTGAGACTTATTTATCTTCTATAATTGAAACTTTGTAGCCTTGAGTGGAGGCCAAGGCAGGCCAGGGTGTGAGAAAAGCTTGGCTTCCTCCATTGCCAGGAGCAACTCAAGCCTCCTGCTCTCTCCAGCTCCATGGCTGCCGCCATTTTGGTTGGGATTTATTTATCTTCTATAATTGAAACTTTGTAGCCTTGAGTAGAGGCCTGGGCTGGCCAGGTTGTGCAGAAAGCTTGGCTTCCTCCATTGCTGGGGAAACCCAAGCCTCCTGTTCGCTCTATGGCCGTAGACATCTTGGTTAGGTTAATTTGTATACTCACTCCTGATTGGCTGATGGGCGAGGCTTGTGGGCATAGCAGAGTGATGGTTAATTTTCATATTACTCTTTTACTAGATGGGATTTGTTTTTTAAATATATTTTTACTAGAGGCCTGGTGCATAAAAATTCATACACAGTCTGGGAGCCCTATGGGGGAGAAGGCAATCTGGTAATCAAGGGAAGGTGATGCCCCATCACACCTCTGCTGCTGCACAAGCCTTGGCCAGCCCTGGTTACCTGCACCTCAGGCCAGCCCTGGGCAGCTGGGCAGCCACCATCCGAAGCTTGCTTGCACCTCAGGCTGGCCCAGGGTGGTGGTGGTGAGGGGGGGGGTGGGGGATGAAGGGATTGGGGGACTCCAAAGGGGACTGGCCACCACCATCTTTGAGGGCGGGACAGTCAGTTAGCATATTCCCTCTTTATTAGATATGATTGACTTCAGAGAAGAAGGGAGAAGAAGAGAGACAGAAACATCAATGATGAAAAAGAATCACTAGTTGGCTGCCTCCTGCATGCCCCCTACTGAGGATCAAGCCCACAACCTGGGCATGGGCCCTGACTGGGAATGGAACCATTTGAACCATGACCTCCTGGTTCATAAGTCAACACTCAACCACTGAGCTATGCAGGCTGGGCAACATGTTAAGTTTTAAGGGTCATTTGACTAGAAGATGGAAGCATTAACATTACATTAAAAAAGCCTAGATTTTCAAATAAATCAAATCAATGACTGCAATTAATAGAGAAAAATCAAAGCCCTATATTTTAGAACTAAAGAATCAAGAAATTCTAGAAAGAAAAATTACTAGGAAAGAAATTTGAAGGTCATACTCCATGACCCATGACCTTCCTGATATTCAAGAGCAAATTTCCAAAGGATATGACTAACCAAACATGACAATACCAACTTAGTCCATCAAAGTATGCTAAGATTTCATTTGATTTATGCTTTTTATCTTTCCTTTTCGGTTTCCAGGCTAAACTATAAAACTTTTGAGGTTACCTATAACGCAGAGATTTATCTCTGTAAAAATAGTCTTGTAGATTCCTCCATAAATCTAAATTACAAGCTTAGAAGAAATTAACAGCATAACCATTAACCTGTAAAAAGATGGTCTTATCCTAACCAATGAGGCTCATTTCACTGGGTGTGTTCCCCTGCACCAAAAGGTTGCTGACTTGATTCCAGTCAGGGAATATGCCAGAGTTTCAGCCTCAATCCCTGGTAGGGGGCGTACAGGAGGCAGTCAATCAATGTTGCAATCTCACATTGATGTTTCGCCCTCTTGGTTCCTCTCTCTAAAAAAAAAAATTTTTTTTTAAATCAGTAAACTATTCTTTTAAAAAATAATAATAATAGTTTTTCCTTCCATGGCTTCCTACATTGTCTACTAATTTTGGTTACTGGAAGTGGACAAAGTAAACAACTAGTGTTCAGAACAATCCATGGCTTCAAGATCCATCTCAAAATAATTTCTTCCTTTTAAAATACTTTGAAGATATCGGTGGTATCTGTCTACAACATAAAACCATGACTCTAGGTCATTTCCAAGAATTCTGGTAAGAAAAAAGTTTAGAGTAAGGAGTATAGATTGATTAGAAAATAGTCGTTTTATATAAACACACTAGAGGCCTAGTGCACGAAATTTGTTCACAGGGGAGGGGGTGTTCCTCAGCCCAGTCCGCACCCTCTCCAATCTGGGACCACCCAAGGGAAGTCCGACTGCCTGTACAGGCCTGGGATCAGGCTTACCTCGGACATTCCTCTCACAATCTAAACTGCTCACCTGCCTGCCTTCCTGATTGCCCCTAAATGCTTCTGCCTGCCAGCCTATTCACTACCCAACCACTCCCCTGCTAGCCTGATTGATGCCTAACTGCTCCCCTGTCAGCCTGTTTGCCCCTAACTGCTCTCCCCTGCAGACCCAGTCACCCCCAACTTTCCTCCTCTGCCAGCCTAGTCACCACTAACTGCCCTCTCCTGCAGGCTTGATTGCCACCAAGTGCCCTCCCTTTCAGGCCTGGTCCCTCCCAACTGCCCTACCCTGCTGGCCATCTTGTGGTGGCCATCTCGTGTCCACATGGAGGCAGGATCTTTGACCACATGGGGACAGCCATCTTGTGTGTTCGAGTGATGGTCAATCTTCATATTACTGTTTTATTAGATAGGATAGAGGCCTGGTGCATGGGTGAAGGCCAGCTGGTTTGCCCTGAAGGGTGTCCTTGATCAGGGTGAGGGTTCCCTTGGGGCATAGGGTAGCCTCGGCAAGAGGCCTGTGGTGGTTTGCAAGCTTGCCACACCCCTCAGCGATCCAAGTGAAGGCCCTGGTATCTGGGGTTTGTTTATCTTCTACAATTGAAATTTTGTAGCCTGGAGTGGAGCCTAGCCTCTGTTCATTCTGTGGTGGCAGCCATTTCTGTTGCGATTTATGTATCTTCTATCATTAAAATTTTGTAGCCTTAAGCAGAGGCATAGGCCAGCCAGGGCTGCAGAAGCTTGGCTTCCTCCATTGGTGGGGGCAACCCTAATCGCCTGCCTTTCTCCAGCTCCATGGCTGCCGCCATTTCTGTTGGGATATATGTATCTTCTATAATTGAAACTTTGTAGCCTTGTATGGAGGCCTGAGTGGCAAGGGCAGGAGGAAAGCTTGGCTTTCTCTATTGCCAGGGAAACCCAAGCCTCCCTCTTGCTCTCTGTGACTGTAGCCATCTTGTTTGGGTTTATTTGCATATTCGCTCCTGATTGGCTGTTGGGCGTAGCTGTTGAGCGTGGCTTGTGGATCTAGCAGAGGTATGGTCAATTTGCATATTACTCTGTCATTAGATAGGACTAGAGGCCTGGTGCACAAAATTCGTGAACAGGGGGCGGGGGATGTCCCTTAGCCCAGCCTGCACCCTCTCCAATTTGGGAGCCCTCGAGGGATGTCCAACTATGCGTTTAGGCCCGATCTGGTAGAATCGGGCCTAAACGGGCAGTCAGACATCCTTCTCACATTCCAGGACTGCTGGCTCCAAACTGCTCACCTGCCTGCCTCCCTGATTGCCCCTAACTTCTTCTGCCTGCCAGCCTGATCACCCACTAACCACTACCCTGCCAGCCTAACTGATGTCTAACTGCTCCCCTGGCAGCCTTGTTTGCCCCCAAATTCCCTCCTCTGCCAGCCTGGTCACCCCTAACTGCCCTCCCCTGCAGGCTTGATCACTCCCAACTGCCCTCCCCTGCTTCCTGATTGCCCACAACTGCCCTCCCTTGCAGCACCTGAAACTTCCCAACAGCCCACCCCTGCTGGCCATCTTGTGGTGGCCATCTTGTGTCCAGATGGGGGCAGGATCTTTGACCACATGGGGGCAGCCCTCTTGTGTGTTGGAGTGATGGTCCATCTGCAAATTACTCTTTTATTAGATAGAATTAGATAGGTTAGAGGCCTGGTGCATTGGGGGGGGGAGGGGGGGTCAGCTGGTTTGCCCTGAAGAGTGTCCCAGATCAGGGTGGGGGTTCCCTTGGGGCAAGAGGCGGCTTCCGCGAGGGGCCTGTGGAGGTTTGCAGGCCGGCCACGCCCCCCAGCGACCCAAGCGGAGGCCCTGGGATCTGGGATTAATCTATGTCTACAATTGAAACTTTGTAGCCTGAACCGGAGCCAAGCCTTTTGCTCACTCTGTGGTGGCAGCCATTTCTGTTTGAAACTTTCTAACCTAGAGGGGAGGCCTACGCCGGCAACCGCAGGCAGAAAGCTTGGCTTCCTCCGCTGCCAGGGAAACACAAGCCTCTGTTCTCTCCAGCTCAGTGGCTGCCGCCATTTCTGTATCTTTTATAACTGCAACTTTGTAGCATTGAGTGGAAGCCTAGGCCGGCAATGGCAGGCGAAAAGCTTGGCTTCCTCTGTTGCTTGGGAAACCCAAGCCTTCCTCCTGCTCTCAAGTGGCCGCAGCCATCATGGTTGGGGTTTATTTGCATAATCTGCTCCTGATTGGCTGGTGGGCATGGCTGTGGGCATGGCTTGTGGATGTAGCGAAGATACAGTCAAATTTGCATATTTTTTAAAAGATAGGCCTAGTGGCCCAGTGCACGAAATTCATTCATGCGAGGGGGGGAAGGTTTGTCTCTCAACCAGGCCTGCATCCTCTCCAATCTGAGACCCCTGTGGGATCAGGCCTAAACTGGCAGTCAGACAACTCCCTCGCAATCCGGGACAACTGGCTCCTAACCGCTCACCTGCCTGACTGCTTGATCACCCCTAACTACTCTGCCTGCTGGCCTGATTGCCCCAAATGGTCCCCTCTGCTGGCCTGCTCAGCCCCAACTGCCCACCACCACCAGCCTGATCACCCTCAACTGTCCTCCCCTCCTGGCCTGATTACCCTCAACTGCCTTCCCCTCCTGGCCTGATCACCCCTAATCGCCTCTGCCTCCGCCCTGCCACCATGGCTTTGTCTGGGAGGACTTCTGGAAGGTCTCATGGTCTAATTAGCATATCACCCTTTCATTAATATAGATTAGTGAAAGAGAAAAGAAGTTAATTCACAGCATTAATAACCTATATTCAAATTATACCTTTACATTAAATATATTGTCACCAAGTCATTAGAACTATACTAAATGACAATGTTAGTAAAGTGTAGGGTAGAGGAAAGTAAGGATATAATTCTGCAAAATGTGTATTCCTCAAAGTGGTTTTTAAACAAACCAGGTACCCTAACCAGTCTGGTTCAGTGGATAGAGCACCGGCCTGCAGACTCAAGGGTCCCAGGTTCGATTTCAATCAAGGACATTTACCCTGGTTGTGGGCACATCCCTGATAGAGGGTGTGAAGGAGGTAGCTGATTGATGTTTCTCTCTCATCAATGTTTCTAACTCTCTCTCCCTCTCCCTTCTTCTCTATAAAAAAAAAAAAATCAATAAAATATATATATTTTTAAAACAGGCAAAATCTGTTCTTTATCCACTTAAAATTCAAACTAAAACAGACTTTCGGTTTAAAATGTCACTTAATGACTACTTCAAGAAAACTTATTGAGTCAAAAAGTTCCTTTCTGCCACACTGGGCATGGCTCAGTGTTGAGCATCAAACTCTGAACCAGGAAATCACGGTACAATTCCTGGTCAGGGCACATGCCTGGGTTGCAGGCTCAATCTCCAGTGTGAGTTGTACAGGAGGCAGCCTATCAATGATTCTCTCTCATCACTGGGGTTTCTATATCTCTCTCCCTCTCCCTTCCTCTCTGAAATCAATAAAAACATATTAAAAAAAAAAGTTCCTTTCTGTACCCAAGTCTTTCAAAGTGTAAAAAGAGGGCAATATAAAACCTATAAAAGGTTGTCTTTTGGCCGAGACCGGTTTGGCTCAGTGGATAGAGCGTTGGACTGCGGACTGAAGGGTCCCGGGTTCGATTCCGGCAAGGGCATGTACCTTGGCTGTGGGCACATCCCCAGTAGGGGGCGTGCAAGAGGCAGCTGATCGATGTCTCTCTCTCATCGATGTTTCTGACTTTCTATCCCTCTCCCTTCCGCTCTGTAAAAAATCAATAAAATATATTTTTTTTAAAAAAAAGGTTGTCTTTTGCATTTTAAAGAAAGGATGGAAAAACTAAAAACATCAACATAGGAGGCTGAATAAATATTGTTTATTTTCAATTATCCAGGGATTTGGCAGGGAGTAGCAGCAAAAATAAATGAAACCATAAAGAAATCACCCTTTGGAGGTGCCTACAAGCTGCTAGTCATTCAATAAATGGGATGGGCAAAAGCAGGTTTACAGTTGTGAGTACGCAAAACAGAGTTTACTCGTGTATTATAGTCATAACCTGCATGTCTTTTTCCATACAAACAACTGTAAAACCTACATTACATTTGCCCACTCCATATTTTTAAGAACCTGTCAGGCATCTTAATCCTTCCTTCCTTTCTTTTTAAAATTGTTTTTATTGATTTTAGAAAGGAGGGGAGAGGTATAGAGAGAGAGAAACATCAATGATGAGAGAGAACCATTGATTGGATGCCTCCTGCACACCTCCTACTGGAAATTGAGCCCACAACCCAGGCATGTGCCTTGATAGAAACCAAACCATGACCTCCTGGTTCATAGGCAATATTCAACCACTGAACCACACTGGCCAGGCAATGGTTTCTTTCATAATAACCATGGTTTATAACTTCAACTATGGATATCCTATCTAATAAGAGAGTAATATGCAAATTGACCATACCTCTGATCAAGCCACACCCACCAGCCAATTAGGAGCTGGGGTGGAGCCAGCCAGCAAGTGCACAGCCTGGGCCGGGCAGGTGGGGCTGGGTTGAAGGCCTGGGCCGTGGGGGCGGGGCCGAGCCTGCCAGGGCCTGGGAGGAGCAGGGCTGAGGCAGCCAGGGCTGTGGGGGGTGGGCCTGAGGCCTCTAGGGCTAGGGGGCAGGGCAGTGGGGGAGGGGTCAAGACATCCAAGGCCGTGGGGGAGGAGCCAAAGCATCCAAGGCCGTGGGGGGTTGGGACCAAGGTGGCCAAAGCTGTGAGGGGGCGGGGCCAGGGCGAAGGCTAGGGCTGGGGTGGGCGAGGCCGAGGCGGCCAGCGTGCACTGGCCAAGGAGAAGGCCTGGCCTGGGGGGGGAGGGGCGGGGCCGAGGCACTAGCCAGGTGTGAGCTAGCTGGGGCCAAGGCCTGGGCTGCAGGCGGGGGCTGGGGCGAAGCCAGCCATCGGCCCAATTGCAGGGCAATGGCTGGATGCTCAAGGTCTAAGGCTTTAGGACTTGAGAAGGCTGGGGTTGAGTGGTCAGTAGGACATTCCCTGAGGGCTCCCAGTATGTGTGAAGGGAAAGGTTGGGCTGAGGGATCATCCACCCACAGTACACGAATTTTGTGCACAGGGCCCCTAGTCAGATTATATAAACAAATAAAAGGATCCTACAGTTGCCCTCATGCAATAGCTCAGTTGGTTAGAACATAGTCCTGACCCACCAAGGTTTCAGGTTTAATTCTCAGTCAGGGCACACACAAGAATCAACCAAAGAATGCATAAATAAGTGAAACAAATCAATTTTTCTGTCTCTCCCTTCCTCTCTCTAAAAATCAATCAATTAGCCCTAGCTGGTTTGGCTCAGTGGATAGAGCATCGGTCTGCAGACCAAAGGGTCCCTGGTTTGATTCCTGTCAAGGGCACATACCTTGGTTGCAGGTTCCTCCCCAGCCCCAGCCCTAGTTGGGGCTCATGCAGGAGGCAACCAATCCATGTATTTCTCTCACAAAGATGTTTCTGTCTTTCCCACTCTCCCTAAAAATCAATGGGAAAATATCCTCGGGTGAGGATTAACATACATACATACATACACACATACATACATACATACATACATAAATAAAATCAATTAATTAAAAAATCCTACAGTCTACCAGGTGAAACAAAATAAACAAATGCAATTAAATAAAGTCCTCTAGATATTCAGTGTGGGCAGAAATGACTTCCAGTTCAAAAGAATCAGTTAATACCTAAAGAAGAGAGTGGGATTTAGGCTGGGCTTTGAAAAGTTGGATTAGTTTCTTCAGTTCAAGAAAGCATTGGGAAAGAATAGTAAAGAGATCACAATATTAGCAAAGGTGGCATCCTCCCACCGCAAAATCATTTGCTTACTATGAGAGATTCTACAGCTATCTGAATGCTGGTGGGAAGGATCCTGTAAAGCAAGAGAGAGTCTGAAATGCAAATGAGACACAGGATAATCAAAAGATCAAGGTTCCTGCCCTAGTCAGTTTGGCTCCGTGGACAATCAGCCTGCAGACTGAAGGGTTCTGGGCTAGTACAGGAAGCAACAAGGTGATACGTCACTCTCACAACAATGTTTCTCTGTCTCTCCCCCTCCCTCCCACTCTCTCTAAAAATCAATGGAAAAATATCCCCAGGTGAGAATTAACAAAGAATAAAATCAATGGGAAAAATGTCCTTGGGTGAGAATTAACAACAACAAAAAATCAAGGTTCCTGAGAATTCAGAAAATGAGATGCAGAGCACCTGTATTAGACAGGAGGAGAAGAGAGAAGCAGTTAAAAATACTCATGCTGAAATTTTACCAAATCAGAGGTGAAGGGTTGATGGCATATTTAAGAAAGTGACCAGCTGGGGTGGCTCACTGGTTGGGCATCTACCCATGAATCAAGAGGTCACTGGTTAGATTCTGGTCAGGGTACATGCCTGGGTTGCAGGCTCCATCCCTAATACAGGGTGTGCAGGAGGCAGCCAATTAATGATGTTTCTCTCTCAGAGATGTTTCTATCTCTCTATCCTTCCCCCTTCCTCTTTCTCTAAAAATCAATAAAAAACATATTAAGAAAAAGAAAAAAAGAAAGTGACTAGAATGATAGACTCTGGAATCCAAGCTGAATAAAGTAAAGACTGAATAAAGAAAAAGTAGGGGGCTGGTCAATGAAATAAACAAATGCAGGGAATTCTGTTTAACATGACTGAACACATCAGCTTGCCTCCAGGTCTCTTTCAAAAATCCATTAAAGCCCTGGCTGGTTTGGCTCAGTGGATAGAGCACCAGCCTGTGGACTGAAAGGTCCTGGGTTTGATTCTGGTTAAGGACATATGCCTGGGTTGTGGGCTCGATCAGGAGGCAGCCAATCAATGATTCTCATCATTGGTGTTTCTATCTCTCCCTCTCCATTCCTCTCTGAAACCAATAAAATATATATATGTATATATTTTAAATCCATTAAACTCAGAGTAAAGAGTTAAAAACAAACAAACAAAAAAGGGGCAGGTTAAGGGGGTGGGGAAAACCCACAAGAACAAAGAGAATGGAAACATGAGAATGGAAACATAATAATAAAACTGTTGCTGAAACTAGAAAGCTAATGGATGAGTGCTAACTGTCTTAAGAGGTCTGAGAAAGTAAGTCTAGGATCAAGGAGGGAGGATGGGATGAGAATGTCACCAAGGGACAAACTAATTCATAAGCAAAATCCCAAATTAGGCTCAGAAATTAGAAGTACCATGTACAGCAGAAATACAGGTGGAACAGGAAACAAAGGAACTAGTGGGTTCAAATCTGCAAACACAGATTTCTAGATTTTCCTCCTGACTGTAAGCAGCCAGGCTACTATTCTCCCACCATCACAAAAGACTCAATATTTATTTTGGGAAGACTGAAGTAGTGCAAGACTGGACTCTTGGACAAAAGGCTCACATAAAGGACAGGGCCATCATACTGAAAATGGGTGATTAAATTAAAGCCAAATACTTAGTGAATCCATCTCCTACTAGCTCATTCTCCACCTGCCACCAGCAGCCTAGTTTATAATCCCCAGGCAGACCTAGTTTTACTTCTCTCAGAATAAAAGTGACCCAAGAGAAAGACAATGAGAGAGAAAGAGTGAAGATTCCCTTCTCAACTGCCCAACAAATGAGGGAGTAATCCAAGAAAAGACCATCGGATCCAAAATTTAGTGCATCCAACACAAGAGAGAAGTGAAAGGAATACCCTAGGATAATGTTAAATAGAGATCCCATGACAATAATTATGCAACATACAAGAGAGCAACCAGGGCCCTAACCGGTTTGGCTCAGTGGATAGAGCGTCAGCCTGGGGACTGAAGGGTCCCAGGTACGATTCCAGTCAAGGGCATATACCAGTAGGGGGTGTGCAGGATTAATGTTTCTCTCTCTCATCAATGTTTCTGACTCTCTCTGTAAAGGGATATAAAATATATATATGTATATATTTTAAATCCATTAAACTCAGAGTATCCCTTCCTCTCTGTAAAAAATCAATGAAATATATTTTTTTAAAAAAAGAGAGCAACCAGGATAGATCTGAACAAGTCTGTTAAACTTCATGACAAAGTTTGTAATGAATTATTACAGATATATAGAAAAGGGGGGGGGGGGAGGCAATGTTTTCCATGAGAAGAAACAAGTAGCACAAAATGGGAACTATTACCATGGCATATACACTATATGGTTTAATTCACAATGTGTATCGATTTAACAAAAAAGGTAACATAATTATGTTAGAGAAAAATGAATGAAAGGAAATGAAGGGAGCCTAAACTCTCATTTTTCATAGGAGAAAGTCTATACATAACTGCTTTTTCATCCTAGGGAGTTTTCTCCTAAAATTTACAACTTTTTAAAAAAGTTTTTAAAGTTTGGCTTTGATTTTAAGTTATTAAAAAAACTTTAATTTTTATAAAAATTAAAATTATATAAGACTTCAAAAATAAAAACTACTATATGAGGTTACCTGAAATTCTTGAGCCAACAAAATGTCTGAGTTAGTGATTTGGGGACCTTTAATAATGATAAGACCCAGGGTGTGAGTGTGAGCAGGTGGCTGAGAAAGAGGTAAAGGAATGAAGAGGCCCAAGTGTTAGCTGAATTGTCAAACCAGATGCTGAAGCCGCCTAAAAATGCTACGTAGCTGTGCTAGGCATTTTCCAGGTCCATGCTTCCACCCTTGCTATCATTTTTTCTACCCTAATCTACACTCTAGCAACAGGTTCCCATGTCCCCTAGCTTCTGGTTAGATTTTCCCACTAGGGAATTTTAGCAGGGAGATTAGGAGAATAAGATCAAGACATTTATTCCTCCAGCTTCCTCCCTGCAAAGTCACCTCATGCTGGCTGTGTCCCTTCAACCAAAAACTACCACTCATCTCAAAGTAGCCAACTCCATACTCTTCTTGAGAATTCAAGGAACCACTCTCTCTCCTATCCCTTCCAAAACGTTAACAATTTGGCTACAGGTTATGACACTACCTCTTTTAGGTGCCACATTTTTATAAAGTACCTTTACAAAATAAATCCTCAAATTATCCTGTTTCAAATGTGCCAACTGTTCCTGTTCGGGACCCTGTGTGACGAGGTCATAGGATGACACTGACAATGACGATGTGAGGCTGTAACAGAGAGTAAAGTCATAAAAGTGACTCCCATTTAAATAATGATTACTAACATATTTTGAGCTCTAGGTTCCAAGAACTTTTCTAAGCTCTTCAAAAGTATTAACTCATTTAATCATCACAAGCATTCTATGTGGCAAGCAGAGATTTTATGTTTCATTTCCATATACCAAAGCTTCGCACAGTTGCTGGTACATCGTATGCACTCAAACACTGATTTAAAATACACACAACAATAAGCAGACTTAATAGGGAAGAGCTGACTTTTGGCATGGCATAGCATTTCTCCTATTTACTTTAAAAACTATATGATAATCAAGGACTTGTCAGTCCCCAGATCACAAAAACTAACTAAACACTAAATAAGACCACACGTGAATGATTTTCTTGTGTAACCTACAGTGAAACTTATTTCTTTACCTTCCCAGGAGGTTATCCAGCATGTGGACTTCCAACTGTTTTTTTTTTTAAGTATAATATAAAAATTATAAAATTTAAAATATTCACTTGCAGCCTAGGGGGCTGGTTTAAAAGAGCAGAGTACCTTTAAGTACCAATTATTAGTTTAAAAAAATAAAAGAGGGGGCACGTTTTTTAATAAAATGAAAAATTACAGCCAAAGCCGGTTTGGCTCAGTGGATAGAAGAGCGTCGGCCTGCAGATTGAAAGGTCCCAGGTTCGATTCCGGTCAAGGGCATGTACCGTGGCTGCGGGCACATCCCCAGCAGGGGTTGTGCAAGAGGCAGCTGATCGATGTTTCTCTCTCATCGATGTTTCTGACTTTCCATCCCTCTCTCTTCCTCTGTGAAAAATCAATAAAAATATATTTAAAAAAAAAAAGAAAGAAAAATTACAAATGGTAAAGTCAGCAAGATCAAGTATACACACACACATACACACACACAAAATAAAGCACAGCAAGGGTGAATACAAAAATTAGATGAGGAAATGTAAGACCTGTGCATCAAAGAATGCAGAAATACATTAGGTATAAAAGGTTGCAATTACACGGAATTATCAAAGAAGCCTCGATAACCATATCTTATAAAGAACCAAAAAGACAAGGCTGGAGAACCAATATGCAGCAAACGAGAACGGCAAAGATTTTCCTTAAGTCAACATTGATGTTTTTTATCTTTAAATTACCTTGCACTCCAAAACACAGGCAAAATTCACGTGTACAAGAATCTAGAAATCTGAGAAGATTCAAGAATAATGAATTCAAACTTGAGTGAAACATCAGCAAGAACAGTGAGTGTGTAAGCTACGACGGGGAAGGAACTGCCAGGCGCAAGACTTGGACACCGAGGGGAGACGGATCAAAACATCCTTAAGTGGAAGATGGAGAATGCCTAGGGCTGGATCTGGTTGAAGGAAGACAAAACGGAAAAGCAAGGCCATGAAAGAGCCAAGTAGCACGGGTAAAACTTAAAAGAGGACCACATGGTTGCCACAGTCAAGTGCAGGACCTACTCATCAGTTTCCGTGCGGTGGGGACAGGGCCGGTGCGCGACCGGCCAGATGCTCCCAGTTTCCAAAGAGCCGCACAGCTCGCGGCAGCTTCGCAGCCCCACCCCGCGGGAGAGCTCCTCCCCGAGGATCTCACGAGGCCCACAGCGGGTTCGGGCTCCGGCTCAAGCCTAGTTCCCACCCCGCCCTAGCCCCGCGGGGCAGAACGGCCTCGCTGGGCCCCTTACCGAACGCTGCAGCTCCCCAAGCCAAAATGAGGCGCGCTCCTTTCCGCTGGGATCTGGATCGTGGTAAAGCGCCTGCACGGCCTGGTACACGAGCTGCAGTGTCGGCTTGGCTCCTTCCATGGTGATGGCGGTGGTGTCGGCAGTGACGGCTCTCGCTCTTCTCCGAGGCTCCTCCGGTTGCTCCGCCGTTGCCCTTCCTTACTGTGTCGGCCACTGCCGCTCCCCGACTGGCGCCATCTCTTCTTTGGCCGTTACCAGGGCAGAGGGGTTCCCGGTGGA
Source organism: Antrozous pallidus (assembly GCA_027563665.1). Classification (NCBI taxonomy): domain Eukaryota; kingdom Metazoa; phylum Chordata; class Mammalia; order Chiroptera; family Vespertilionidae; genus Antrozous; species Antrozous pallidus. Next base: position 21,115,894 of record CM050521.1, read on the forward strand.
AGTTGCCCCCTCGGAAACAGAGGTTAGGTCGTATTCAGGTTCCTGGCCTTTTTTCCGATCCTCCCATTAGATTCCCCACTTCTGAGGCCTGAAGCAGGTGCTCGCCTCTTCACCCACGATTGGCCCTCAGAAGTCCGTCCCAGCACCACACAAACCACGCAGTGTATCTAAACCGCGTTAACCTAGACCGGAAGTGGCAATCCGGTTACCTTTGGCACACTTCCGCCTGGTGCAGTGCAAAAGGCCTCCTTCCCCGCACTCCTTTTCAAATCTCCCCGCCCTCTCCCGGAAGTGGCCCTGCTGGGCCAGGAGCCGGAAAGAAAGTGCTCGCAGGCGGTTCCCTCAGTTCCTTGTGTCAAACTGGAACCTTACGACTGACTTGTGTCCCATACCGGAGAATCTCTCCTTTTCAATGAATCGAGGTATTTCCTCTGCCTTCCGACTTCTCCATCCCTCTCCAGATAATCCTTTCTGACTCAAGTGGCCGAAACAGGTCAGCTCAACCATCGGAGGCGTGCCCACTGTACTGGAAATCCAATGACTTAAGACAGGTTTTCTATGCTGACTAGTGGAGGAGAGAGACACGTAAATAACTGTTGAACAAATCTGAAATATGTTTAAATGAAATAAATCCAAAAGGCCTAGAATCCCTGTTCAGACTCCTGTTTAACTAAGTTCTTAACAACCCAAAGGGTATTACTGTCTATTGCTCAGGACATTCTGAACTCCAGAGTATTTGCATACCTTTAAGGTCATTCCCACGTTGAACTGTAGTTATGTGTATGCCTTTCTTCCATATCAAATACCAGTGGTTTAGCAATACTCAATTCATAAAAGAAAGTAAAAATTGAAATTACTACTACAGAAGAAATCTGGGACAAAAGGAAGTAGTGTGTTAAAGGATTCCCCAATATTCTTCTATTCCTTTGCAATAATAAATGCTACTATTTTGATGGATGCTTATAATGTGTAAAGTACTTTAGTTACAAGATTTCAATTATTCCTTTAACACTATACCAATTAAATCCCCATTTTAAGAAATAAGATGGTAATAATGTAATTTGCCCAAAGTTACACAGTTGTTAAATGAAAGTCAACATTTGACTTTAAATCAGCCTCTATCACTCTGTCATTTAGTTTGTTTCTGATTGTTACTTTCAAGGGATTGTCACTGCCAGCATTACAATGAAGTGTTATTGCACAGAGTTGACATAATTCTGGAAAAGAAAAGGAACTTGATATTTTGGTTCCCTAAATTCATCTATTCATTAAAAAAAGATTTAGTAGGACCACCTTGATCTCTGCCCTCATGAAGTTTATAATCTAATGTCAAAGAAAGATCAGCAATTCAATACAGTTTAAAAGTTCTGTGAATAGATCCACCTCAGGTAACTGGGGAGGCTGAGCCACTGTCCCTTAGAGGACATCTACCACACAAAGCTAATCGACCAACTCAGGGAAGCAGCCACAATGCAGAGACATGGAAAGAAATCAGATATGAAAGAAGTGGAGGAAAAAAAACGACTGGACATAGAGTTCAAAAACCACAGTTATAAGGTGTTTTTCAAGAGGCTCCTAGAAAAGGCCGATGAACTTAAGACCTTTGAGGAAATGAACAAGACCTTCAAGGATATGAACGAGACCCTTGAGGATATGAAAAAGGACCAACTAGAAATTAAGCATACACTGACTGAAATAAAAAATATTATACAAAGACCTAAAAGTAGTCTAGAGGAACACAAGAATCAAGTCAAAGATTTGAAATACAAAGAAGCAAAATCCACTCAGCCTGAAAAGCAAGAAGCAAAAAGAGTCCAAAAAATTGAAGATAGTGTGAGGATCCTCTGGGACAACCTCAAGCATACCAACATCCGAATTATAGGGGTGCCAGAAAAAGAGAGAGACCAAGATAATGAAAACCTATTTGAAGAAATAGTGACCAAAAACTTCCCAAACCTGGTGAAAGAAATTGACTTAAAAGTCCAAGAAGTGCACCGAACCCCAAACTATAGGAATTCAAAGAGGACCACACCAAGACACATCATAATTAACATGCCAAGAGCAAAAGACAAAGAGAGAATGTTAAAAGCAGCAAGAAAAAAAACAGTTACCTATAAGGGAGCACCCATATGATTATCAGCTGATTTCTCAACAGAAATGATGCAGGCCAGATGGAAGTGGCAAGAAATATTCAAAGTGATGAATAGCAAGAATCTACAACCAAGATTACTCTATCCAGCAAAGCTATCATTCAGAATTGAAGGCCAGATAAAGTGCTTCGCAGATAAGAAAAAGCTAAAGGAGTTCATCACCGCCAAACCAATATTATATGAAATGCTGAAAGATATTCTTTAAGAAGAGGAAGAAGAAAAAGGTAAAAATATAAATTATGTACAACAAATACACGTCTATCAACAAATGAATCTAAAAATCAAGTGAATTAATCTGATGAACAGGATAAACTGGTGAATATAACAGAATCATGGGCATGGAGAGGGAATGGACTGACAATTCTTGGGGAGAAAAGGCGTGTGGGAGGTGCAGCAAGAGACTGGACAAAAATCATACACGTATGGAAGAGGACGGGGCGGGAAGGTGAGGGCAGAGGAAGGGATGCGTACCGGGTGGAGGGGAGCTATAGGAAGAAAAAAAGGGGAACAATGTAATTAATAAACTGGAAAAAAAGTTCTATGAATATCATCAAGCAAAAGAATATTACCTTATACCGTATACAAAAAAACAAAACAAAAAAAACCCTAGATCCTAAATGTAAATGCTAAAACTATAAAACTCTTGGAAGAAAAGAGGAATATATTTTCATGACCTTGGATTAGGCAATTTTTTTCTTAGATATGACACCAAAAGTACAATAATAAAAGAAAAAATAGATAAATTGGACATTAAAACTAAACACTTTGGTGTGTCAAAGAACACTTGAGAAAGTGAAATGACAAAATGAGAGAAAATATTTGCTAATCATATATCTGACTAGAGGCCTGGTGTACAAAATTTATGCATAGTGGGGGCTGTCTCTCAGCCCAGCCTGCACCGTCTCCAATCTGGGACTCCTTGAGGGATGTCCGTCTGCCTGTATAGGCCCAATCCTGGTGGGATCGGGCCTAAACGGGTGATCAGACATCTGATAATCCAGGACTGCTGGCTCCAAACTGCTTGCCTTCCTGTCTACCTGATTGCCCCTAACCACTTCTACCAGCCAGCCTTATCACCCCCTAACTACTCATCTGCCAGCCTGATAGACACCTAACTGCTCCCCAGCCGGCCCAATTGCACTTGACAGCCCTACCTGCAGGCCTGGTCACCCCTAACTGCCCTCCCCTGCAGATCTGGTCTCCCCAACTGTCCTCCTCTGCCAGCCCAGTCACCCCTTACCTGCCCTCCCTGTTGGCCTGATTGCACACAACTGCCATCCTCTGCAGGCCTGGTCACCCCCAACTGCCCTCCCCTGCAGGCCTGGTCCCCCCCAACTGGAGGTCTGGTCCTTCCAACTGCCCTCCTCTGCTGGCCTGGTCACCCCTAACTGCCCACATCTGCCCTCCCCTGCAAGCCATCTTGTGTCTTGGAGTGATGGTCAATTTACATATTACTCTTTTGTTAGATAGGATAAGGAATTAGTATCCAGAATATATAAAGAACTCTTATAATTTATCAGTGAAAAGATAATCCAATTTTTTTAAAAATCCTCACCAAAGGATTTTTTTTCCCCATTGATTTTTAGAGAAGTGGAAGGGAGAAGAGACACAGAGAGAAACATCGATGTGTCGACTGGTTGCCTTCCACACACTCCCATTCTAGGGCCAGGGATTGATTCTGCAACCAAGGTATGTGTCCTTGGCCAGAATCAAACCTGGGACCCTTCAGTCTGCAGGCATATGCTCTATTCACTGAGCAAAATCAGCTAGGGCAATAATTCAATTTTTTATTTTTTTAATATATTTTATTGATTTTTTACAGAGCAGAAGGGAGAGGGATAGAAAGTCAGAAACATCGATGAGAGAGAGACATCAATCAGCTACCTCTTGCACGCCCCCTACTGGGGATGTGCCCGCAGCCAAGGTACATGCCCTTGCCAGAATAGAACCCGGGACCCTTCAATCTGCAGTCCGACGCTCTATCCACTGAGCCAAACTGGTCTCGGCAATAATTCAATTTTTTAAATAGACAAAGGGCTTGAATAGATATTTCTCCAGAGAATATATACAAATATACATGAAAAAATGCTCATCATAATCAATCATCAGGGAAATACAAATTCTATATAATCCTATATAGTAAAGAGGGAATATGCAAATTGACCATCACTCCACCACAAAGATGGCGATGCCCACAGCTGGGGATGGGGTTTGGGGGAGGTTCTATAACACAAGATGGCTGCACCCACAGTGGAGGCCAAGTTCCCTTAAGGAGCCTTAACAAGCAATCAGCAAGCTGTGGGACTTGACAGGGGACCTCAGGCCATGTCCCCCACCCTGGCACCAGGCTGGGGGACCTGAGGCCATGCCCCCCACCCAGTGAGGCTTTATGGGGGACCTCAAGGTGTGCCCCCTCCTCAGTGCTGGGCCAGGGGACCTCAGGCTGTGTCCCCTGCCTGGTGGGGCTTGACAACGGTAAGACCAGCCTTGTCTGGATCTAGCCCAATAGGGTTGGGGCCGGCCGGGTCTGGGTCTCGCACAATTTTGCAGTGCACGTGGGTGGGCAGGAACTTGACTCTGGGTCCCATGGGACTCATGGGTCCCCAGACTCTGACAGAAGGATGATTTTCATATACATTTTACTAATTTTATTTCATCTCTGACACTTGCATTTTACAGAAAGGGCAAAAAGCAATCCTATCTAATAAAAGAGTAACATGCAAATTAACCACCACTTCAACACACAAGATGGCTGCCCCCATGTGGACACAAGATGGCCACCACAAGATGGCCAGCAGGGGAGGACAGTTGGGAGGGACTAGGCCTGCAAGGGAGGGCAGTTAGAGGCAATCAAGACTGCAGAGGTGAGCAGTTAGGGGTGACAAGACCGGCAGAGGAGGGAAGTTGGGGGAGACCAGGCCTGCAGGGGAAGGCAGTTAGGGGTGACCAGGCCTTCAGAGAAGGACAGTTATGGGTGACCAAACCTGCAGGGGAAGGCAGTTAGGGACAATCAGGCTGGCAGGGGAGCAGTTAGGCATCAATCAGGCTGACAGGGAGTGGTTAGGGGGTGATCAGGTTGGCAGGCAGAAGTGATTAGGGGCAATCAGGGCGGCAGGCAGGTGAGCAATTGGGAGCCAGCAGTCCTGAATTGTGCGAGGAATGTCCCAGATTGGAGAGGGTCAGGCTGGGCTGAGGGACACACACCCCTGTGCATGAATTTTGTGCACCAGGCCTCTAGTATTAAAATATTTCATCCAATTAATCCCTTTTTAATGTGCATGAATTTTGTGCACCAGGCCACTAGTTAAACCATAATGAAATATCATTTCACACTCACTAGAACAGCTAAAGAAAGACAAGTGTTGGCAGGGATGTGGAAAAATTGCTAGTAGGATTGCAAATTTGTACAACCACTTTAGAAAACAGTCTGGCAATTTCTCAAAAGTTTAAATATTGCCTGGCCAGTGTGGCTTAGTGGTTGAGTGTTAACCCATGAACTAGAAGGTCACAGTTCCCTTCTCAGTCAGGGCACATGCCCAGATTTTGGGCTGGATCTCCTTCTGGCATGCAGGAGGTAGCCAATCAACTCTCATCATTAGTGTATCTATTTCTCATTCCCTCTCCCTTCCTTTCTGAAATAAAACATATTTTTTAAACGTTTAAATACTTACCATATGACCCAACAGTTTCACTGCAAGAAATGAAAACATGAGTCCATAGAAACACATGTACATGAATGCCTATAGCAGCATTATTTGTAATATCCAAAAAATGAAAACAACCTCAACCCCATTAACTGGTGAATGGATAAAAAAAATGTGGTATATCCATACAATGGAATATTAGGTATTAAAGAATGAAGCACTGATACACTCTACAATATGGATAAACTTTGAAAACGTTATGCTAAGTAAAAGCAGCCAGACAATAAAATGTTCAGAATAGGCAAATCTCTAGAAAGAAAGTAGATTAGTGGTTGCCCAGGGATGGTGAAGAGGGGAAAGATGAAATGTTCTGGAATTAGGCAGTGGTGATGATTGCACAACTTTGTGAATACTGTTTACTAAAAACCACTTAATGTATGCTTTAGAAAAATGAGTTTTTTTAATCTTTATTGTTCATTTTATTAATTACATTGTTCCCCTTTTTTCCCCTCTATAGTTCCCCTCCACCTGGTACCCATCCCACCCTCCGCCCTCACCCCCCTCCACTGTCCTCTCCCATAGTTGCATGATTTTTGTCCAGTCTCTTGCTGCACTTCACACAACCCCTTTCTCCCCAAGAGTTGTCAGTCCATTCCCTCTCTATGTCCGTGATTCTGTTACATTCACCAGTTTATCCTGTTCATGAGCTTATTAATTCAGTTGCTTTTTAGATTCCTTTGTTAATAGATGTGTATTTGTTATTCACAATTTATATTTTTACCTTTTTCTTCTTCCTCTTCTTAACGAATATCTTTCAGCATTTCATATAATATTGGTTTGGCGGTGATGAACTCCTTTAGCTTTTTCTTATCTGTGAAGCACTTTATCTGGCCTTCAATTCTGAATGATAGCTTTGCTGGATAGAGTAATCTTGGTTGTAGATTCTTGCTATTCATCACTTTGAATATTTCTTGCCACTCCCGTCTGGCCTGCATTGTTTCTGTTGAGAAATCCGCTGACAATCATATGGGTGCTCCCTTATAGGTAACCAACTGTTTCTCTCTTGCTGCTTTTAATATTCTCTCTTTGTCTTTTGCTCTTGGCATTTTAATTATGATGTGCCTTGGTGTGGTCCTCTTAGGGTTCCTATATATTGGGGTTCGGTGCGCTTCTTGGACTCCTAAGTCAATTTCTTTCACCAGGTGTGGGAAGTTTTCGGTCACTATTTCTTCAAATAGGTTTTCATTGTCTTGGTCTCTCTCTTTTTCTGGCACCCCTATAATTCGGATGTTAGTATGCTTGAGGTTGTCCCAGAGGCCCCTTACACTATCTTCAATTTTTTGCATTCTTTTGGTTTCTTGCTTTTTCAGCTGAGTGGATTTTACATCTTTGTATTTCAAATCTTTAACTTGGTTCTTGGGGTGCTCTAGAGTACTTTTAGGTCTTTGTATAATATTTTTTATTTCAGTTAGTGTATGCTTAATTTCTGGTTGGTCCTTTTTCATATCCTTGAGAGTCTCCTTTATATTCTTGAGGGTCTCATTCATTTCCTTGTAGGACTCATTCATTTCCACGTTGGTCTTGATCATTTCCTTTGCGATCTCACTTATTTCCTTGTAGGCCTCGACCTTTTGTTGGAGCCTTTTGAGAAGCCCTATAACTGTGGTTTTGAATTCCATGTCCAGCGTTTTGTTTCCTCCATTTCTTTCACATCTGATTTCTTTCCATGTCTCTGCATGGTGGCTGCTTCCCTGAGTTGGTCAATTAGCTTTGTGTGGTAGACTTCCTACTAGGGACAGTGGCTCAGCCTCCCCAGTTACCTGAGGTGGATATGGGTTACACAGTCTTGCTGAAGTTAAGCTCAGGTTAATCGTTGTTAGCACTTGGAGGGTTGACCTCCAGGCCAATTGTCTGTGAAGTTCAGCTGTGCTCAGGTTAGATGGGCGGAGTCTCCGGGCCAAGCAGGCAGCGTTAGCTCTGCCCTATGCAGTCCCAGGGACTCTGTGCTGGGGGCAATGGCTGCCAGCACCTCTGAGAGAGAGCCGCTGTGGACCTCCACCGGCTGCCAGGGAATTCAGACTCTCCCCAAATGAGTCTGCACACCCAATGTCTCACCCAGGGTTGTAAAACAAAGCAGACTGACGGTTTCCCGAATGAGAGAGCAAGTCGCAGAGCACTCTCTGCAGTCACGCAGCTGAGCTGTTCGCGCAAGCTGCCTTCTCCACAAGCCGGGAGACCCCTGCAGCACCCGAGCGTGCCCTCCCACTGTCCAGTTTTCACCCTGTATGATAGTGGGTTCCCTGGACTTCGCCCAAAGCTGGAGAATCAGTCCAGTGGGACGTCTTTGTCTCCCCGTTCGAGAAAACTGGCCGGTTTTCAGCCGCCCGCCCTATCTGCTGGCGCGTGCTCCAAACCTCTCCCGCGCAAATCTTTCAACGCTGTCCGCCGCCGCTCCTCTGTGTCACAGTGTCTTATCTTCATTTTTATTTGTGGAATTTTCACTCGGCCAGCTTTCTGGTGATTCTGGAAGGTGTTTTTTCTTTCGTTAAGTTGTAGTATTAAAATTGCTGAGTATGACGGCAAGATGGGTGTTTTACCTATGCCGCCATCTTGGTTCTCTCAGTTTAGTGGCTTTTAATACTTTTTTTACACTTATGAATACTATCTTTAACTACATCGTAGTTAGAAGCCTGATAATGTAAATAAAAGCAGGCTGCTCTGGTTTAAATGACTACTTGATTCCTTTCTTCCCTTTGCTAAGTCAGTGGCACCATTTCCCTTGTAGTTAATTTTCTACACTTGTTAGGTGTATAGTGTTTTATCTTGGTTCTCCCTCCTGTGTCTTTTATCTCCTAGAAAAATGAGTTTTATGGTATGTGGATTATATTTCAATAAAACCATCATTTAAAAATTTTCTATGGTTATGAATTTTTGAAATACCACATAGATATTTGGCCAATATTTACAAAACAAAAAAATACAACAATAAAAACACACACACATGGCAAACCCTGGCAAGTCATTCAGATGGTTAGAGCATTCTCCCAATAAGCCCAAGTTTCAGGTTTGAGCTCTGGTCAGGGCACATACATGAATCAACCTATGAAAGCGTAAATAAGTGGATCAAACAAACCTCTCTCTCTCTCTCTCTCTCTCTCTTTCCTTCTCACCCTCCAACTCCCTCCCTCCATTCACTCTCTCTAAAAAAATCAATAGAAAAAATATCTTATGGTAAAGATTAACAAACAAACAAAACACAGTGTCTCAATCATATTTTTATCCTCAAGCCATTGTTTAATATATAGTGGGTGCATAGTAAATGTTTTAAGTGACCTACTTCTTAGCTTGTTAGCCTTAGAAAAATCATTCTAGTTGCACACAAAATGGCTTAGGTGGTGGGAAGGTGGCAAGAACAAAAATAAATTGTTCTAATCATTCTGATGAGGAGTAATAGTGACAGAGAGTGAGCTGTTGGCGGTACAGACAGAGACAGGAATATTTAAGATGAATGCAGGAAGACTTTTGATATGGTGATTGTTTGAGCTTCAGGGTAAGAGGAGAGGGAAGAGAAACCAGGCTTCTGAGTATGGAACCCAGAAGAAGAAGCAGCTTTTATGGTAGGGTGCAGAAGCAAATATGATGCATTTAATCTTAGGTATTTTGAGTATTGAGGCACTCGTGAGACAGCCATGGCCAACAGACTGTAGCATGTATGAAACCGAAGCCAGGGACAGGGTTGAAAATAAATATTTGAGTGTCATCCATGTAGGTATGAAGACCAGGTGATGGAGGAAGACAAGGAAATGGTTAGAAATTAAGCCAGGGAGAAGAAGGACCAAGGCAGGTTCCTACAGATAAACATTATTTAAAGGATTGGCAGAGGCCCTAACTGGTTTGGCTCAGTGGATAGAGCATCAGCCTGCGGACTCAAGGGTCCCAGGTTCGATTCTGGTCAAAGGCATGTACCTTGCTTGTGGGTACATCCCCAGTAAGGAGTATGCAGGAGGCAGTTGATCGATGTTTCTCTCTCATCGATGTTTCTAACTCTATTCCTCTCCTTTCCTCTCTGTAAAAAATTAATATATTTTTTAAAAATAAAGGATTGGCAGAGGAAGTAGAGGATAGGAATAAGTAGCCAGAGGAGGCCCGGCCACTGTGACTCAGGGGTTGAGCATTGGCCTATGAACCAGGAGGTTATGGTTTGCTTCCAGTCAGGGCACATGTCCAGGTTGCAGGCTCAGTTCCCAGTAGGGAGCGTGTGGGAGGCAACTGATCAATGATTCTCTCTCATCATTGATGTTTCCTCTCTCTCTCTCTCTCTCTCTCTCTCTCTCTCTCTCTCTCTCTCTCTCTCTCTCCCTTCCTCTCTGAAATCAAAAGTATTTATTAAAAAAATAGGATAGTAAATGCACTCACTTATCGTGAATATATTACTTACATTGAAGCCACATCAGTTGCTTCAGAGAGGTCAAATATGGCTAGAATAATAAACTTGAAGTAATATAAATATTTGAAATACTGAAACCTCTTTTCTCTTTAGGCATGATGGCCACACCAAGAATATTGACGTCTGATGGCAACTTTGATGTGCCAAACTCTACTCCCCACAAACATGGCCCTCCTCTAAGAAAAGGAGTTATATATTTTAAGCAAGAAGGCAATTTTCTGAGGGAAAGAAGTAAAGAGAAGGCGTTTCTTTTACTCACGAATAGTGAGCTTACCAAAAGTTAAATATCATCCCTCAGTAAGCAAGGTCCTCTTCAAGTCCAAAAGGAGGCTGCCATAAAAACTTAAATCTGCCATGGGGTGGTGTTTGTGCCTTGTGGCGAGCTTCGGGTTATACTAAGCATGGACTGTAGCCCCATAGAGTACTCTTTAATTCTCTTTTCTCATCCCCTGACCCCTACTCCTCCATCCTCCAAACCCCAAGGTGAGCTGAGCCCTTGCACCTTGTGGAGAAGTTAGACGGCATTGCAGAGGCCAATGGTCCCCCTGCTTCCATTCCCCTTTTCCCCCATACCTATTCTTTTCTTGTTTGCCTTGTTCAAAACCTTCCTAGAGTTCCCTGAAGGAATACTCTTCTTTTCCTCACTAATTCATTTCTTTTTTCTTTTTTTTTATAAATTTTATTGATTTTTCACAGAGCGGAAGGGAGAGGGATAGAAAGTCAGAAACATCGTTGAGAGAGAGAGACATCGATCAGCTGCCTCTTGCACGCCCCCTACTGGGGATGTGCCCGCAGCCAAGGTACATGCCCTTGCGGGAATCGTACCGGGGACCCTTCAGTCCGCAGTCCGACGCTCTATCCACTGAGCCAAACCCGGTCTCGGCTTTTCCTCACTAATTCAAATTGAGTTTTGTTACCTGCCATCAAATGAATTTTGATGAATACACTGTTGTCTTAGTTCAGGCTGCTGTAACAAAACACCATAGCCTTGGTGGCTTCAGTGACAGAAATTTATCTTCTCAAAGATCTGGAGGCTGGAACTTCAAGACCTGGGCACCATCATAGTCAGGGCTTGGTGAGAGCTCTTCTCCTGGCTTGCAGAGGACTGCATTCTCACTCTGTGCTTACATGGCAGAGAGAAAAAGATCTCTTCCTCTTCTCCTGAGGCCACAGTCCTATTGCAATAAGGCACCAACCTTATGTCCTCATTTAACTTTAGCTATCTCCTTCAGACCATATCTCCAGAAACAGTCACATAGCAGGGGGTTAAAGCTTCTGCACATGAATTCCTGTGCAGTGCATAGTATCTGTCATTACCTACACTGACCTCGGAGAGCTAGAAGGTCCTTGTCTTCACCCGAAAGAATAAGGTAACATCAGACTTCTTTGGCTTGTATAGGGCTGGGGCACATCTGTGCTGACTGCTCCAGGGGCAGGAATCCTCTGAACTAGAAAACAGCACCCTTAGGTTGCATTGCACAGCTCCTTGCTGGAAACAGTTACTGCCGGAGAAGCAACAAATTTCTCAGGTAGTAAAAGGGCACTTATAGGGTATAAGGATGTTCATCCCAGTGTGGTTTGCTCTAGTAAAAAAAAAAAAAAGGAAATATCCTGAATATCTATTCATTAGGACCTGAACATTAGGGTATATGCATACATTAGATAGACACTAGATTGCCATGGAAAATCAAGTCAGAAGAAAAAAGGAAATCAAGTCAGAACTATTGTTAATTGTGTTACATATATTGGTAGTATTTTGGTTTTGTAGAAAAATGTCTTAATTTATTTAGAAATACATACTGAAGTATGTAGGTATAATGTGTTGTAATAAGAAAATATCTGACAAACTCTTGGAATTTCCTCAGTGATAGAAATGTCTTCGTTATTATAAGAAAGTGACCCTAAGTAGGCCCCTACCTAGCTTCAGGATGGAGGTTGGTCACCAGAAAGACCAATTAGGGGTTTGTAACTTTGAGCTGGACTGACCTTCAGGAGTTAGAGATGGAATTTAATCATGCAATCTCTGATTTACTCCATCATGCCTAGGGACAAAAATCTGACCAAAACTCTGGACACTGAAACTCAGGGGAGCTTCCTGGTCAATGCACACGTTGTTGTGCCAGCCCTCACACTACCAAGGGAGGACATGGGCACTCTGCTTTCCTCCAAGCACCTGCCCAATGTATATCCTTTACAATAAACTTTAATAATATTTACAGCACTTTCCTGAGTCTGTGAGCTGCTCTAGCAAATTATTGAACCTGTGGGGGTTAAGGTCACCACAGGAAGAACACACGAGGCCAAAAGTGGTAAAGAATTCTAAATTTACTAGGGCATCTGGAAAACCAGCTGGGCCAAGCCCCCAAATGGCACCAGCACCCAGAGACAGAGGGTCAGAGATCTTAAACGAGTCTAGGCAGGCGTTTTCCAGGCCGGGGAATTCTCTGGGTGGGTCCAGATCCTGGGCTATGTCCTGAGGGGAAAGATAATGAATGTTCTTAGCAAATGGAATGTGGTCTAAGCAACAGGGAATGTGGGTTGAAAGTGGCCTAAAGGTCAATTCCCAGGGGATGGGGTATCGATTCAATAATTTGATCAGACCTAACAGAGGGAACCCCTGAAGTCATAGTCATTTGGTCAGGAGTTCAGGTGGCCTGAAGTTAGCTGACATCTGAAGTGAGGGCAGTCTTATAGGGACTGATCCTTAAGCCTGTGGAGTCTGATACTAACTCCAAGCAGTCAGTGTCAGATTGAATTGCAGCTCACTCAATGGAGCAGGTAAGATGTTCATGAAGTCTGTAATTTACTTTAATAGACATAAAATTTACCCTCCAAATAGATAAAGCCAAAGTGGCAAAATGTTAACAATTGTCAAATATAGGGTATAAGTAAATATGTTTGTTCACTATACCATTCTCTCTACTTTTCTATGTTTAAAATTTTCCAAATTGAAAAAAAAAAAACTGGGGGAAAAATCAAGTAAACTTTTATTTATTGACATGAAAAGATGCCAAAAAATATTACTGGAAAAAAGAAACAGGTTATGTCTCAACATGTGAAAATAACTACTGATATGAAATTATATCTATATTTGTATATAGGCAAAGAAAGATGTCTGGAAGGATGTTCAACAAAATGTTAACAATGGTTATCTCTGGTTGATGGGATTTTGAATGATTTATACTTTCTTTTTTGTGTCCTTCATAGCACTTATCACCACTTGACATAATATATATATTAGAGGCCCGATGCATGAAATTTGTGCAAGAGTAGGCTTTCCTTCCCCTGGCTGCCAGCACTTTCCTCTAGCACATGGGACCTGGGCTTCTCTTGCAGCCCCAGCTTCATCCAGAAGGTTATCAGGAAGGACATCAGTCTAATTAGCATATTATGCCTTTATTATTATAGACTAGAGGCCTGGTGCACAAATTTTGGTATTGGTATCCCTCAGCTCAGTCTGCACCCTCTCCAATCTGGGACCCCTCGGGGCATGTCCAACTGCTGGTTTAGGCCTGATCAGGATCAGGCCTTAACCACCATTAGGACATGCTTCTTACAATTAGAGACTGCTGGCTCCCAACTGCTCACCTGCCTGCCTACCTGATCACCCCCTAACCACTCCCCTGCCAGCCTGATTGATGCCTAACTGCTCCCCTGCTGGCCTGATTGCCCTCAACTGCCCTCTCCTGCAGGCCCAATCACCCCCAACTGCCCTCCCCTGCAGGCCTGGTCACCCCCAACTGCCCTCCCTTGCAGGTCTGGTTGCCCCTAACTGCTCTTCCCTGCAAGCCATCTTGTGTCGATAACCTTTGACCACATGGGGGTGGCCATTTTGTGCGATGGTGTGAGGGTCAATTTGCATATTACCTCCTTATTATATAGGATATTTACCCACTTCCTCCAGATAGGAACTTCATTTTAGTCATTTTCCTATCCCCATTGCTTTGCACTTAATCTTAGCCAAAAGGCCGAGAAGCGATTATCCCCATTGCTTTGAATAGCACCCGGCATATGGCAGGCACACAATAAATTTTTGTTAAATGCATTAATATTTATTTTATCTTTACAATGATCGTTTACATTCTTAACAAACATTCTATTAGAAAAACACAGCTGCCTTTTCCCCATTCACAATATAAATTTGAAGAAGTCATTTCTTTTTTCTTTTTTTTAAAATATATTTTATTGATTTTTTACAGAGCAGAAGGGAGAGGGATAGAAAGTCAGAAACATCAATGAGAGACATCAATCAGCTGCCTCTTGCACACCCCCTACTGGGGATGTGCCCGCAGCCAAGGTACATGCCCTTGCCAGAATCGAACCCCGGACCCTTCAGTCCACAGTCCGACGCTCTATCCACTGAGCCAAACCAGTCTCACCAAAGAAGAAGTCATTTCTTTTAAAGACATGAAGGGCCCTGTCTGGTTTGACTCAGTGGATAGAGTGTTGGCCTGTGGACTGAAGGGTCCTGGGGTCAATTGCAGCTAGAGCACATGCCTGGGTTGCAGGCTCGATCTCTGGTAAGGAGTGTGCAGGAAGCAGCAGATCAGTGATTCTTTCTCATCATTGATGTTTCTATCTCTTCCTTTTCCTTGCTCTTTGAACTCAATAAAAATAAAAATAATTTTTTTAAACTGCCCTCTGGCTGCTTTCCACACACAGTTCACTTGCAAAGCAAATTCAAACTGGTGGGAGGGACTAGGTGAGGAGGATGGTGAATGGAGACCGTGAATTTCTATGGAATAATGAGAGCATACATTAACTGTCCACAGTCAGAAGGAGCCTTGTTTAAAGATGTTCTAAAGGACACTTCTGATATGGTGGGGTGGGAAAGCACTGTGTAGATTTCAGTTTTTCTGAACATTAGTAAATGATATTTGTTTCAGAAAAGGAAATATGAGACAGAAAACTCAGAGACAGAGGAAGAAAAAAAAAAACATAGTAAAGGTCCACCAAACTGCCTCTCATTCCTTCTCCCTCGTTCCTCACAAAGTCTTCCTTCTCTTAGTCAGTTCTTCTCTTTGCAAATCAGGTACAGAGGAGGGCAAGAGTAGCTCTCTGTCAGCAAGATTCATTTTTACGTCATAGTATAAGCACAGTTTATCAACATTTAGCCCAGTTTTACTTCAGGGTATTAAGCAATGATTTGGGGCTGGTGTGAGATGGGCCAAACTGTTGCCCAACCAGGCCAGAGAGTGCACTTCCCTCACAAATGCAGAAGGTCCCACTCATCTGTAGGGAGAAGGAAATAGCACTTATATGGCGCAACGGAAAGAGGGCTGTCCTAAAAATCAGACCCCAGCACCACGTCTTTCTAGCCAGACAACTCTAACTACCTTCCTTGTCGATTCCCCTCTGACAGGGGTCATGATACTTACCATCCAACAGGACCAAGTAAGATCTTGTGAAAGTGCCTTGGCGTTGGCTCAGTGTAAACACTGTAAATTAATTAAGTACACTCTTACAAATGTACGCAGTCAGTCACTTCTGCTCATATTGAGATACTTAGAAATCAAAGGTTTTTACCCCAATCCAACAAGCTTTTCAAATACTGGAGGAATAGTGTCCTTAATGAGGTACCAAGTAGTAAATAACCCAAACACCAAGCATCTGTAACCGCTCTTACACCTGTCACATTGCCTACATCTCCCTGCTTCCCAGAGTCAAAGTGTTTACCAGCCAGCTCCTTCTTCCTGAATCATTTAGATATTTAAATCCACTTATCATTCTCAATTCCCTACCACTCTGCTTAGTAGATAGATACTGAGCACATACCTGCTCTGTTCCAATATATAAAAAATAAAAGTGGCTTTCAATGACTGATTTAAGTCAGACAGTACTAACTGTGGGACTTTTGTGATGACCTCAATAATATATGGGGATTCCCTAACCGGTTTGGCTCAGTGGATAGAGCGTCAGCCTGCAGACTCAAGGGTCCCAGGTTCAATTCTGGTCAAGGTACAGAATCTTGGTTGTGGGCACATACCCAGTAGGGGGTGTGCAGGAGACAGCTGATCAATGTTTCTCATCGATGTTTCTAACTCTATGCCTCTCCCTTACTCTCTGTAAAAAATTAATAAAACATATATAGAGAGAAATAATGGATGACAATTGATAGTATTTTTTAAATCCCAATTCACAGCATAAGAAGTTGCAAATGCTAACAGTTTTCTTTTCAACCAGTTGCCTTACAATAAAATATTTGCAGAATACCTGAAGCACCTCTTCAAAACTCCAGGGCTCTCAGAAACGTGGAGTAAAAACCATTGGTGTGAGGTCAGACCTCAGGTTTTTTTTTGTTATTTGTTTTTTAGGGCTCAGGGTTTTGATTTAAATGTTAGGGATGCTGCCAACCAGCTGGGTAACCTTGGGCAAGTCATTGACCTTTGTCTGAGTTGTTTCTTCCTCTGCAAATTGAGGAGGCTGAACTAAACAGGAATTCTCAATATTAACTGTGCACCGCCACAGTTAATAGCAGGGGCAGTGGTGGGTACCTGTTTAAAAATGCAGCTTCCTGTGGTTCTAACTTGGTAAGTCTGGGGTCGTGCCCTGGGATCTGCATTTTAAACAAGCACACGGCTGATTTTGATGCTGCTGCTTCATGTACATAATTTGGGAAACACAAGAATAAAGAGTCTCTTAGGTCCTTTCTGGCTCTGGCACCTGTGATTCAGGTGGAATTGATGAAGTCACAGGGCTGGAGCATGGGGAGAAGAAAAGTGGAGAGGGAAATTGCTCCACCGGGAAATGTTGATAGAAGTGTCTTTGAAAGCCTATTGTATTAATATTCCCCTTTTGAGAGCCTCACAACTTTGGTCTAGAAAGACTTGGATTCCTATTGGTCTCCCAGCCCTTTGCAAAGGCAATGCACATTTTAATCTCCACTAGCCCACAAGAGAAGCATTCCCAAACTTCCATCCCCATGCCCAGATTGGAATACACCGAATAAGAAATGCAATGGGTATATCCTTCCCTGCCCTTCTGCTACAGTTTCTCATGGTTGCTTGGGGCAGGAGGGGACAAAGGAGGATTTGCCCAGTCCTCAGAATCAGATTAAACCCAGGCCACTCCTCCAACGCTCGGGCAGAATCCTCTCAATTCCACCAGTGAGACCCCAGTTCAGTGTGGCCATGCCGCCCTCTTGCGGCAGAGAACGGAACTCTACCTGACGGGGAGAACAAATGCTAGGGGCGAGCAGAAACAAAACACAAAGACCCCAAAACGGGGAAGAGACTAAAGGAACAAAAGATAGCGCCAGAGTTGCACTCTTCATTTTCTCTTACTGCTTTACCTTTCTTTTCTACCTACCAAAGCTAGCATTCCCGAAACTCTATAAATCACTTTTCTAACACCGTGCAGTTTACAAGGTGTTTCACAAACATTTCATGTGATCTGTTCTCATCCCCTTTTTACATCACCTCACTTCCCCTTCCAGAATGAAAAGGAAAAACTGAAAAATAACAACTACATAAATGCTTTTCTTGTACTTCGCGTAAGGGTAGACCTGACCACACCCTTATTCCTGGGTTGCAGGACCTTGGAATTGAGGTCATGACCTTGACTACTATAGGTGCTCATTAACTTTGTTCTGCTCTGTGATCAGAACATTAAACTTGCCAGCGCTTGGTCAATAAAAAACAAAACAAAAAAATCCAAAACAAAAAACAAAAAACAGAGAACAAAGCATGTAATTAAAACAGCAAATGCCTAGATAAACAGTTTTTTGTTTCATCAAGTTTTTGAAATAATATTTTTTTATTGATTTCAGAGAAGATGGGAAAGGGAGAGAGAGAGAGAAACATCAATAATGAGAGAGAATCATTGGTGGGCTGTCTCCTGCATGCCCACACTGGGGATCGAGCCTGAAACCCAAGCCTGTGTGTGCTCTGACCAGGAATCAAACCACGACTTCCTGGTTCGTAGGTCTACGCTCAATTACTGAGCTACGCCAGCTGGGCTGTTTCATCAACTTTTCAAAAAAAATTAATAGAATTATATAATAATAATAATAATAATAGAAAAATGCACAAATAATAAATGCACCGTTAAATTTATTTTAGAATTGAGCACACTGTGTAACCAGCATCCAGTTCAAGAAACAAAACATTACCAGAACCCCAATGCTACCCATATCCCCATCCAGTCACAACTCACCCTTAAGGCCTCTGGTACTCTGACTTTTAACATCATAGATTAATTAGATTTGCTTGCTTTTTAATTTAATCTGAACTGGAATCAAGCAATACCTACTCCTGTATAAGACTTTTGCTAAACATGAAATTAACCTGTTGCTGCATATGGTTCATTATCATTGCTACAGTATACCATTGTGGAAATATGACACAATTTTCCATTTTTATTAATGGTAGATATTTGGTATACTTCCAGTTTGGGGCTATTATAAGGATGCTTCTGTGAATACGCTTGTACATAGCTTTTAGGAAGTATATGTACACATTTGGGTTGGTTTTATAACTAGGAGTGGAATTGCTCACATGATTGCTTCAATTGATACTGCCAAATAGATTTTCAAATGTACTAATTTACATCCCCATCAGCATTGTGTGAGAGTTTGTTGTCAATTGTTTTTTATTTCGGTCGTCCTGGTGTGTGGCTAATGTATTACCTTATAGTTTCAGTTTACATTTCCCTGGTGACTAATGAAGTTGGGTATCTTTTCATAAGCTTATCAGCCATTTGGTTTAGATGTCTTCTTTTGTCAAGTGCCTACTCAATGCTTTCAGGCAAACAATTTATAGCCTACATTTGCCCACCATGAGTGATCAGAGCCTTGATCAGGATTAAATTTAATCCCAAATAAGCATGTTCTACTCATGCTCTACACTGAGAGATATTCATCATATATGCACTATTTACATGATGTCATTTGGTTAATACAGCAAGTGCTCATTTTATAGAGAAGCAGACAGTCTTGTAGAGATTGTGATGTGCTCAAGATAAGTGGCAGAACCAGGACCTCAATCAAGGTTTTGCTGTTTCTTGGTCAAGTGCTCATTCCATTACAGTGGTTCTCAAACCCATGTGATATCTATCTGTACCTTTTATACATAACAAATATTTTGCATCATCTCCTCTTTTACTACAATGAAATTAAATCTGTAGATAATTTCAAAAGATAATATGTTGCTCCTGCAACATAAAGGAGAAATAAAATAATAGTAATTTATCATAAACTAGGGGACCAGTGCATGAGTTCATGCACCTTGAAAGGAACTGTGGACCACGAGGCTGCGGTGGGCACAGGGGCAGGTCTTGGTCCATCCTCCGTGCCTCTGCCCAGCCCCTTCCACCTTGGACCCCTGTCTGCCGCCGCCCCCTGTCTGCTGCAGCCCCACTCCCTCTGCCGCTCCCTCACACCACAGCTCTGGCCCCCCATGCACCCACTGACTATGCCGAGTGATTGGAGCCAGTGCCAGCAGTAGGTGTGAGCAGGGACAACGCTGTCAGTGGGTGCAAGCAGTGGCTGCTGCCCAGATTGCCCCTCAGGAGCAGGGGGAGGTGGAGAAGCCCTGAGGGGCGATTGGGACTGGCAGCCACTGGTACCCGCTGATGGCGCCGAGCAATGGGGTATGAGAGGGGCCTGCACCTGCTGCAGGTGTGAGCACTGGGTGGGACCACAGCAGATGGGAGCAAAGAATTTTCAGTAACCACCAATTGCAACAAGGCTATGGAAGATGAGACTGGAGAAGGAGAGAAAGACCATGTTAATGTGTGTGTGCCTTCAGTCTTGGGCTGAGTCCTTCATTCACTAGCATTTTCTACATACCCAATACCAAGTCAAGCACTACTAACACAAATGAAAATGAAAAAGAAATGGTCCGGCCTCCAATAAGCCACGGTCTGGGGAAGGGAAAGAGCTAAGCCAGTAAATACTAGTACTTGTAGTAGAGTGAGAAAAGTACAGGAAGAAATGTGTCTGACTGCTGAGTAAGAAACTCATGGACTCAGCCTATGGAAAGGGACAAGAGGAAAGGCCAGAGAACCATGTGATTATTAACATATTTCCTGGGTAGCCAGTAGGAGATAAAAGGAATTATGGAATGATAATTCATAGTCTACTCCAAGGGTTTATGGACACGCGAAAGGCACAAAACACATTTATGTCCGGTCTGATTGGCTCCCTGATGGCTCAGTTCCCATTGTATCAAGACCATCTGAGAGGCCAGATTTAAACCCTGCATAAATTCACTTTTCTTCCACTCTGTTTGCTTGCCTCCTACATTACATGCCTTAGACTGGTTTTCCTCTGCCCTGGAGCTCTGAAATTTAGGTCAGGATTTGGTTTCTCCTAACTTTGACCTTGGACTCACTGTCTGGCTACCGCTCTTTAAATTGCTGACTCTGTGAAAGGCCTACGGGTCACGTCAATTCCTCTGCCAGTTACTCAGTAACTAACTCACAAACTCAGGATCCCAGTCAGGCGGGAAGGAAAAGCTTGCAGGCACTCTGCGTTTGCTCCGCTTGGCTAAGTTGGCATTGTAAAGAAAGTTTCTCCTTCCAGAGGTGAATTCCAGCTTCTACAGCCAGTAGAGCCAGCACGGCAGCCTGCTGTGACTGCATTTTTTTTTTTTTTATCCTCTAGGCCCCATGAACTTTGAGTAAGGAAAATTATAGAACAATTTCTGTTTTCCTGGCCTACTGGGAAACTCTGAAATGGCTTGTGCCCCTCACATAGCCAGAAAGAATTTGCACAGAAGCCACTCTGCTGGCTTCCTCATGGGACCACCTGGAATAAAAAAGACCCTGGCAGGCATTGGCCGATAGCCACTGTAGCTAAGGAAGGAGTTGAGTCTCCCTTTGAAAGCTTCCTGCTCTGGATTTGACCTGTGTACAATTTCCAGGAAGAATTGAATATAATGATGCTATCAACCAGCTGGGGTGCCGAAAGAGGTGGCCTGATGGAAATGGTGGCCCTGAGGGTGTGACAGAAAGGTAGGCTGGCTCACTGTCTACACCTGCTCACCAGTCTGGCCAACCCTAGAACCTGGCTGGGGCCTGTCCACAGCACAGAGGCTCCTAGAGACTACAATAGCTATGTGCACATGTCTGCAGAGGTAAGTGTCATTTATGCTGTGGGCGGGACTTACTGCATGCCCCTCTCCAATAACCTACCATTTCCCAATCCTTTCAATATCCTCCCCTTTTTCTTCATCCCTCACCATTTACCTGCAGTAATTTATTTATGGCTTCTAGGTATTGAGCCACCTGGTCAACCAGGGTCAGTCCAGTGGTCCCAGATACCAACACACCCAGACTTGTGGTCTTGGTGAATATCAATACTAGATGTGTTCTTCCCTGTTTTAAGATGCCAAGGTAGTGCCCTGAGACCTCAGGTGGCAGCTCTTTCTCAGCTACCTGGTACTTATCAGCACTGCTCACAGGCCTCATGGTCAGGTGCATGACCACCCCCACCCTCCCAGTTCCATCATCCCTGCTTCCTAATCCCTGCTTTCATCTGACTCATCCCAGGCTACAGGCCAAACACATAAGGAGCAAACAACTCCTCAATGGACAGTGACTGTGTTGTCGCCCTTATCCTTACTGCTGCTCATCTACACTAATAAAATAGTAACATGTTAATTGACTGTACCTTCACATCGGCCACCAGCCAATCAGGAGTGAGTATGCAAATTAACCTCCCCCGAAGGTGGGTTAATTTGCATACACAGGTGCCAAGCAGCTGGGGGTGGTTCTGCACCACCCCAGCTGCTCTAGGCCTCTGGACAGCATGGAAAGGCAGAAAGGCCCAGAGCGAAGGCAGTGCCTGCAGCCAGGGGAAAGAAGGCCCATTCTTGCATGAATCTTCATGCATCAGGCCTCTAGTGTTTATATAAAAATGTAAGCATAAGGGACAGCACTAAGCACGCTCTTTATAAACAGTATCTATTTTCATTATCATTATGCTATGTGATGATTCCTAAATAGACAATTTTTTTTAGTTCCAGGACCATCTTCCTTTTAATTTCAGTCAAACATTCCTACTTGAATGTCTTGCTATGACTTCAAATTCAATAGGATTAATAACCTCCAAATCAGGTTTTTCCTCCCAGCTTCTCTGTTTGTGTTACCATCCTCTAAGTCTTTAGGACTAAAACCCCGAGAGTCCTTCTTCCAAATCCTCACTAATGATCATCTCTCATATTTTATCAGTTACCTGATATTTCAGATTCTTTTCTAATGCTTTCCTAACCCAGCATTTCTCAACCATCATTGTACATTACAATTATCAGAGAAACAACCATAAAATGTAGATGGGGTCATGTCTGAGTGTAGTCATGAAGATTATTCAGTGCACAAGAGTGAGTGGGTAGTTGATCCAGTTCATCTTCAGCTTGCCAAGCCATTGGCCTTGGCATGGAGCTACATTTGGTGGGAGGAAGTGTGCCTCTTGCACACTCCCTACTGGGGATGTGCCCACAGCCAAGGTACATGCCCTTGACCAGAATCGAACCCGGGACCTTTCAGTCCTCAGGCTGACTATTTTGATATGTAATTTTTTGCAGTGACGTAATTACTGCGTGAGTCTTTCTTCTAACTAATTTCTTTTCAATGTGCTTGAATCCGTGCACTAGGAAACTAGTATTTAATAAATCATTGCCTAATCCAATGTCATGAAATTTACCCCTATGTTTTCTTAAGAGTTTTACAATTCTAGCTTTTATATTTATGTCTTTTATATTTATGTCTTTGATCTGTTTTGAATTATTTTTTGTATGTGATGTGAGGCTGAGGTCCAACTTCATTCCTTTGCCTTTGGATATACATTGTTTCAGCACCATTTGTTGAAAAGACCATTCTTTCCCCAATGAATGGTCTTGGCACTTGCATTTATTTCCTAGGCCTGCTGTAACAAATCACCACAAACTGAGGGACTTAAAGTGACAAAAAAAATATTTTTCTCTCATGGTTCATAATTAAGGTATCAGCAGGGTTGGTTTCTCATGGAGGCTGTGAGGGAGAAACGTCCCATGCCTCTCTCGTAGATTTCAAAACCTGAGAGCAGACTGTGGCTGGATGCCCTGATCCCACTGTCTCTTGTCTCTGCCTCCATAGTGGTGTCCTTAGTCATTCTTCCTCTATTTCATCCCATCTCTGTCCCTTTCACTCCAAGCTGGCAGTGTTTCCACTGGTGTAAAATTCACAAAAACCTTGTCAGTCTTCTGTGATGTTGAGGAGATTCATGCCCCATTAGACACCATTGTTCTCCACAGTCTTCCTGTGCAAAACCTATCTCTGCTCCTGGCTTCTGCTGAGATAGTGGATTGGATCCATAAATCCGATGCCTAATCTCTATAGCAAATGGTTGTCCAAGCTCCACTGGCTTTTTCTCCAGAGCATGTTTTCTCATCTTTTGCAATATGGCTAGGCTGAGAGTTTTCCAAATCACTGAGCTCTGGTTCGTTTTTTGCTTAATAGTTCCTTTTTTCAACCTGTCTCTTTGTTGCAATTTACTATAAGCAACAAGGAGAAACCAGGCCACGCCTTGGATGTGTAGACTAGTGCTTTTCATAAAGCTTGAGAGTTTCAGCCAAGACCGGTTTGGCTCAGAGGATAGAGCCTCGGACTGAGGACTGAAGGGTTCCAGGTTCGATTCCGGCAAGGGCATGTACCTTGGCTGCGGGCACATCCCTAGTAGGGGGCGTGCAGGAGGCAGCTGATCGATGTCTCTCTCTCATCGATGTTTCTGACTTTCTATCCCTCTCCCTTCCGCTCTGTAAAAAATCAATAAAATATATTAAAAAAAAAAAAAAGCTTGAGAGTTTCAGCCATTATTTCTTTGAATACTTTTCTGTCTTTTTCTCTCTTCTCTCTTTCTGGTATTGTCATTACACATATGTTGGTGCACTTAGTGGCTCCCACATATCTCCAAGGCTCTCTTCATTTTTATTCATTCTTATTTCTCTTTGTTCCTGTGATTGCAACATCTCTATTGAACTACCTTCAAGTTCACTGATTCTTACCTCTGACAGATCACATCTACTGTTGAGCCCCTCTAGAGAATATTTTATTTTGGGTATTGTACTTTTTGATGCCAGAGTTTTCATTTGATTCTTATAATTTCTATCTCTTTACTGATATTCACTGTTTGATGAGACATCATAAATATTTTGATAGGCATGGTTTCCTTTAGTTCTTTGAACATATTTATAAAAAACTAGAGGCCTGGTGCACAAAATTCATGTACTGGGAGTAAGTGTGTCCCTCAGCCCAACCTGTACCCTCTCCAATCTGGGACCTCTCCATTAAGATGGGGCCTAAACGGGCAGTCGGACATCCCTCTCACAATCCAGGACTGCTGGCTCCCAATTGCTCGCCTGCCTGCCTTCCTGATTGCCCCTAACTGCTTCTGCCTGCCAGCCTGATCACCCCTAACCACTTCCCTGCCAGCCTGATTGATGCCTAACTGCTTCCTGCCAGCCTGATTGCCCCTAATTGCCCTCCCCTACAGGCTTGATTGCCCCCAACTACCCTCCCTTGCAGGCCTGGTCCCACCCAACCCCCTCCCCTGTTGGCCACCTTATGTCCACATGGGGGCAGCCATCTCATGTATTGGAGTTATGGTCAATTTGCATATTACTCTTTTGTTAGATAAGATGCTTTGGGGTCTTTGTCTGCTAAGTGCACCTTCTGGGCCCTTTCAAGTGGTTTCTTTTGCCTCCTATTTTTCCTGAGTATGGGTCACACTTTCCTGTTTCTTTGTATGTTTTGCAATTTTTTATTGGAAGGTAGACATTTTAGATAATAGATTGTAGCAGCTGTGGATGTGATTTCCACCCAAGGAATTGGGGCTATTATTATTTGCTTTGTTTGCTTATTTGTTTAATGACTTGGCTGATCTAATTTTTACAAAGTCTATTTTCCCTGTAGTGTGTGGCCTCTAATGTCCCTGCTCAAATATGTTCCCTTGATTTTTATCTTTGGATACCTAGGTGTCACCCTGAGTTTATATAAACTTCTTATTGGTCAAAATTGTATTTAAGGCCCCTGAGCCAATTATATTTTTACTTTTTAAAAAAAATTTTTATTGATTTCAGAGAGGAAAGGAGAGGGGAGAGAAGCAGAAATATCAATAATGAGAGGGAATCATTGATCAGCTGCCTCCTGCATGCCTCTTATTTGGGATCAAGTCTGCCATCGTGGCATCTCCCCTCACCTGGAATTAAACCATGACTTCCTGGTTCACGGTCAATGTTCAATCACTGAGCACATCAGCAGGGCTATATTTTTACTTTTTATTGTTGGATATGTGCTTGGCTGGAGGCTGCTGTCACAGTTTGAGGGGTTTGCTTTTTTTGCTCCATGTTTGTTCAGAACCTAGTAGCTTGGATGATCTTCTCTGCCCACAGTCATTCCCAACTGCCACAGATGAGTGCGATTTTACTTTTAAGCTTCATTTCCTAGAAATTGCTCCTGGTCAGAGTAGTTTATTGGTCACACTCAGTGTTTGGTCAGAGGTTGTGTTTAAGCCCTTTGTGCTATGAGGGGCCCTGTGTTAACTGGCCTATGTGTGGCTTGGGGAATGTTTTCAAGTCTGCCCCATGCCCTGCTCTGATTGCCCCTGAGTGGGGGCAGCCAGGCACCTGTGCACAGCCTTCTGTTCCCTAGAGTTGAATGGGTTTCTAGAAGGGCTCTTCTTGGCTTTCTTTCTCTGGTTCTCTATTAAATTTCTGGCTGCTGTGTGATTTTGCTTGTATCATGGAGCTACCAGCCTCCTCTTAATTGCTTTATATTAAGTTCTCTGTTATTGCCATAGCTTATTTGGCTCAGTGGATAGAGCACCAGCCTACAGACTGAAGGGTCCTGGGTTTGATTTTGGTCAAGGGCACATATCTCGGTTGCACGTATCTCGGCCTGGGCCCTGGTCAAGGCTCATGCAGGAGGCAACCAATCAATGTGCTTCTCTCACATCGCTGTTTCTCTCTGTCTTTCCCTCTTGCTTCCATTCTCTCTAAAAATCAATGGAAAAATAACCTCGGGTGAGGATTAAACAGACAAACAAACCAAGAAAACAAAGATCTCTGCTGTTTTCTACATCTTTAGGAAGAGTTCTCCAGGCTCTGTTGCAATAAAGTCAGTGTCTCAAGCAGAGCTCTAAACCATTGCCATTACGGGTTGCCTTTCCTCCTCTGAAGAACCCTTGTGGCCACTCCAATAGAATTGGACATGTGCCAATCCCCTTTCCAGCCACACATCCTATATCAGTGGTTGGCAAACTCATGAGTCAACAGAGCCAAATATCAACAGTACGACTGAAATTTATTTTGAGAGCCAAATTTTTTAAACTTAAACTTCTTCTAATGCCACTTCTTCAAAATAGACTTGCCCAGGTCGAGGTATTTTGTGGAAGAGCCACGCTCAAGGGGCCAAAGAGCCGCATGTGGCTCACGAGCCGTGCTTTGCCGACCGCTATACTATATGAAAATTAGTCACTGGGAAAAGCATTTTCTGGAAAGTTATGTAAGACTTAACAGTGGTCACTAGGGATAAGGGTAGAGGAGAGAGACTATTACCTTTCATCGCATACATAAATTACTTTTTAAAAATTTAATGAATTTTAAATGTTTTTCCTTGATTTTAGAGAGAGAGAGAGGGAGGGTGGTGGGTAGGTAAGTAGGGAGAGAGACATAGATTATTTATTCCACTTATTTAGGCATTCACTGGTTGATTCTTGTGTGTGCCCTGACCAGGGATCAAGCCTGCAACCTTGGCCTATCCGGACAACATGCTAACTAGCGGAGGTACCTGGCCAGGGCAGAACCTTTAATGTTTAGAAAGGGAAAATGTGTACAGGAGAAAAGATGAAAAAGAATACCTGAAAATGCTAGAAGGTAATAGATGCATTAAGATGATGAAGTAAGGTATGATTGTTTTCTTTCTTCAATTCTCCCTTCCCACCCCACCCCCATTTTTTGGTAAAGTGATTATATAATTTTATAATAATGGCAATTTTTTACAAAAAAAAACACAGAGCCATAGAAAAGTGGGGAAAAAAACCTTCAGAAATGCTTTTGGAAAGCAAAAAATTAAATTAAATTAATTAATAAAGTGATATGGTCACCTCCCAAATTAGTCACAGGGAAAATATTCTGGATTTCCGTATTTCAGTTTTTCATACCCCGGAGTCACTCTGCGTACTGGTGCAGGCCGCCATGACTATTGCTGGCAAGTGTGTGACTCAGAGAACTGAGCAAAGAACCTTTTCTGTAGCCCATGTTAGCACACATCTGGTTTTGGGGTAGGTAAAAGCTGGGAACAGTGGTGAGGTTTCAGAAGCGCAGAGGTGATGATAAAGCGCCTTCACTATAAGAAGTGGGCTTAGGAACAAAGTGGGCTTGGCTGCTCCAGTTTGGCTGCTGGGCACGGTCCGCCTGAAAGCCCGGCTGTAAGGAACTCCTGAGCCACAGACACAGCTGCAGGGGTGACCGTGTCACTGGTGAGCGGATTTCCTTCAGCCTCCACTCCAGCCTTCCTCTTTCTCCCTCTTCCTTGTCAGCAATCTCTTTTGGTATGGCCCCCATACGTCTCTTGATCATTAATCACTCATGAAACTTAATCATTAATCTCTACATTGGGGCCTAATAGCGTTATGGTGTTCCCTCTCTTGAGGGTTCTCCATGGTTTTTGCTGTGTCAGCCACCAAATCAACATGAGGGAGTGGAAAGGGCAAGCTGACTGGATAAAAGATGACTCAAGTGACCACATCTCTAACCATGAGCTTAGGCTTGGGCCAGGCAGAACAGGCAGGATAAATCAGGGACCAGAAGAGTGGTTCTTTCCCTTCTCTCTAGCTCTGAGACTCAGTTCCAGGCTAGGGGAGAGGGAAAGGGACAATGGATGGGGTGGCATTGGTTTTCCAAACTTAAGAGAGACTTTCACCTTCTTTATAGTTGTTTATTCACATTATTACTTTAGGTTGGCCACTGTATTTTACACATCAGTGCAAATTTCTTCATAGTTTGCCTGTGCTTGCATGTGAACACTAGTAGAGGTCAGTAAAATCAGGACACTGATCACTGAAAGGGTGGCCCAGAGCTGCCTGATTCATCTAAACCTTTCCTCCAAAGAATGAAGCAGTCTTCCAAGTTGAGGGAATTGGGCTGGATCCTGTTCACACGGACATTCTCAAACGTGTTGTGGGAATCAGATGGAATGTGGTAAGTGGCGGAGAGAACTGGTCTGGGATAAAAATTCAGAGTGGGCAAACTACTGGGATAGAAAGTTGCTCCTTTGAAACATAATCTAGAAGCTCCAGAGACTCTGTCAGTCTCCTGATATTTTTAAAAAATATGTTTTTCTTAGAGGCCTGGTGCATGAATTCATGCACAGGTGGGGTCCCTCGGCCTGGCCAGCAATCAGGCTGATCTGGGCCATTTTGCCCAGTCCTTATTGGTGCTGATAGTGGCCGGGGAGGGACTGCAGGAGGGCTCCAGGGCACGTCTGGCCCTCTCGCCTAGTCCCAATCAACCAGACCCTAGTGGCAAGCTAACCTACTGGTTGGAGCATCTGCCCCCTGGTGGTCAGTGCGATCATAGCAACTGGTCGAGCAGTCTACCAAAGGATTGACCAATTGATCAGACACTTATCATATTACACTTTTATTATATAGGATTGATTTCAGAGAGGAAGGGAGAGGGAGAGAGAGATAGAGACATCAGTGATTATAGAGAATCATTGATCGGCTTCTTTCTGCATGCCCCATACCGGGGATGTAGCCCACAACCCAGGCATGTGCCTTTGACCAGAATTGAACCAGTTCTCAGTACCCACCCCTATATAGTGGGCAGCTTCCCCGACAGAGTTAGGCTCCAGAAAGAACCCACCACCGGATCTTTACTGAGGTGGGAAATAACCCCAAGAAGTGGGGGGTTAACACTCTATCCATTGAATCAAACCAGCTAGGGCTGGTTTCCTGGTATTAATTCAAGTTTGATTTTAATTAATGGAATTGTGTTCCCTTTCTCTGATCTTTAAAGCATAGGAATGGTGTGGAGGGTTTAGAGCAGGCAAATCAGGGGAATTCTCAGAGGACTCCACATCCCAGCATCAGGCAGTACAACTCATACAGAGCCAGGAGCTTCTGAGGCTGGGCCAGGATTTAAGGAGGAAGAGAGACAGTCCCAGAAACAACAAAATAACCTTTGAAAAGCAGGGAGGCTGGAAAATGCAATGTGGTAGATTTTGTTCTAGGTGTTAAAATTGCAAGTCTGATTCTGCATGGGATAGCACTGCTGGTGCAGGGGGAGGCCTGATTGGCCAGGCTGCTCTCTGTAGCTATGACCTCACCAGTATCCAGCCTCCTCTCAGTAACTGGAAGAACCAAAAAGGTCCTTCCTTAAGAACACAAGTACCTCCCATCACAGATCTGATGCTATTCCCGAAAGGGAGTGTTTCTGCCATCCTGGATCCAATGACTCTGTTAAAATACAAATATATATTCATATATATCTATATCTATATCTATATCTATATCTATCTATATCTATATCTATATCTACATATATAGATATACCTTAATAAACCTTAGCAGCTATCAGTAATTAAGCATAAATTAGTGTAGGAACAAAGGAAATTTCCTTAAGAGGATAAGGGTGTGGGGCTTTGTTGTTGTTAATAGTGGTGGTGGTTGTTGTTTTGGGGTGTGTGTGTGTGTGTGTGTGTGTGTGTGTGTGTGTGTGTTTGATGGGGAGGGGACAGGTTGAAGGAAAGCTCAGAGTAAAAGCAGTACTGAGTAAAATAGAAGACAGTCTGACATATCATAGTTCTTGCTCTCAAGGGATACGTAATTCATGCTGTGAGACAAGATAAACCACTGACATCCTAGTTTCTCAAAGTAGTCATTGCAATTGGAAGAAAGAGCCAGGATACATTGCAGAATATGTATGACTATACAGATTATATTCTGTGAGGGGTGCTTGCTGGAGGAAAGGGTTGTAAAGCAGAGGTTGAACTCAGCAAGAAAAACTCTTGGGCGGGTCTCTGTTAAGTAATGCCTACTACCCAGGCCTGCCAAGCACGACACAGGCCACGTCTCCAAGAAAATGCCAGGTTCCACTTCCCCTTTTCCAAGAACAAATCTGACATTTGTGGTCTCCCAGGCCACAGGGTTTCCTGACCTATTAAGAGGCCAGCACTTTGTGAGTGGTCAGGCATTCACCCTTCATTTAACCAACTAACCACCACCCACCAACCACCCCTTAGAAGTGGTCCTGAGGGAGGGCCTTGGAGTCTCTGGGGACCAGGCTTGCCAGCTCTATGTCCCACACATACTATGGCTCCTGGCTAGGGGAGGATAGGAGCTCCTATGAATACCCCAGAATGGAAGCGGGGCTTAGGAAAAGTGTGCCAACTTGCTAATAAATTAGTCCCTTCTGGCTCTACAATTTTCCAAGCCATAAACCCTCGGGGCTTTAAAAGACTTCAGAAGATGGCAAGGCCAATCTCCCAGGGAGCCTCACCGCCACCATTTTACAGAGGAAGAAACTGAAACACAGAGAGAGCAAGGGGCTTGTCCAAGTCACACAGCTACTTATTTACAGATTTGGAACAAGATTTGGTGCCACCTCCCATTGAACAGTCTTTCCTCCAGAATATAGCCCCGTCCCCTTATTACTGGCATAAGAGAAGGATTATATTTGTGGCTCAAGGAAAGCTATGCTCTTGGATTGAATTCTGATTTTTTTCTTCTCAAGGTTCATTGAGAGCCACATAAAAATGTCTCCTCTGGATCTGAGTTTTTTGTTTTTTTTTTAATGAATCTGAAGGGAAAAAATAGCAAATCTGGTTTCCTAATGAGATAATAAATGCACGAGTACTTTGAAAGAGGTGCAGCACTCCAGTGCTTTTCAAATAGAAGGTATTATTATGCTCTTGACAGAAATGCAGAGGCCTTACTGCTGTGGGGGTGGGGGCCTGATAGACTTGGTGAATCACAGACTGTGGGAAGGAGGGTTTTCTCCAGAAAGCTGACTCATTTCTGGGTTGTTCCCTGCTGAAAGAGCCAAACTTCTTGGGGTTATTTCCCACCTCAGTAAAGATCTGGTGGTGGGTTCTTTCTGGAGTCTAACTCTGCCGGGGAAGCTGCCCACGATATAGGGGTGGGTCATCTGCCTCAGGGCTGCCCGGGCTAAATGTGGTCAGCTGCCAGCATACCCTCCTTTGGGGATTCACATTTTAAAGAGCTCCACTGTGCTTCTCTCTGCTGGAGCTGCTGAAAGGAGGTCATCAGGCAATGATCAGAGGCAAGGAAGTCCAAGGCTAGGTTGTAAAACAGGCGTCCTAGATCTGGCTACATCATGGTGATTTGGCATGTGGGATGAATTCCTAAGAAAAGGTGAACATTGCGAATGATTACAGCTGTTGGGAAAATGTCCTCGCTTATTTACCTAGGTAAGAACATACCTTTCAGAAATATGGCTTCTTAAGATGGCATCAGTCACATCAAGCACCAGAAACCATTTTGCCTAACAGCAGCACACAACAGGGTAGTGTGATGTGCCAGTCAGTGTCTTGGCCTCTTTGGCTGTTATAACAAAATGCCACAGGCTGGGTAGCCTAGAAATAAAGAACTTTATTTCTCATAGGGGAAGCCAAGATCAAGGTGCCCAGCAGATTCCGTGTCTGTGTGAGCTCTCTTCTCTTTGGATCTCTGGGTGGTTTGAATGGAGGGTATGCAGAATGTTTTCATAAATGTATGGTATGTACCGTACAACGTGTAGAGATTGGGCTGGGTGTCCCTCCTAGGAATATTTGCTTTTAATAAGCTATTCAACTCCTTAATCTACTATGATTGCAATGAGATTAGACAGTAATGGGAATTTCAGGCAAGCTGGTAAGAGTGAGAAGTAGGAGAAGCAGAGCCTTAAGGAGCCCCTCAAACAGCACTAAGATGGACAGTGAGTGCTCTACTCCTACATGGGTGTGAGACTGCTCCTGAAGGGAAATGCTCCTGCCTCCTTGCACCCCCTAGCTCCTGTCCCAACTCTACAGAATTATGCATCCCCTGAGGTCACCACTGGATTGACCAGTTACCTCCCTGACCAGACCCTCTTCTAACAAAGGCCAACCTTCCTCTGGGTGTGCTGCTTAGGTATCCTTGGTCTGCTCCTCCTGCACCTACAGCAGCTGTTCTGACCACTCACACATGCTCCATTTCCAGGTATCTTGCAAACAGAATACCTCCAAGGCATTCAGGGCTCCAGATTCCAATCCTTATTTGTTTCTTATTCACATAACCTGTGTGTCTTTCAGAACCCTCTACAAGCAGTCTCACATGCATTTCTCATCCTCAATATAATCTGCTCTGGTTTTCAAGATCCTGCTATGTCTGTGGCTCTCCGCCCTCCGAAAAGAACACACAGTGTCATCTCTTCACCTCTGTCCTGGTTGCCCCATTGAAATCTACATGTTCTATCTCTTCCACCTGCTGGGATCTAGAAGGATGACATTGTCGAGCTGAATACCACTAAATTTTTCACTGAATTCTAAAGGATCTCAGTGCTTTTGACTGCTCGAGTGAATACAAAAGAACCTGAAGCTTCTCTGGTGCTGGTTTGTAGTCTTTTTGCTTAAAAAAGAATCCCCAAATTTCCCAGGGCCTTTTACCAAGTCACATGTTCACCAGGTCCTTCTTTTTACCATTCCTACAACATCGTAGGTTTTTTAGATTCCCCTATAACATGTTCCTATCCTGTAGACCTTATCTCTCACTAATTTTATCCCCATTAACGGTGTGCCCTCGGTTTCTTTGAATCTTTCGTCACTGGCTGTAACACCCTAGCAACACAAAATCTATTTCTCTGTGTGTCCTGCTCTTCTTTAGTGAGGGATAGCTCTAGCACTGAGACTATAATCTTTTTTTTTTTTAGATTATAATCTTAAATGGCTTCTAGGGTCAGGGAAGTAATACAATGTTTGAATAATGGCTGACTATATAATTAGGAGTGGTGGAGATTGTGGCTAACTGGAGAGGATAAGTCAAAACTACAGGCTTTCAAATTCCAAATTTGTGGGACAAAGAAAATTCACCGATTGTCCAAAGAGGCTAGTGTTTAAACCACTGTTTAGGCTTGTGTTGAAGTATTTCTGTTTTGCAGGACTTTTCCTGGGCAGAACATTATCTTCTCACCTGGTGGAGTTAGAAGATATTATTTACAACTCTTGCAGAAAATGGCAGTAATTAGAAAGGGAGACTGAGGAGAGGGTTTATGCAAATGTTAGAATATCATTTCTTTACCATTTTTTTCACTTAGCAATGTTCATTTAGCAATTTTTTCATTTAGCTATTTTTTTAAAATACATTTTTATTGATTTCAGAGAGAAAGGGAGAGGGAGAGAGAGAGAGAAGCATCAACAATGAGAGAGAATCATTGACTGGCTATCTATGCCCATACTCTTACCACATTGCCTCCTCCTTCTCTACTTGCACATGGCTTCATAGGAAGTTCCCTATGAGCAGTTGGCTGAAGAATAAAACAATTTAGGGTTAGTTTGAAAATGGTCTTGTATGATAGGCTAACTCTACTAAAAAATGGATGGCTGCATTATATAGCCCACTCCAAGGTGGTCCGAAGGATAGTGTAAAGGAACTTCCTCCTGGAGAGTAGAGCTCAAGCAGTGTACCTGGTTGTTCATTGTGCCTGAAAAGAGAGATGGTCAGAGGTACATGGATAGAAGCTAATGATTTGGCTGGATAGTCAGGGACATGAAAGTAACCTTATTGGAAAGCTGGTGACAAGTAAGTCTGGGGAAATGTTATGTGGTCAGAGGCATATGAATGGTCACAGAGAGTGAAAAGATATTGTGTTCCACGTGAATGCATACAAAGGGCAGCCTCATTAGAAGCAGATGTTAATAATCAAATGGACAAGAAGACCTGTCCTATAGTTATTAGTCAGCTTCTTTTCCAGCCATCCCTGTTCTTGTCTAATGAACTTATGAACAAAGTGGATCACTAGGCAAAGAAAGTGGTTACTGTACTAGCTGTGGTGACTGATTCTAATAAGGAGAAATTGAGAAGCTACGGATACAATGGAGGTAATGAAGAGTATGCCTGGTGGAATCCTGGGAGCATCTCTTAGACACATAGAATTACACATTACTATGTGATTAAAGTCATTAAAAAGCTACCATAGCCCATTTAGGCACAACTGTTAAAGAGCTAGACCCTTCAAGGAACATAGGTTTGGGTTTCCCCACCAGATCACAATTAGCTGAGGAGCTTGCTGAGAGCAAAGGAATGCAGTAATGGAAAAGGGCACCTATAAATGCCATTGCAACCATTTCAGAAACAAAGTACAATAGTTATGAGTATTTTCCTTATGTTGATATGGATATCCTATCTAATAAAAGGGCAATATGCAAATTAACCATCACTCCATCACAAAGATGGTGGAGTCAATACCCACAAGATGGCAGCACCCAATCCTCTCAGCCCCACCAGAGTCCCCCAGTCCTGGGGGTGGGGTTGCAGCCACTGAGAGCAGGCAGTGAGAGTGGCCTGGCAGAATGCTTGCTTCATCACCTCAGCAATGAGGCAAGCGTTCCTTGCCTGGCCACAGATGGGCCTCAGGGCCGCAGAGAGCCTCTGGGCAGTGGGCACAGAGCAGCCAGGCCCCACAGAGAGCTACTGGTGCACAGATTCGTGCACAGGACTACTAGTGTATATATATATATTTAACCAATTTATTTTATCTTTCCCTCTCCCATTCTCCTACTACTTAATAAAATTTGTAACAGCAGTTAGCCTTATATCTCAGTATTTAAGGTACAGAATATGAAAGGAGAAGTGCCAACCTTTCATTTAGATGTTTATTACATATGCCATCTGGTCAATCAAAAGAGGTGTATATGGATGCCATGTACACAAGGGGTGGACTGTGGTAATGAGTAGCACTTGCCAACTTCTCATTTAAATGTTTATTCCAGATGCTATATTGTCACATGGCTCTATTATCTGCACACAAAAAAATTACCCAAATAACCTAGCAAAAATGTATCAATTTATATATATTCTTACCATGAGTAATAGTTAGAGGTCAATGTTATCATAATTCAATCTATTCTGCTATAACAGAACAGTTCACCTCATTCATTCAACAACATTTCTGGAATGCCTAATACCAGTGTAGGTCAGCACAGCAGAGATGCAGGAATGAGCAAGACACAGGCCTCATGTCTTACAAACCAAACAGTTTACTCCCTTCTCACCTGATTGAGAAAAGCTATGAAATGACCTCTTCAAGAATAACATCTTTCAATGAGAAAAAAGGAATTTGGAATTGGAGAATTTCAGAACTGTAATAACAGTGTTCCTGCAGAAACTTCAATAATAAACATTTTTATAGCTATAGGTGTATAGCTGTAAAGTGTGACTACACTGAGATAATCTATGGTTTTATCACATTCATGGTTGCCTCTCTTTTCCTATCGTCATCAGCATGATCATTAGCACAGGCTTCAAACATAGACTCATCACCTTTTCGCCCATCGTTATGTTCAAAGGGATCAGAGTTATTAAAACACAGCAGCTCTGTGTTGAAAATAAAGCTGTTTTTTACTCACAAAGTTAGTTCCTGAAAGAGATCAGGTAATAAATAACCTATAGCAGTAAATGGTCGGGATATATCTGGGTGGGGTGGTGGGTGGGTGAGCAGGATCTCATCTTATAAAATGGCCACAACACCTCAGATGAGACCCAGTGCTGCAGGCTAATAACAGAGGACAGGGTAGATAAAGGTTCTATGAGAGTTACCTACATGCCTGATTCCCCAGCTAAATCGTGAGCTCCGCAAGGGCACTAATTGTGGCTTCTTTATCTTCACATGCTTTTGAACAAAATTCAGATGAATTTGTCACCAGCTCTGTTGACCTTAACTCACACATTAGACTCAACAAAACTATTTGAATTAAAAAAAAACTATCTGAATTAAAGCTTACAGATATAGTCTTGGCCAGCATGCTCAGTGGTTAGAGTGTCAGCCAGCGCACTCAAGGATCAAAGGGTCACAGGTTCAATTCCTGGTCAAGGGCACTTACCTTGGTTGCAAATTCAATCCCAGCCCCAGTCTGGGTGTATTCGGGAGGCAACCAATCCATGTGTCTCTCTCACATTGATGTTTCACTCTCTCTCCCCCTCCTCTCTCTCTTTTTATCTCCCCCTCCCCCCTCTCTTTTACTCTTTCTAAAAGGCAATGGAAAAAATATCCTTGGGTGAGGATTAACAGCACAAAACAAAAAACACATACAGATATATTCTGATACACTCTAACATAACACTTTGTGACAGACTTTGTTCTAGTTCTTTACCCATATCCATTCACCCCTTATTTTTTTATATTTTCTCACCCAAGGATATGTTTATTGTTTATTGTTGTTGTTGTTGTTGTTGTTTTAGAGAGAGAGAGAGAAACATCAATGTAAGAGAAACATCGATTGTTTGCCTCCTGTACAGGACCCAACTTGTAAGTATGTGCCCTGAAAGAGAATCACACCCACAGCCTTTTTGGTGAACAGGAGGACGCTCCAACCAACTCAGCCACCTGGCCAGGGATGCCCTTTTTTTTTTTTAATATTGAGAGCTGGGTCCCCCGCCCCCCTTCAAAGAAATAATACATTTAGTTAGTAACACTACTTCCTCAGACCCTTCATAGCTAAGGTAGCAATGTGACTAAATTCTGGCCAACAGATAGTAGTGTAAGTTGCTGGTAAAGCATCTGTGAACACTTTGTAAAAGCAACACATGTGTTTGGCCCGTATCTCTTGCTTTCCTCTTTCCCCACCTGGAGGGAGAGTGCATGTGATGCATTGATGGGCATCAGCCATCTTGTGACCATGAAAATTAAGGTTGCACCCTAAGGCAGTCTACCCCAGCCCTGGGCAGTTTACCCCCTGACTTTTTGTTGCCTGAAATAAAAAAATAAAATAAAAAACTTACTTGTTTAAAACTGTTGGTTGAGCTTTATGTACTTGCAGCTGAAGACAGTTCTAACAAATTGACAAAAAACCATTTTAAATTATAGCTCTTTTTAAAAATATTTTTTATTGATTTTTAGGGATAGAGAGTTAGAAACATTGATGAGAGAGAAACATCAATCAGCTGCCTCCTGTACACCCCCACTGGAGATGTCCCCACAACCAAGGTACATATCCTTGACTGGAATCAAACCTGGGACCCTTGAGTCTGCAGGCCGATGCTCTATCCACTGAGTCAAACCGGTCAGAGCTATAGCTCATTTTTTAATTGTACCAGTTATATTCTTACCTAATGAAAAATGCTGGGCCCTTTAGAAAAGTTTCTCATAGTGTGGCCCATACATAAATCTGCATCAGAATCACGCAGGCTGCTTGTTTATGAAGATAAATGTCCCAGGAGCTTGTTTGACCAACCTGACCTCCTAACCAAGCATCAGAATGGATGGGTCATGGCCTGGGAATCTGCCTTTTAACACCCCAGGTGATTCCTGTGTTCAGGAAATCCCGAGAACGACCACCAATAATCCACATAAGCTTGAGTCATTTGCTGGGCTGCAAGGTAAATGTTTCTAATTTTTTGCTTGGTTTTCAGTTCTGCACCAAATCCCCACACTTAACTTGAATATAATTAAGGAGGGTCCAACTTCCTTCTGGAAGAGGGATAATCTGGCAAGCTTTAGAAAGAGCACACAATTTCCTATGTGGTTTTTAGCAAATGTTCTTGCTTTATCAAGTTTATTTTAACTAAATTTGTTAACACTGCCAATCATATTCCCATTTTATATGATATGCAGTACTCAATATCATATTTCAATTGTCTAGCAAATTTGAAAGGAACGTGATCTAATATAATTGATTTAATATTCCTTTTGTGAGTTATTAATTCCTTTTAGGCTTAGAATAATCTTATCCAATTTTGTCTTTCTTATTGTACTAGAAGTTCTTCTTATATGAAAGAACATAGATAGATACAATCTTTTAAACCCCCAATCTTGAATTCAAGGATGATCAGAGGTCATTTATTGAGTAGTAACAGAGATCCTTGACCACTATTGCACTCCCTAAACCATTCTTGACCTTGTCTTTTGGAACCTCATTTCTCAAAGCACCTCAAAGTACATTCCCTTCGCTTGTCATTATGTTATCCTCAACTCATTCCTGATTCCTCACCTTTGCTTATGTTGTTTCACCGTCTAGTTTAACTAAGCTCCGCTTCCTCTATGGAGCCTTCTTCAATTGCTCCAACCCAGTTAGCTAGTTCTCTTCAGTAATCCCATTCTAATCATCATCATTACCAAACAATTTTCTAAATCTTCCCCAAAGAGATTTATTGCCTGTTAGGCTCCTACTAAAAATCCTTCAATAGCACCATGTTCCCAACAATGAATACACTCTGAACATCCCACAAAGGACACTCTGCTAGGTGCCTGAGATATACAAATGTATAAAACACAACCACTGTCTTGCAGGTGCTATGGGCTGATGAGTTATTCACATCTGGGACACACTTGAGTTCTCAAGTGCTCTACAGAGATCACTGGAAATGCCTTCAAGCCCCTCCGTGGTCTGCCTACAATTGATTTTGCTTACTTTATCCCCCATTATTCCCTTTCTTTTTATCCAAATAGCTGGGCTAAGTACCCCTCTCCAAATACATCTGCTACCTTTCTGTCTCTTTGATCTCACTTTGATCTCTGTTCCTGAAATGGCCTCTTCACTTCTCTACCCACATCGATTCTGACATGTCCTTAATGACGCAGCTTCCAATAACACCCTCTTCATGAAATGTTTTAATTGCTCATGAAGTTCCAATTAAGTCAGTTTTCTTAAAAAAGAACCTGATGTAACATCAAATGCAATGACTGGTTTTTGATTAAGTCTGGTTTGAACAAACCAGCTCTAAGAGATATTTTGGGGAAATTTAGAGAAGTTTGAATTTGAACTTGGTACAAAATGATATTAAGGAATTATTGTTAAATTTATGAGGAATCATAAGGTTATTGTAGTTATGTAAAATAAAGCCATTTGTTTTAAATATGAGAACCAAATTGGAATGGAATGTTACCATGCTGTAGCTTAAAAATGGATGAAGTACGCATAGCAAAATGTGAAAATTTGATAATGATGATATAGATGTTTTCAGATGAATCTTTCTACCTTTCTGTGTATTTGAAAATGTTTCTAATCAAAAGTAAAAACAAGCCCTAGCCGGTTTGGCTCAGTGGAGGGGCTCCAGGTTCAATTCCGGTCAAAGGCACATGCCCAAATTAAGAGCTTGACCCCCAGTGAGGGGGCATGCAGGAGGCAGCCAATCAATGATTCTCTCTCATCATTGATGTTTCTATCTCTCTTGCCTTCTCCCTTTTGCTCTGAGATCAATAATATACATATATATTATATATATATATGTATATGTATATATATTAAAAGTAAGCAATTTACTAAAGAAAATTTAGGGAAAAATAAAAATAACACAAATAAAAAGAAGCTATTACCCTAGCTAATTTTGCTCAGTGGATAGAGCACCAGCATGCGGACTGAAGGGTCCTGGGTTTGAGTCTGGTCAAGGGCACATATTAGGGTTTCAGGCTTGATCCCCAGTGGGGATATGCAGAAGGCAACCAATCAATGATTCTCTCTCATCATTGATGTTTCTCTCTCTCTCCCTCTTTCTTCATTTCTGGAATCAATAAATATATATATATATATATATATATATGTAAAATAGTAATAAAATAAAAAGAAGCTATTATCCTACCATACAGAGATAATTATTATTTATATTATGATGCATTTCATCCTAAGCATTTACAAATATAACTGTTTTATGTTATAAAATTGTGATTACTCTGGATTGTTTTATATTGATCTCAGATTTTTTTAAGGATATGTGTTTTGTGTGTTTTTTATTCTTTATGAATTGAGGTATTACATATGGCCCTTATTACAATGGGCCCTTATTCTCCCATTGTCCCCTTACCTCCCTGCTCATGCCTTCATCCCCCTAGTGTCTGTGTCCATTGGTTATACTTATATGCATGCATACAAGTCCTATGATTGATCTCTCCTCCTTCCTTCTAACCTCCCCTGCCTTCTCTCTGAGGTTTGACTGTCTGATCGATGCTTCTCTGTCTCTGGATCTGTTTTTGTTCATCAGTTTATGTTATTCATTATATTCCACAAATGAGTGAGATCATGTATTATTATCATGTGAGATTTATAATATGTTTTTATTTGTTTTAGAAAGAAAAGGAGAGAGAGAGAGAGAGAGAGAGAGAGAGAGAGAGAGAGAGAGAGAGAGAGAGAGAGAGAGAGATAGCATCAATAAGCTGCCTCTTGCATACACCTTACTGGAATCAAACTGGCAACCTTTTGGTTCATGGGACAATGCTCAGTAAACTGAGCCACACCAGCCTGGGCATGTTGACCTCAGGTTATAAAAGAACATATGCCAACCCCACCCGAGTTTCTAAGTGGTTAGAGCATCCACTGCAGACTGAAGGGTGAAGGGTTCGATTCCTTCAAGGGCACATACCTCTGTTGCAAGCTTGGCATGCAAAAGGCAACCAATCAATGTGTCTCTCTCACATCAATGTTTCTCTCTCTTTCTGTCTCTCCTCCTTTCTTCCATTCTCTCTAAAAAATAAATGGAAAAAAATATCCTTGGGTGAGGATTAACATCAACAAAAAGGAACATATACCAAAAGTAGAAAGAAGAGCACATAAAAAGAGAGTGATGCATTTTGTAGTTATGTTATATAACAACAAAAATTAAAATACAACCCTGACTGATTTGGCTCAGTGGATAGAGCCTTAGACTGCAGACTGAAAGATCTCAGGTTCGATTCTGGTCAAGGGTATATACCTTGGTTGTGGACACATCCCCAATGGGAGGTGTGCAGGAAGCAGCTGATCGATGTTTCTCTCTCATCAATGTTTCTAACTCTATATCCCTCTCTCCTCCTCTCTGTAAAAAATCAATAAAATATTTTTAATTAAAATACAAAAATGTTTAAACTTTAAGCAGATGTTTGCAGACAAACCTAATTCTCCTAGACTCACAAACCAGCAATTAATTATCTTACAATCTTAAATTCCACAGATTGGCTTTTCACTGGTGCATTTCAAATCATCCCAGAATCAATTGCTTCTTTGCAGTTCTCCCCACTTGTAGTCCTCATGGTGGGCTCTCCAGGGTACCACATACTTTATTGGAGGAAATCCCCAGCCTGGCTAACTGGGATGACCATGGTCCTCAGCTACCCGCGCTGGGCTGTCACTGCTGCTGCGCCATCTCTCCTCCAGTCTCTTGTTCTTCAAACTCCTTCTTCCTAAGGCTCCTGACTAATCCACTCCTCTCCTTTTCACTGTTCCTTTCTTCAACATCTTGCCAATGTTAGCTCCAGCCACATGATTCTTTTTTTTTCTTTACAGAAATATTGTTTGTATATTTTATTTATTTTCGCAATCACATATAATAATATTAAATACAACTTTAAAGTCAGAAATTGCTAAACATCCCACCACATCAGTGCAACTGATTTTACATTTACATTTTCTTTGGTTCATCTCTGGGGATATTTATACATATTTCATACCGTGAATATGCTATTTAAAATTTTCACTTACATGGTAAAAACTTTTATGTTATTATATAATTTGTGGATATATATATATATATATATATACTGTTAATCCTCACCTGAGGATATTTTTCCATTGATTTTTTAAAAGAATGGAAGGGAGGGGGAGAGACAAAGAGAAACATCGATGTGAGAGAGATGCATCAATTAGTCGCCTCCCACCTGCACCCTGACCAGGGCTGGGGATGGAGCCTGCAACCGAGGTACGTGCCCTTGACTGGAATCAAACCTGGTGCCCTTCAGTCTGTGGGTCAACACTCTATCCACTGAGCCAAACCAACTAGGGCTGTGGTTTTAAAACCACATAGTCCAAGGATTAAAA
The DNA here is from genome assembly GCA_027563665.1 of Antrozous pallidus. Lineage (NCBI taxonomy): Eukaryota > Metazoa > Chordata > Mammalia > Chiroptera > Vespertilionidae > Antrozous > Antrozous pallidus. The sequence goes on from CM050521.1 coordinate 21,158,091, forward strand.
TGCCTTCCAAGGACCTGAAATAAATTGAAACCATTTCCTGGTTATCAGATACTTTAAATACTTAATCCTGTAATCTGTTTTGTACATTTCCTATGTACAAACTTCCTCCAAAGTCAGTACCTATATTTTCTACATTATTTTGTTTTTGTCTTATTTATTTTTCTTTCTTTTTTTCTACATTATTTTTTTAATATATTTTATTGATTTTATACAGAGCAGAAGGGAGAGGGATAGAAAGTCAGAAACATCGATGAGAGAGAGACATCGATCAGCTGCCTCTTGCACGCTGGGGATGTGCCCGCAGCCAAGGTACATGCCCTTGCCGGAATCGAACCCGGGACCCTTCAGTCCACAGTCCGACGCTCTATCCACTGAGCCAAACCGGTCTCGGCTTTTCTACATTATTTTAAATGGCTGCATAACACTCCATATTATGGAGGTAATTTTCTTTAATTTAATGCTTTGAATAGTTAATTCACTCCCTGTTTAAAAAACCAGAAGAAAAATAAATAAAAATCAGAAGAAAATGAAATGGAACACAGTGAAAAGTCTCTCTCCTTGTTTCTCACCTCACTCTAGTATGTAACCAACCTCCTTTCTTTGTTATCATTCGGGAGTTTATTTAGGTAGATGCAAGCAAATGTAAGTGTCATTTCTTAATTTCACCTTTCTTTTTTTTAAATGTTCCGTTCACTTTTCAACATATCTCCATATTTCTTTTTTTTTAATATATTTTATTTATTTCTTACAGAGATGAAGGAAGAGGGATAGAAAGTCAGAAACATCGATGAGAGAGAAACATCGACCAGCTGCCTCCTGCACACCCCCTACTGGAGATGTGCCCGCAACCAACATACATGCCCTTGACCGGAATCGAACCTGGGACCCTTCAGTCCGCAGGTCTACGCTCTATCCACTGAGCCAAACCAGTTTCGGCTCATCTTCCTTTTTTAACCAGAATGTATTCTATACACTGTTCCTAACTTTGCCCTTTCCACTTAATAATTTGTCTTGGAGATTGTTCCAACTCAGTACATTGAGTTTCTTCGTTCTTTGTTCTGCATCTGCATGTCTTCCTTCTGGACAGGCGCCATCTCTGACTTCCACTGTGGTCAGCCCACTGACTCCTGATCCCATCTTTTATCCATTAACTCCAAAACCTTGTCCCCTCCATTTTCCACCACAACCCCTTTTTACTGGCTGGTTTCGCCTACAAGCATGTCATGTTTCTGTATGCTAAAAGAGAGCGTTCCTCTTGTTATGAGGACTCTTAAAGCTCCTGTAACCTTCAAACTGGATTGAGGTGTCCACAGTCTTCATTCACAGCTTCCATTTCACCCCATTCCCTCCTCGATCTCTTGTGACCTGGCTTCCTCTTCCTGTCTATACTGAAACTCATCTTTGGATGTCACCTAATGGAAACACTCAACAGTGTGGTCTTTTTCTGTCTCCGCCCGAACACTTGAAAATGAGTACCCATTTTTTGTTTACCATTCACACCTTAACCTCTTGAAAAATTACTTCTGCCCACCCCTTTGTACTAAAACTGATCTTTAAATGGCCAACTAACCTTTTAATGGACAATCTCCCAAGAATCTGGCCTTGGCTCACTTTGTTAGCCCCCACACTTGGTGTTCCTATTACCCCTACCCCCACCATAGGCTAGCCCTAGAGATTCTATCTTCACTGCTATCCTTTCCTATCAGTTCTGTCCGTTACCTCTAAATCAGATCCTAATTGTTGATGTCTAGACTATTAATAATAGTGGTCTCCTAATAAGCCATTCTCTCTACAGCCTCTTTCCCTCTCTAGCTGAAAAAATAAAGCATTCCCTTCTTCAAAACTCTTAATTTCCAAATGGGTTAAGAACTAACTCTCCAATCTTCTATTCAAGTTCTTCCACTACTTTAACTCAATTCAACTTGTGTTGACATCAGTTGGCATTATCTTCCACGGCTTTAGAAGCATACCCTGTGCTCCAGCCAAACCGTTCTGCTCTAAACACAGCCTGCTTTTGCGGCCCAGGCTTTGGTTCACCCTTCTGTCCACTTGGATTACATTTGCCCTCTGCTATTCTAAATCTCATCCTCCCAACTAATTCTACCTGTCATGATATCACCACTAACCCTCCACCGAATATGTTAGAGTTATCTGTGCGGTTATCATATTTTGCTACTGGATTCTGAACTCTGTTAAGACAAAATTTTGCATGTAGTGAGCCCTTCTATGTGTCAACCTGCGCTAAGTGACTTGTACGCATTATCTCACCTAACCCTCCCATCAACATTGTTAGGCCAGGACTCTCCCCATTAAACGTTAAAGAAACCGAGGCTCAGAGAGATTAAGTAGCTTGCCCAGGATATGCAGCTGATGAGGGTGGAATCAGGTTCCTCCCCCACACTCAAGGTCTTAGTCCATTTGGGCTGCCATAACAAAAATACCGTACATTGGATGGCTTATAAACAACAGAAATTTATTTCTCACAGCTCTTGAGGCTAAATCCAAGATCAAGGCACCTACAGATTCAGTGCTGACGAAAGTCTACTTCCTGCTTCATAAGCAGCTGTCTTTCCGCTGTGTCCTTACGTGGGAGGAAGGTGAGGCTGCTCTCTGGGGTCTCTTTTACAAAGGCATCCATCCCATTCATGAGGGCTCCATTCGCAGGACCTAAGCACTTCCCAGAGTCCTCGTCTCCTAATGCCATCACCTTTCAACATAGGAAAGGGGGAAGGATACAAATATTCTGTCTACAGCACTCATGTTTGTGTTCCTTATGGTAGCCAGCACAGAGTCCACCGCCTACAGCGTGTGTCAGATCAACATGTTAAAACGGTGTCTGTGTGTACACCAAGACTCTAAGGGAGCAGGGAGTGGAGATTGAAACAGTAATAAATTTGGAAGGCAGAATTGTTGGGGATGTTATCAAATGTCCACTATTGGGTTATAGAGTTTCAGAAATAAGCATTTAAAATGTATAGTTACCACGCAGGATTGCAGCTACTCCTAAATATTCTCTAATTGTCATTTATAGGTTCGTTTTGTCTCCCTGATTTTACTGCCATTCCCCCTGGATTACCTCTCTGCTCTCCTGGGAGCATTGCTCAACTCAGGGTTCCCGTACTCGTTGATTTTAACGAATGTGTGTTTGTATATGTGCTCGGCCACGGGGTAGAGGACGTGATGCGGGGTGCATTCCCCCCTTCCCTTTCCCCGCGAGCAGCTGCAGCCTGGATGCTCTCTTTCTCGGGGGAGCAGGCAGAACCGCTGACCCTTCCGCAAGTTGTCCCTCACCGAACAGGTGTCTCCCCCTCCTCTCGGAGCAGAGGGATGGCAGGACCCTCAGTGACATAGGCGACCCACCAATGAGAAGTCAGGCCTTGGCAGCCGCGCCAATGGGAAACCGGGGGCGGGCCCGGTTTCCTGGGAGCCCAGCGGGCGGGACTGGTCCCCGGGCCGCCGCGGAGTCTCCGGCGCTCGCGCTGCCCGCGGCCGCTCGCGCGACTCCCGGCGGCTCCGGTGGTGGCGCCGTTCGCCTGCCCGCGCTTCTCGGGGACGCAGGGCTCGGCACCTCCCGCCGCGGCGCAGCTCCCCGCGGCTCGGGCTCCGGCGGTGGCGCGGCTCATGCCCCCGGGCTCCGAGCGCGCAGGTGGGCCGGCCGCTGCGGGGAGATAGGCCCCCGGGGGCGGCGGCGGCGGGACCATGGCCCGCAGACCCGGGGCGCCGGCCGCCTACGGGGAGGACTTCTCCTTCGTCAGCCCGCTGGTGAAATATCTGCTCTTCTTCTTCAATATGCTCTTCTGGGTGAGCCTTAGGGGTCGCGGGGGCACCCGGGCTGCAGACACCCCGGGAGGGTGGAGTGCGCCGCCCGCGGCAGAGGAGGGGGCGTCCTGGGACACCCAGTTCTAGGCGAGCGTGGCGAGCCGCACTGCCTAGTTTTCGAGGCTGACGGCACTTTGGGGTAATTTTTCCTGGGGAGGGACACCACAGGGTCGCTGTGTCTGGAGGGGGCGTTGGGTGCAGGGGGTGTAAGGGGTTCAGTAAAGACTTAGGGGCATTCTCTGGGCATCGGATGAGGGTCTGTGTGAGGCCAAAGAGGTGGGTTGGAGCGGGAGGAGCGGGTTTTCCTGTTGGACCAAAATAGACCCACTGGTACAGTCATGACTGGGGGGACTTTCAGGCCTGGGGACCGGGAGGCCCTGCTGGCAAAGAAAAAAGAGAAAGAGGGGAAAACCCAGACCTTCCTCCCCCTTACCTCGGAGAGAATGGGTTAAGGGGCTTTTATCGCTTCCTCTTGCAGGCCTCTGGTGCCCCCTGTCCTCAAAGGCTGAGAAGGGACAGCAATGGCCTCCAGGTGTGGATGTCTTTCCCAGCACTGTCCCAAACTTCGCCCCCTTTCTCAGGACCGCAGGCGTCTCAGAGGTCTGCCGGTCTTCAGCATCTTTAAACAGGACTCAGGGTTGGGCTGGAAGACCAGGGGGATTTTCACAATCTTCTGCTTGGGGGTGGAAGAGTGGAAAAAACCTTAGACTGGGGTGGCCTAGCTTGTCATCCCCACGCCGCCTTTGATTGTTGACTACGTTGGGCAATATGTCCACCCCTGTAGGCCTGAGTCTCCTCCTCCATTAAATCAAACCCAGTTCGATCAGGGATGGCAGGAATACTCTGCTGGAACTGAGAATCCAGCTGGACCAGACCATGAAATGTAATTCAATCCTGTTTCATGTCTAGAGGGTCCCTGGGCCCCTCTGGATCTAAGAATGTAAGGAGCTTCACCCCCATTCCCCTTTCTTCTTCCAGCTCCAACTCCACCGGAGCTGCCGCTCTAGGTACCGGTTATGCTTACCCCTCTCTGCCTGAGACCTGAAGTTCACACTTGCAGGAGGGAGTAATTATGAGTCTGAAATATGTTTCTGAGGAGAGGGAGCAGGCCAGGCATCTAAGCCAGTTGTGAAGGTTTCACAGGCTGCCGTGTGAAGAACAGACACAGCGTCAGTGCTAGCTGTTGGAACAGATGAGAGAGCCTGGAGAGTGATGACAGCTGTCCCTCTCAGCCATTGTCCTGGGGAAAACGAAGTTTGAGCGCTTAACAAATTCTCAGATTTTTAGAACTGGGGGGAAAAATTTCGAGAGAGCATGTCCAGCACCCGCGTTTTACGTATGAGAAAGCTAACACAGGGAGATGGTCATTGTTTTATCCAGGGTCCAACAGCTCGTTACTAGGCTTGACCTGGCAACTTTTCTACTCAACCACAGTGCCTGCCTTGAGGGGACGTTCTCGGCCCAGATGGCTGCTACTGTAACTAGAGTTTTAGCAGTATTAGTAGTTAACCAGACAACCCGAGTTCCCATAGTGTAGGTTCTGCTTCAGCTGCAGATTAGAAGAGAACGAGAGAAAATCTCCCCACCACTCTGCCAGGGCCTGGGGATATCCTAAAGGGAACTCCACACCGAAGGGCAAGTCCCGAAGAACCCTCCTACATTGTCACTGAGTGTGCCAGGCCACTGGCATGCCATCCTCAAGGATGACACACTATCCTCGGTGCTAGCACCAACATCTCGGGACCCCAGATCCTCAGGCTGACTTCCTCTCTCAGCCAAGACTGCACCTCTTTCAGAGCCTTTGGCACCACACCCTTATCTGTGCTCCCCAGTGGCAACAACAGCTGGGTGCATCTGTTGCACTTGTGTTCATGGTCATTTTCTTGGACTTCCCCACTCCATTCCACCCCCCTTTTACCAGACAAATGACTTGGGGAGGCTGCAGTCAGGGAGAGAGCTTGGCTCCATGGACCCATTTACCTTGGTCAAGATGCTTCATCTGCGGTCAGAGGACCTGGCTGACCAGGCTGACACAACCCCAAGTTAGAGAAGAGCCCCTTCTTGGTTCTCCTTTAGGCTCATGGAAGCCAAAGGCTCTAGAAATAGCACAGGGAAGGACAAGTTTCTTTCTGGCACCTGCTTACTGTGCGACCCGAAGCCAGTATATCTGTCTCTCTGTCAATCTTTGTACTCTAAAAGAGAACATTTTTCTGCTTCTGTGAACTATTTAAAGATGAATGCATCACCTTGGGGACTGTTTTAGTTCTTCAAGACTTGGGGCTGGATCTAAGGATGCATCTCTCTGTGTCCTGGTATCCCTGGGACGTTGACCTTCCCGGGGACAGCACTTTTTGGGTCTTCCTAAGGATCAGTTCTCCCCCAGGCCCAGAGCTGCAGAATTTCATTCCACACAAGTACAGCTGGGGATGCAGCGCTGCTTCTGCAGATCAGGGTCATCTTTCTTCCCATCCCCTCTCCAGGGACTGGTCACTGGGTTTTCTTTGTTGCTGCAGACTTCCAGAATCCTAATCAAATTCCCTTCTTCTGGCCAGGAGGCACCCATGGTTGGGACTGTCCACCCACTCTTTTTCCAGGCAGAGTGTTCTGGGAGCTGAGTATGGATGATGTTTGTCTTTGCCTGGAGTACATTGGGAGGGTAGCCAGCATCGTCTGTGCTCATGCTCAGTGATGCAGAGGTGGCAGTGGTTACCTCTGCTGCTGCTCTAGGAGCCCTGCCTGTGGGGGGATTTGGAGCCTGACTCGGAAAGCTCCTTTGGGACCAGGACCAATTGCTCCTCTTTCCATTTTGCTTGGGAGTTCTGATTTTCTCCCCAAAATCATTGGGATCCCATGGCTTGGAATAGTTGTCCTAAGATACCAAAAGTTGTATTTAAATCTTTCAGTCAAAAAATAGTTACCTCACCCTGGCCAGTGTTTTTCAGTGATTAGAGTAGAGTGTAAGCCCATGCTAACCAAAAAGTTGTGGGTCAGATTCCTGGTCAAGGGCATGTACCTGGGTTGCAGGTTCGATCCCCGAGACCCGTCAGGATGTGTGTAGGAAGCAATCAATTGATCTTTTTCCCCTCTCCCCGCTTCCACTCTCTTTAAAAATCAATGGGAAAATATACTCGGGTGAGGATTAACAACAACAAAAAGAAACAGCTGCCATTCCTCACCAACAGAGGGACGGCTCTGTGCAGAGGGAAGACAGTGGGGTGGTACATGCTTTATCAGCCTTGGGCATACGTTAGCGGAACGTTATCAGCACTGCCCTTAGCAGCCTCCTCCTTCTTGTTGTTCCTTTTCCCACTTGGGGCAACAGTTGGGGTGACTTTTGAGTCATGCAGAATCCGGAAGCTCAGACCTCCAGCCCGTGGCTCAGCCCAGACTTCCTTGGTATCCATGCCTCAGGGCTCCCACAGCGCCTTATACATATTTTTATTGTCAGGCCCCTTATCTGTGCTGCGGTTATGTGTTTGTTTATGTCTCCTCTAGACTTCAGGCTCCTGAGGATAGATTAACTTCTGTATTCTCAGTGCCCAGCTGTGTTTGGCAAAGAGTGGGTATTTGTTGAATGTTTACTGGATGGCAAATGAGAGAGCAGACCCTACAGGGTGGACATGCCCTTCCTTCCTCTCTCAGGGACATTAGTCTGTCAATATGCATCACAACATTAAGTCTTGGAGCATTCCTGCTAGGGGTTATCCAAGTGTGTTCTCCTTTGCAGTAGTAGGTCCTGTGGCCTTCTCAAGCCAGGTCTGAAAAAATGACAGCCATCCTCTCCTTCAAGGCAGATATAATTACAGTTTGTAGCACCTGGATTTTTTTACTTCCAAAACAGTGCACAAGGACCCCCATTCACGTCCTCCCTAGCCTGACGAAGGCCTCTGATGAAGTATTTTCTTCAAGGAGTTCACTTTCTTATCCAGGACCACAGTACTGGAGTCTCCAGGGCACTCAGAAAGCCCCACACATCACAGCACAATCTCTTATAATTTGACTCAGAAGCCATTATGAAATGACCAGGCATCAAGCCTGGCAAAAAACCCTCCTAAATGACACGGGTCCCGTCCCGCCACCAACACACACACACACACACACACACACACACGCCCCTAAAGACACTAGGAAGTAGAGCCCATTTTCCTCCCTTCCCCATAGATTAAGCAGGCTTCAATAAGTGAAGTAGTCACATTCTTTTTATTTTTTGAAACACCAAAAAATAAAATAATAAAACCTCATAGATATAGACAACAGTATAGTTATTACCAGAGAGAAAGGGGGATGGGAGGAGGTATAAGAGGGTAAAGGAGGGATAAATGGTGATGGAAGAAGACTTGACCTTGGGTGATAAACACACAAGACAATGTACATATGCTGTATTATAGAATTATATACCTGAAACCTATATAATTTTATTAACCAGTGTCACCCCAATAAATATTTTTTAAAAACCACCAAAAAAGAAGACAAGAACCACACCCTTTGCTGTCAAGTCACATGCATACCTTCTTAGTTCTCTAATAGCTCTCTTTGCCTTCTACCAAGTAGAAAAACATAAACTTCAAGCAGCCTTTGAAAAAATAAAACATATAGCACCTCTCAGGCTCTCAGTAGCAGGCTATGCATCAGGCTGGTCACTCCAGGGCCACAAGTTTGAGTATTTAGACAACTGTGAGCCCTTGTAGACTTCCCTTAATCATTTGTAAACTTGGGAAACCAAAACCAGCCATGGCTAAAGCGTTGGCCCTAGACATTGGAGGGGAAAGAGCCCGAATTCAGAAAGCCAAAAGCCATTTTCACACGGAGAGTTGCCACTTCAGAAACCCAGGAACAACAGTGCTGGTTTGCCTCAGAAGAACCAGGGTGTGCAGATCCTAACCCTGGCTGTGATTTCCCTGACACCCAAAATGAGAACAGAAAGCACTAAGAAACCGCAGTGCAGACCCACAGGGATGTTGGGAGGAACAGGATTTTGGTTCCTACAAAGGAATCATTCTAATATAAGCTGTCCTTCACCATCACCTTCAAAAGAAGAGGGGAGAGGACCGTGAGACAGATCCACCCACTTCACACAGACCAGATTTTAGAATGTGGAAGACAGGGCTTTCTCTTGGCGACTGGTGGGCCCTGTGTGGTGATGCTGTGTCTTCTCCTTTTGGGGCACTGTTCCAGGGGCTTCCCCTGCTGGCACCATCACTTCCTGGTGCTATCTTCCTTCCCCTTGCCTGAGCCCTACCCGAAAGGAACTGTAGGCAGCTTCTGCCCACCTCGTACATCCCATGGTGAATGCACTGGTCCTGAGGTTGCTGTGAGGCAGAGAGAGGAAGGTAGTCATGTGGCTGAGGTTGTAAGGACCTAGGTTCCAGACCCACTTCAGCCACTCACTAACTGAGTGAACCAGGGAAAGTTACTTGAATTCTCCCAACATCAGTTCTATAAAACGGAGATACTAACACACTCTTGGGGTTGTGGTCAAAATGCAGTGAAATCCTATGTAATAAAAGACTAGTATGCAAATAGACCAAATGGCAGAAGGACCAGTCACTATGACGCACACTGACCACCAGGGGGCACACGCTCAATGCAGGAGCTGCTCCCGGGTAATCGGTGCGCCTCCACAGGGGAGTGACGCTCAGTCAGAAGTCAGGCTCATGGTTTGCAAGCAGCAGCAGTGGCAGGAGCCTCTCCCACCTCCACAGCAATGCTAAGGATGTCCGACTGCCGACTTGGGCCTGCTCTCTACCTAAGCTGGCATCAGTCAGACATCCACCAAGGGCTCCCGGACTGCGAGAGGGTGCAGGCCCGAGTGAGAGAGGCCCCCTCCAAGTGCATGAATTTCATGCACTGGGCCTCTAGTAGTGATATGAAGTGTTTAGACCAATTACTATTGTGTTAGAAAGAGCTCCTAGAGCCCGGTGGGCTGGTGTGGCTCAGTGGTTGGGTGTTGAGCTATGAACCAGGAGGTCGCAAATCAATTCCCCATCAGGGCACACACCCAGGTTGCAGGCTTGATCCTCAGAGCGGGATGTGTAGAGGCAGCCAATCAATGATTGATGTTTTCATCTCTATCTCCCTCTCCCTTCCTCTCAAATCAATTTAAAAATTTTTATTTTAAGAGAGAAATAGCTCCTGGAAGTCACTTGTTGAGGGTGAATTTGAAGAGCTAGGATGTGTGCTTCTCCTGATAAGTGGCAAATAAATGGAGATTGAGCCTAACTTCAGTCTTGACCTCCCTACTATTAGCCAGAGCGAGATGATAACTAATGATGTCTTTATATGTTACTAGAGGCCCGATGCATGAAATTCGTGCAAGAGTAGGCCTTTGCAGCTGCAGCAGCTGCCTGGATCCTTCCCCAGCAGCCACAATAGCTGCCTAGATCCCACGGCTTCAGCCCTGGCCTCAGCCAGAAAGTCGTCTGGTCTAATTAGCATATTATGCTTTTATTATTATAGTTTGCAGAAAAGTTATATGTATATAACCTCTGTTATCTATGAGGGCTTTACATAGGTTCATGCTTTAAGCATTGACACTCCACCTTAGTCTTAAGATGGAAATGGACTCCCAAGAGCTAATCTGTATGTGATTTTTGGCATTTGAGCACTAGAGCCAGAAGAACTCTTATTCAGGGCCTTAGCTTGAGGCCCCTATAACCCTTCTTCTCACAGCACTGATGGCCCTGAAATAGTTTTGGGGGGACTAGAATAAGGTTGTTTCTCACAAATATCAAATTTGGCCATCTTTTCCCAATTTGTTGGAGATAATTTTATTTTCTACCATGAACATTAATACCTGTGGCTGCTTATCTACCAGCTAGTACTAGTCAATGGCAAAGGAAAGAAGACAAATAGAAACCAAATATTATAGAAAATAGGAAGCTAGTTAGAGTAGTGCCTATATTATTATTTTGAGATGCAGAGACATATGTTTAACAACTACATCATCTCTTAGTAGATCATTCCTTATTTCTATGATAGAAATTATGTTGTGCTTCCTCGCGTGACACACTGAGGACACATTATTCCTATCATATTCTTGTTAAAAAACGTGTCATCTGATCGAATTGTGAGGAAACAATCAGATAAATCCAAACTGAAGGACATTCTGCCAAACAACAGGCCTGGACTTACAGAAAACGTCAGTGTCGCCCCAGCTGGTTTGGCTCAGTGGATAGAGCATCGGCCCATGAACTGAAGGGTCCCAGGTTCGATTCTGATCAAGGGCATGTACCTTGGTTGCAGGCTCAATCCCTGGCTCCGGGTCAGGGTGGGTACAGGAGGCAACCAATCGACGGCCTCTCTCACATCAATGTTCTCTCTGTCTTTCCCGCTCTCTTCCACTCTGCCTAAAAATCAATGGAAAAATATATCCTTGGGTGAGGATTAACAACAGCAACAACAAAAAAAGGCAGAACAAGGGTTAGCAGTGGTGCTGAGAATCTGGAACCCTCATACATTGTTGGTGGGCCTGTGAAATGGTACAGCCAATGTGGAAAAACAATTTGGAAATTCTTCAAAAAATTAAACATGGAATTACCATATGACCTGGCAATTTCATTCCTATGGCCTGGCAATTCCACTCCTTGGTGCGTACCCAAAAGAATTGAAAACAGGTATTCAAACAAAAAATTTGTACACAGATATCCACAGCAACACTATTCACAGTAGCCAAGAGGTGGGGGAAAAAACCAAACGTTCACCAATGGGTGAATGGATAAACAAATTGTGTTATATCCATATGGTAGAATATTACTAGGACATAAAAAGCATGAAGTAATGATACATGTTGTAACACGGATGAACCTGAAAACATTGGGTTATGTGAAAGAAAGCAGACATAAAGAGCCACACATATTGTATGACTCCGTTTATAGGAAATGTGCAAAATAGGGAAAACCATAGGCACGGAAAGCCAGGTGGTGGTGCCAGGAGTTGGAAGAGGGGAGGGGAATGGTGAGTGACTGTTTAATGGGTATAGGGTTTCTATTTGGGATGATGAAAAAGTCCTGGAATCTGATAGTGGTGATGGTTGAACAGAAATGTGAATGCATGTAAGGCCACTGAACTATACACTTTAAAATGGTTAATTTTTGTAGTATATGTATTTTACCACAACTTTTAAAAGAGTATCTTTAAAACGAAGTGAAGGAAAAGCTGCAAAACTGTTTCAGGGTAAAGGGGACTTGATCACTAAATGCATGATCCTTAATTGGCTCCTGGATCTGAAAAAAGAAGAAAATAGTTAAAAAGACATTGTCAGGATAAGTGAAAAATGTTAATATGGACTGTAAGTTAGATAACAGTAATAGCATATTAACGCTTAAGAGAAAAATTAACATATCAAAATTGTATCTATATAATAAAAGTCTTAAGTGAGCCTTACAGCAGAACAACCAGAATGACCAGTCACTATGATGCACACTGACCACCAGGGGGCAGATGTTCAGTGCAAGAGCTGCCCCTCCTGGTGGTCAGTGTGCTCCCACAGGGGGAGCTCCACTCAGCTAGAAGCCAGGCTCATGGCTGGCAAGTGCAGTGGCAGTAGTGGGAGCCTCTCCTGCTTCCGCAGCAAGCGCTAAGGAGCAGTGCCAAGGAGCAGTAAGCCGATAGGTAAGGAGCAGTGAGCAGGCAGACATCCTCCAAGGGGTCCCGGACTGCAAGAGGGTACAGGTGGGCTGAGGGACCCACCCTCCCCCCAGTGCATGAATTTTGTGCACTGGGCTCCTAGTGGGCTATACCAACAGAGCACTATAGTTTCCAGTGCTCTGTTACCTGAACAGTTTTAAGATCTGCTGCTTTACACTTTGGTGATTGCATGCAAGAGAATCCCAGTTTAAGAAAATCTAATATAAAAAATGAGGATTTACAAAACTAGTAAATGGGGGGTGGCTATTTTTAATATATGTTTTATTTTTTTACATTTAGTTACAGTTTTTCAGATCTTCCTTGGTTTTGATGACTTTGACTATTCTGAGGAATACTGGTGAGATGCTTTGCAGAATCTGCAGAAATATCCCTCTATTGGAACTTGCCTAATGTCTTTCTCCTGACTATGTTGGAGTTATGGGGGTTGGGGAGGTAGACCACAGAGGGGTAGCGCCATTTCCATCACATCACATCATATCATACACCAGTGATTTTTCTCTGTTGATGTTGACCTTGATCATTTGGCTGAGGTTTGTTTGTTAGGGTTCTCCACTGTAAAGTTAGCCTCCCTTCTCTTCCCATACTGTACTCTTTGGAAGGAAGTTACTATGTGCAGCCCACACTTAGGAGTGGGGAGTTACACTCTGCCTCCTCAAGAGAACAGTACCTATATAAATTATTTGGAAGTCTCCTGCATGGGAGATTTGTCTTTTCTCCCTCGATTACTTATTTATTAAGTCATTTGTATCAGTATGAACTTATGGGCATTTATTTTATATTTGAGGTAATAATTCCATACTTCCTTATTTTGATGTTTCTTTGTCATATCCACATCATTGTGTGGTTTTGTTTTTGCTTGTTTTTGATCATTTCCTTATTTTCTGGTTTTACAAGAAACTCCAGGGTTATCTTGTATATTCCCTGCCCCAGTTCTAGAATGAGCCACTTTCCAAGGAGCCCAGGGAATGGCTTTTTTTTTTCATTTTTAGTTGATTACTCACCCCACATATGGATAAAGGTACTGGTGCATGCACATTATTTTACATAATTTGATTGACAACTCTTCAGGAACATGCCTTTTGCTGGACTCAGCTATTTTAAAAACTATGTCTAGTTTTTTAAAGTTTCCAGCGAGATTTTATTCTAGCCAGAATATGAAAAGCTGTTCTAAGATGAGAAGTGTCTTTATCTCCATCCATATCATGAACGGAGGTCATTGGTGATACTGTGGGTTGTTATAAAGGTTTTGTGGCAAAGACTGATGGTTGAAAGAGAATCAAATTGAGTTTGGAAATTGGCTTTAGTTCACATGTTGCCACTGCACCTATGTGCACTTGGTCAAGTATCACTTTGCTCTTACTGCCTCATCTATAAAAAGAGATGAGTGGCAGAACTCATTTCTAAGGTTCCATTCAGTTTTTAAATGCTCTGCTATTAACAGCAGGACCATTTTGGAATGGCAGGAGCTTTAAAGACTTCAGGGTCGGAGATGTGGGCAGGAATAGAAGTGTGAAAGGGCAACTTGTTACTCCAGGAGAAAGAGGCAGATCAATGACCGAAATGCAGAATTTTAGAGCTAGCTAGTGAGCTCCAGCATAAGGGGTATCATTCAGAATCATATTAAATATTAATGATAATATTAAAGTCTTAATCTTGATTGTAATATAGCTTGCAGCTGCTGCTCTAGACCCCTGGCAGGGTGTGTTTTAGGCTGTGGTTCTCAAACTTGGCTACACATTGGAATCACCTGGAATACAATCAGAACAACTGTTGCCCAAATTCCAATGCCAGAGATTCAGATATACTTGTTTTGGGATATAGCTTAGGCATCAGGAGTTTTTAAAGTTCTCCTCCCCCAACCCCATTCTAATGGCAGCCAAGGTTAGGAAGCACTGCTTTAGGCTATAGAGACTCTTGCCCCTCTCCCAGATAACACACGCACCTCCTTAAGGGTAAGGACCACATCTTACTCGTCTTTGCAGTCCTCAGAGTACCTTGTACAGAACACCTGATGAATTGGATTTGGATAGTGTATTAGTTTTCCTATTGCTGCTGTAAAAAAAAATTACCACAAACTTACAACACAAGTTAATCTTCTTACAGTTCTGGGGCTCAGAAGTCCAAAAAAGCTCTCACTGGCCTAACATCAAGGTGCTGGCAGGGATGGCTGTTTTTTTCTGGAGACTCTACAAGAGAATCCGTTTCCTTGGTTCCTGGTACCCCACCACTCCAACATCTGTTTCCATTGTCACACATATCTCCTATGACACTGACCCTCTTGCCTCCCTCTTTAAGGTCCCTTGTGGTAATATTGGGCCCAACTGGATAATCTCCCCACCTCAAGAGCCTTAACTGAATCACATTCGCAAAGCCCCTCTTGTCACATAAAGTACATTCACAGCTGGGAATTAGTACAGGACATCTTGGGGGGGGGGGGCACTATTCTATCTATCACAAATAGAGACAGAACAACTGCGATAGCTACAGGCCCATGCCTGGAATTAAGTCACTCTGTGATACATAGCAGCTCTTTACTTTCCCTTTCTTGTTTTAGCTGTGTCAGGATTTAATTAGAGATCCTCTTTGTGGAAAGTTATACACTCTTGTGAAAATTGAACATGTGAAAAAAACAGTGAGGCACCTGAAAGGAACAGAAATAAAGAGCAGATACGTATTTTTAAATGGTCCAGTAAGGTGATATTCAGAAGCGTAGTTGCCTGTGGTATGTTTTTTTTAAATATATTTTATTGATTTTTCACAGAGAGGAAGGGACAAGGATAGAAAGTCAGAAACATCGATCAGCTGCCTCTTGCACACCCCCTACTGGGGATGTGCCCACAACCAAGGTACATGCCCTTGATTGGAATCGAACCCAGAACCTCTCAGTCTGCAGGCTGACACTCTACCCACTGAGCCAAACTGGTCCTGGCCACCTGTGGTGTTTTAAAGAGCAGGCAGAGATGCTCCTTCACTCTGGCAAAGGGCTGCGCCTCTGGGCCTGAGGGACGCCTGCATCTCTGTTGTCTGGTTTTCTTGCCGCCCACTCACCCTGTTGCTCCCTGAGCCTGGTTGTGCTTAAGACAAGAAGCCAAATGGCACCTGCAACCCCACCCTCAACTATACAAGCCACTCCCTGGGCAGAGTGTGTGAGGGCCAGATGATAGCATATCTGGCCGAAGTCAGAGACGGGTTCAGATGGTTGAGGAGTAAGAAGAGGGGGCTGGGAAACACGGTTTTGGATAAGGGTTTTCCACTTACTGCTGAATACACCAGATGGTAGAGGCCCCCAAGGAAAAAATGTCTTTCTACGGAGGGATTAGCCTGACCCTGTTACCTGCTATAGGGGTCCAATTCCCTTCCCCCACGAAATCCCCGCGATGGCTCTTTCCAGCTGGTCTCTGTCGTGCAGGACAGTGGCGTCTAGCCAGCCATATCCTGACTGAGTTGGTCAAGACCCTGTTCTGAGAACTCTCTCCAGCCAGAGCTTGGCCCCAGCTATTGCCATGGTGACAGCCAGCTGCTGCTTAGCGCCACCAACCTTGGGACAAAGAAAAGGCAGCCTAAGGATGTGCAAACTGGGCAGCCCTGCTCTCCTGGTGGCCTCAGGGGGTGGCAGAGAGACCCCTTTGAGGACCCCTGGTAGTCTCTGATGGGTTGTTCCCTCAGGGCAGTCAGGAAGTTCGAAAGGCTTATATCCCTCCATTCCTCCACACTGTAATCAGGGTTTATAAAGATAAAGATTCTTTTGCCAAGGGAGTTCTGTTGTTCTTACACCCACACATTTATGCATGCATTCTTTCACTTTGGTATGCACTTTAATTCTTGAATTTGACATCATACTGACCTTCAAGAGATTTGGAGACCTGGGAGTATGCATCTACTTGTCCTGCTTTGACTTTAAGACCTGCCCTTTGATGTAGCTGGATTAGAATTCAGAACTTCATGGAGCTTCTGTGTGACCCAGGGCAACTTAGTTAACTTAGTAATGACAAGTAGTTTATTGTCGGGCATTGTGGTGCATACTTTCCATACATTATCTTATTTCAATTTCATCTACTTTTTAATTTTAAAAAAAATATATTTTATTGATTTTTTTTTACAGAGAGGAAGGGACAGGGAGAGAGAGGTAGAAGCATCGATGAGAGAGAAACACGAATCAGCTGCCTCCTGCACACCCACTACTGGGGATGTGCCTGCAACCAAGTTACATGCCCTTGACTGGAATCAAACCTGGGACCTTTCAGTCTGCAAGCCAAGGTTCTGTCCATGGAGCCAAACCGGTCAAGGTTTTCATCTACTTTTTAAAAATGTAGTTGATTTTAATTCCCACCTTTAGATACAGAAACTGAGGCTCAAGATTTGTCCAGCATGGACCCAGGTCTGAGTCATTCTGAAGCACAAGTTCTTAGTCATTGTTCTTAACCTTGTAAGCTGTAATTTCCTCATCTGTGAAATGGGGATAATAGCTGCCTCACACGATAATTATTGTGAGGATGGAATGGGATCATCTTGGTGAAAGCTTTACATGGAGACAAAGCGCTGACAGATACTATCAACTGTATCACCAGGAGGAGGAGGATGCTTATCTCTGGGTCCTGGGAAAGACCTCCTACTCTCCTTTAAGGTTACCCAGTGGTGGTCAAGCCTCTGGTGTCCAAAATCTCAGGGTCTAGCTGGTCCCTTGTCTCCACAGGTGATTTCCATGGTGATGGTGTCCATAGGAGTCTATGCTCGGCTGATGAAGCACGCAGGTGAGCTCTGTCTCCCTACATCTCTTGCCAGGGCTCTTCCTTCTCTGTCTCCTCCAGCCCTGTACCACTCCTTCCCATGTAAGCTAAGGGACTAAATGGGGCAGCCACCCTCTAGCCAAATCTTGGCAGCTTGTTTTCATGTCAGTTCACCTGGATTTCCCAGAGCTCTCATGAACCTTGCAAATATACCTGCCTTTTAGCTTGGGAAATGTCTAGGCCTCTGGGAACAAAGTAATCAGAGGCTTCAGCCCCTCCCTCACTCTGTCCTGGAGTAACTCAACCTCCATTCCTACTCCAGTGCACAAAATCTCTGAGAAACCATCAGCAAAGATGGCAAGCCTAATACCATCCTAATTCTTTTCAGGAGTGAAAGTGGTCACTCCTCTCTTGAGCCAAGGAATAAAGGCTCTTACTTTGTTAGTTCTTCAACTTAAATGCCACAAACCCTGCTGGGTCCTTTTTGTTCTCCCCTGAGAGGGGACTAGTGCCTCCCCATCACCTTCACCCAACCACACTAGACGTCCCCCCAGTAGGGGAGAACATTTGGGGGGATACCTCACTCATTCCTGGGTGCCACCCTGAGTGGGCACCAGGCTCAGACTGAGAAACAGCCCCTTCTCCCAGAAGCAGCCTTTGCCTACCTGGCTGTGGACCCAGCCATCCTGCTGGTCGTGGTGGGCGTCCTCATGTTTCTGCTCACCTTCTGTGGCTGCATCGGATCCCTCCGAGAGAACATCTGCCTCCTGCAGACGGTGAGTGCTCAGTGCCCCCCCTGGAAAGACCTTGGCCCCCTCCTCCTGTCCCCTCAGCCTCCCAGTGCCATTCCTACAACCCTTCCATTTCCTCTGTCCCACCCTACCCCCAAGGTCGGACTGCCCACTCCTCACTGTAGAGTTCAGCCCAGGTGACCCCTTTACTGGGTGGGGGTCATCTGGGAGAAGTACCCTGTGGGCCCTCAGTACTTCCCATGCTCTGGGAGGGGCTCCTGCCCAACGTGGTAATAAGACTGTCGCCTTTTCCTGCCCGCTCCCCACAGTTCTCCCTCTGCCTCACCGTCGTGTTCCTGCTGCAGCTGGCTGCGGGCGTCCTGGGCTTCGTCTTCTCAGACAAGGTAGTGTCCGGAGCCAAGGGCCTTCTCAGGTGTGAACCAGAGGAGGAAGGGAAAGTTTCTGCCTGGGATTAGCCTGATTAATTAACCCAGCACCAAGAAGTATCAGCCTTTGAAAGTTTCTCCCGGGATGAATGAATAGCCTTTAAAGTCACCATATTTAAAGAGGACTTTAAGATTGCTCCCCTCTGACAATCTGAGAGGCTAACAGGGAAGTAAGTTCTATGAACACAAAGTCAAAATAAACTTCAAACTTTAACGGGAAATGATTAGACCACAGACAACATGAAGAGCTTTTTACTTCTTTGGGGGGGAAATGTCTATTGGAATAAATAGTAGGAAGGAAGGAGCAAAGTAAACAAGATTTTGAACAGTGCTTACTATATCTGGACGTGATCTGTCATTCAGTGGTAGTTCCTTTCATTAAGAACCAAAATTCCTTTCCCAAAGGGCAAGTGATTGTAGATGACAGAATAGGATTATGGGAAAAGTAGTGGAGCAAGAAGGAAGAGATCATGGTAGGAACTATGAAGTTGAGAGCCACTGTATTCATTCAGAATGTCCTAGTCCAGTGGTCGGCAAACTCATTCGTCAACAGAGTGGTAAACTGCGGTTTGCAAGCCACATGTGGCTCTCGAGCCATAGTTTGCCAACCACTGCCCTAGTCCTTTTGGTTTAGTAAACTGTTAAAATGATAAATGTAGATGTTTTGAGACTAAAGAGATGTAATTCTCTTATGTCCACTAGAGGTCAGTGCTTCAGCTCAGTAAGTCTTTTTCTACTAAAAAAAAAACGTTTCTCTGCTTTGCATCAATCAGCAAGTATTCTGTGGTAATAGTATTCAGAAGTAGATAAATATTTGTTTATCATGAAATGTGGCTCTTGAAGGCCCAAGGATGGATGGGCTTCAGAACTGGTTCTCTTCCATGACTAGGACTTGGTTCTGATTTCAAGGCTAGCTTACCCAAGGATGACTGCTGTGTACTGTTATTTCTGCAGGGAGGAGCAGGTTAGGGTTTAGTTCTGTGTTCTTATTCCCTACTTCTGTCTCTGGCAGGCACGAGGGAAAGTGAGTGAACTCATCAATAATGCCATTGTACACTACCGAGATGACTTGGACGTACAGAACCTCATTGATTTTGGCCAGAAGGAGGTATGGGCTAAGAGGTGGGGGCAGTCAGCTAGTGGTCTGGGAGGCTGTGAGCAAAAGTACCTTCCCGAGAGAGGCCTGACCCTCCAGGCCTGTGGGCTTCTTCATTACTTGCCAGAGTAATGAGTTCTGGGAAGGGGGTTGGAAAAAGAAATACATGCAGGGTGCTTTAAAAGTATTTTTAAGGGCATAGAACAGAATAAATAATAATCTCCCATTTGTGTAAAACAAGAGGGAGGAAAGAATATATATTCATATTTGCAAAAGGAATTTGAAAGGATATGTAAGAAACTATCATAAGAGGTTGCTTATAGGGAGGGATGAAGAACTGGGAAGATTTTTTAATATTAAATTTTATTCAGAAATTAAAAATTAAAAATTGTGATAAAATATACATAACATGAAATTTACCATTTTAACCATTTTTAAGTGTCCAGATCAGTGGCTGTAAGTACAATCACATTGTACATCCATCATCACCATCTACCTCCAGAACTTTTTCATCTTCCCCAACTGAAATTCTATACCCATTAAGCAATAATTCCTTATTTCCTCCTCCCCCAGTTTCTGGCAACTACCATTCCACTTTTTCTTTCTATGAATTTGACAACTCTAGTACTTCTTATAAGTGGACTCACACAGTATTTGTTCGTTTGTGACAGGCTTATTTCACTTAGCATAATATCTTCAATATTCATCCATATTATAGGATGTGTCAAAATTCCCTTCCTTTTTAAGGCTCAGCAATATTCAATTGTATGTATATACCATACTTTGATAATCCATTCATCTTTTGATGCACACTTGAGTCAGTTCCAACTTTGGGCTATTGTGAATAATACTGCTATGAATCAAAAGCTACATTTTTAAATAAAAGTGCTTCTGAGACCAGTGTTGAGTTCCCCTTCGCTTGGCATAATAGACACTGACCTAGTCCTACTTGCTTTCCTGGAATAATTATGGGTCCACAATATTGCAGGTCCTCTTGTGTCTTCTCTGCATTAACCCAAATGTTTGCAACACTGAGCCTTTTATTTCTGTCAGTATTTTTGAACATCCTTTTGCCAGGCTCTGTGCTATTCAGGACTTCAAAACCAGAAACTGCCCTTGAGAAACTCATAGTTTAAAGTGTAAAACTTCTTCACTTGAAGGCCATTGAGAAACTTAGGCTCATGTTTCAAGGTTGTGCAAACACAACCTGCCCTTACAAGTGGAAACTTGCCATAGACTTTTAGCGGTTCTGAGAATTCTCCTGATCACCTCATTGTGAGTGGGTGATGCTTAACCTCTGTGATGGGCTTTGTTGCAGTTCAGCTGCTGTGGAGGGATTTCCTATAAGGACTGGTCCCAGAACATGTACTTCAATTGTTCAGAAGATAACCCCAGCCGCGAGCGTTGCTCTGTGCCTTACTCCTGTTGCTTGCCTACTCCCAGCCAGGTGAGCAGACTTCACACCTCATTTCCTCCTGGGCGTGATCTGAGTTACTTTCTGATTAGGACAGTCACAAATAGGAATTCCCGTTCCCTAGTTTAACCAATCACTTTTGTTGGACAGCTGTCAGATGTTTTTCTTCACCCCAGTCTGATGGCCTTTTCCTCATGTAGCCCACATGGGAGTTCAGAAGGGGCGAGTCTCTGTAGCAAAGAGAACTGGACTTGGATCTCACCGAGGAAGGGAAGCCTGCATTTAGCAACTTATAACCTAGTATCTTCCACATATATTCTCTGACAATTTAGGACTTTAAGAAGGGTGGGAAGCCCGTCAATTACGGTCTGGAAGGAAGGGTTATTGGAATGGGAGTCCCACTTGGCTTTTTAACTTTCCCACTAGGCAGTGATCAACACCATGTGTGGCCAAGGCATGCAAGCCCTTGAGTACTTGGAAGCTAGTAAAGTCATCTACACCAATGGTTGCATTGACAAATTGGTCAACTGGATACACAGCAATCTCTTCTTAGTTGGTGGTGTGGCACTGGGCCTGGCCATCCCCCAGGTAACTTATCCTGCAAGACTTACTGGTCCCACAATTCTGCAAAGACTCCTTTGTTTGGGGGGGGGGGGCACCTGGGATCAGCTAGGGTGTCAGGCACTGACATTGCTGAGGAGCAGGGGATGAGATGGTGCTGACTGAACTGGGAAGATTGAGTCGGGGAAAACAAGGGCATTGCTCGTTGCTGAGGGCCCAATCCTTCTTGCCTCTCCCAGCTGGTGGGAATCCTGCTGTCCCAGGTCCTTGTGAATCAGATCAAAGATCAGATCAAACTACAGCTCTACAATCAGCAGCACCGGGCTGACCCATGGTACTGAGAATCCATCTGCAGTGCCTCACTGTGGCAACAGACAAGCCTCATCACCAACAGCAGTGGGTACAGCTCTCAATGCTCAATGGAGATGTGGATTCCCCCCAGCAACAGCCCAGTCGGAAGAAGCGAACTCCAAACAGGCAGATGGCAGGTGTGCAGGTGGCCCAAGTTGGGAAGATGCTCCTCCGCTCCCCTTTTAGCCCTCAGCATTGTTAGAGTTGTTTTGTACTGTTCCTAACCTAACCCACTTGGGTTTATGCTTTTTTAAGTTTTGTCTGGGCAGAGATGTTTGGGAACAGCAGTTGCACAGTCATGGGGGTAGAGCTGCTGCTTTTCATGGAGGCACTGTAACTGCTCTACTGAGGCTGCTCCTGAGGCCGACACACTCGGAATCCAACTGTTGCCAGCAAGACCTGGTTGAGGAGTGGACCCAGCGGCCCCTGCCTGGAGTCCATTTGGCATGATACTGGCTCCAGAAGGAAAGGGAATGGAGCAGGCAGTGAGCTTGGGGGTCAGCTGGGGACAGTTGTATGTGTTGGGTAGCAATGGAAGGCAATATGTTTACTAAATGCCTGCCCTGCCATCCTCCCAGGTAGTCAGAGTGAGTTACATCCTGTCCCTCCCTCATTTCCATGGAAACATGGCAGCAAGGGCAAGGAGGTCAACAGCAGCCAAATTCATCCCTCTCTCTGACACCCTTTGAAAAATGTTCGGGACCATGGTCTCCATATTCTGCAGCCAGCAAAGGTGGAACTGAGCCATTTCTTCTTTTTAATTCCTCCAGTGTGGCCCTCACTCTCCAGCAATTGGGGTTCTTTAAGCTTGGCAGTGTACTGAGGAGGTGAGGTAACCCCTGCCCTCTCGCCCCCTTTCCCCTGCACCAGAGCTCAGTATTTCTACAGTGTTAGAAGCAACGATCTTGCTGGGGGAGGGGGAGCCAGAAATGGCAATAAAAGTTTGTTGACCTGGGCTAAGCTGAACTCCATGAATTTTCCATTTTGGCAACTAGAAGGGGAAGGGTAGAGGGCCCAGCGTGGGGCCTCCCTGTAGGGGAGGACTGGAGACTCCCCTGAATACCGCTCGCTGTACCTCCTCGGTCCCATGTCCCTCTGTCAGATGTACCCCCTTCTCCCACAACCCGCTGTCGTCTAAATTAGGTAGAAAGATCCCAATTCTGATCCGGAAATGCGTTCATTGTATCCCAAAACCTAATGTTAATTTCCTTTTTCCAAACTAAAAGTGAACCAAAAATTGCCACCCAAAACCTTTAGGGTAGGGGTAGGTGAAGATATGTCTGGATATCACGGTCCAGCGCTCTCCCTGCTGAGCCAGGAGCGCGGAGGGAAAGGCCACCTCCCCCACCCCACCCCCAGGCTTGGCACTCTAGGCCCCTCTCTCATCTTCATCTGAAACAGCTGTCACAAGCCCATCTTGCTTAGGAGAAGACTCGGGAAAACATCTGACCGGGAGCGGGGCTTCCTCGGGCCCAGAGGAGCATGCGAGGGCGGCGAGCGGGAGGCCCGCGGGCGAGACGGGGGGCGGGGCCGGGGCGGGGCCGTCGTGGGTGGTCCTCGCCCCGCGGCGGCCGGAGCCAGCTCCTCCGCTCACCCCTCCGAGGAGCTGGGGGCGGGGCTGCGTGACCCCAGTGCGCCGCGAGAGTCCCCGAAGTCTCCTCGCCCGCCCGCCCCTGCTGTCCCGGGGCTAGGGAGCCCCGGAAAGAGGCGAGAGCATCCCACCGCGCTGGGGAGGCAGAGTGGCGAGTTGTCTCCCCGCCCCCAGTCTCTCTTGGGCGAGCCTTCTGCTCCTGGGAGGGCGCCTTTCCAGCAGCCGCCCGGGGCCCCGGCCAACATTTCGTTCCAGCTAGTAACAGAACGGAAAGAAAAAACAAAATCATCACAAATAAAAAATTAAAAGCAAGGGCCTTTTATGCTGGGAGAGAGGCGTTTAAAAGCACGCTTTCTCGGCGCCAGAGACGTGCGTTTTAAACTTTTTCTTTTGGTGACACAGACCCAGAAATCCGTGTTTGGGTTAGGAGTTGGAGTGATGCGTCTTCCCAGTTCGCTGCCTTTTGAAGAGCTCACTTGACAGGACGGTCTTTTAGGGCCTCTGGAGAAAGACCAAAACACGGGCCCACAGCTGGCTGGTGTGGCACCAGGTGGTCCGTTTGGTTCCAGGTCAGGGCACGTGCAGATGAATGTTTCTCTCTCATTGGTGTTTCTATCTCCCTCTCCCTCTCCCTTCCTTTCTCTGAAATCAATAAAGACATATTTTTGATAGGGAGAGAGGGAGGGGAGGGGAGGGGAGGGGAGGGGAGGGGGAGGGGAGGGAGGGAGGGAGGGAAAAGAAAAGAAACATAAAGAAAAGAGAAAAACGGTGGTGGCCGAAACTGGTTGGGCTCAGTGGATGGAGTGTCGGCCTGCAGACTGGAAGGTCCCAGGTTCGATTCCGGTCAGGGGCATGCACCTTCGTTGCGGGCACATCCCCGGAGGCAGCTGATCGATGTTTCTCTCATCGATTTTCTGACTTTCTATCCCTCTCCTTTCCTCTCTGTAAAACATCAATAATATATATATTTAAACAATAATATATATATTTTAAAAAGAAAGAAAGAAAAACGGCGGTGCACAGAACCAGGATTCAAATCCAGATTTCTTAAACTCCAGCTGCATTTTTACTTAAGTCTCCACTGTCAGTATCTAGGCTTCTGGGCTTGGAGAAAAGATTGGCAATTTCTGCCCAAGCCCCAGGTCATAATCTGAGCAAATGTTCAGAAGCTTGTGGTGTGGTTCAATGTTTCTAGCTAGATTTGTTCCTGTCTCTGGTATCAATCTCTCTCTAACTTTCTCTTTGACCTGATGCTGGGAGGGGAAAAAAATTGCCCCAATTTTTAAAAGATTTTTTTATTGTTATTTCATGTTTCAACTTAATTTGCTCCCTGAATTTCCGTGTTTCTAATAACCATATGTGGGGTTAACTCTAGTATTTTAGAACAGCTATTAAGTCTAGGTTCAAAGAAGATTATTGGGGTAGTGAATATTAGGCTGGATGGGCAGAACTGGAGAAAAAAGAAAGCAGCGATTGCGAACTGGTGGTCTGCGGACCACTCATGGTCCATGAGGTCCGAACGGTTGGTGACCACTGACTTAAAGGATGGTGAAATCTGGCTGGAGTGACATGGCAAGAAAGGTACCACCAGGTTCTTGGTAAGGCCTCCAACCCTACAGTGTAAACAAGGGCGAGTCCAGGAGCGCCAGTTTTGCAGAATGTTCAATGAAATTCTGATTCCCTCTGTATTCCTTTTCTGTTGCTGCAGTAACAGATTACCACAAATTTAGTGGCTTAAAACCCATTTTGAATTCTGACTTCCCACAAATTTTTAAAAATATATTTTATTGATTTTTTACAAAGAGGAAGGGAGAGGGATAGAAAGGTAGAAACATCGATGAGAGAGAAACATCGATCAGCTGCCTCCCGCACACACACACACCCCCGCAATTGGGGATGTGCCCGCAACCAAGGCACATGCCCTTGACCGGAATCAAACCCGAGACCCTCCAGTCCGCAGGCCGACGCTCTATCCACTGAGCCAAACCGGTTTCGGCTTCCCAGAAATTTTTTACCTTACAGTTCTGGAAGTCACAATTCAAAATGGGTTTCTCTGGGCTAAAGCAGGAATGAGCAGAACTACATTCCTTCTGAGGACTCTAAAGGATCCATTTTTCAACTTCCAGAAGCCACTTGCATTCCTGGCCCCATTTTCCATCTTTCAAAGCACATCACTCCAACTTCTGCTCCCATGGCCACATCTCCTTTTTCTCTCCGACTCTCTGTGTGCCCTCATAAGACTCTGATGATTATTGGGCCCACCCAGATTATTCAGAATAATCTTTCCATTTTAAGATTCTTATTTTAACCACATTGATAAAGTCCCTTTTACCACGAAGGTAATATAGCCAGGAGGTTTCAGGGATTAGGACATGGACATTTTGGAGTGGCCATTATTGAGTCTACCACATCCCTTTCTCACTTGCATGCATGACTTAAAGTGGGGAGAGGTAGGAATGAGCAATTGTTGGATGCTAGCAGAGTTTGAGGTAGGTGTTATCTGGCCCTTGTTCTAATAATAACTTATTTAGTGAATGCTTACCGGCTTGTCCCATCCCAGACCAGATATGTTACGACGTCAGGGAGAAGTTTCAAAAAGGGAACGCAGAAAGGGCACACTGTCTTCCACCAGAAGAGCTCCCCTGACCCATTCATCTAAATGGTTAGAAACATCGTGAGAGCCCCACCCCTAAAAGTAAGTTGAGTAATTAGATGTTTCATCCATAGACAAAACACTTAGAGGAAGGACTAAAGCAAGGGATATCCATGCTCTAGAACGCAGGTTGGAAGTTAAGTTCCTCTCCCAACCATGCCAGGAATCTGGTAAATCAATCAGATGAATGGAATAGCATAGAGATTCCAGAAATGTTTTCAATTATCAGTACACCAATACACAGGTGTTAGGGCAAAGGGGTTATGCTAATTATGCTATGGAAAAGAAGTAACTTAGATTCATATCTCACCTCATACACAGAAATGCTTTCCAGAGGGTAAAATAATTAAATATTTTCTTGCAAAACAAAGCGAGAGAGAGAATATCATTTTTGTCCTAGCTGTCATGGATAATTTTCAGTGCATTTGCCTAGCTCACAATAATTCTCCCTTTTTGGAAACTGGCACCCTATCCTTCAAGCCAGAGGGGTAAGTCTTGAGCCATATCTGTATTACAAGACAGGGTCTCCTAGACATAGCTGACTGGATCAAGCTTGGGCACTATATTAGTTTCCTAGAGCTACTGTAACAAAGTAGCACAAACTGGGTGGCTTAAAACAACAGAAACTATTATCTCACTGTTCTGGAGCCCAGAAGTCCAAAATTGGTAGGGCCATGCTCCTTCTGGTGTCTCCAGTGGAGGATTCTTGCTTACCTCTTTCAGCTTCTGGTAGCCCCAGGCGTTTTTTGGGTTATGGCAGCTATCTGTGATCTCTGCCTTTATCTTCACCTGGCTATCTTACCTCTGTGTCTGTGTCCTAATTTCTTCTTATAAAGGCACAAGTTGTACAGAAACTAGGACCCCAGCACACAAATTTGTGCACCTTGAAAGGAACTGTGGGCCACAAGGCTGTGGTGGGCACAGGGGCAGGTCTCAACCCATCCTCTGTGCCCCTGCCCAGCACCTCCCACCACAGGCCCCAGTTCCCTGTCTGCTGGCAGCTCCACTCTCGCTGCCACCACTCCCACACACTGACAGGGCCAGCCCCGCTCGAACCCGCTGATGGCGTGGAGTGATTGGGGCTGGCACCAACAGTGGGTGTGAGCAGTGGCTGCTGCCCTGATTGCCCCTCAGGAGCAGAGGGAGGTGGAGAAGCTCTCGTGGACAATTGGGACTAGCAGCTGCCACTTGCACCTGCTGTCAGCACCGAGCGATTGGGACCAGCACTGGGTGCCAGCAGGGGGTGCAGGTGGCAGCTTTGGTGCCAGCAGTGGGTGAGAGTGCTGGGCAGGACCATGGCACATGGCAGCAAAGAATTTTCAGTAACCACCAGAGGCTTGTCCCAATGACAGTGACCAGCACCCCACCTTGGTGTGGCACCCCCGCTCACCTGCTCCACCATGTTCTGTGATCTACAATCTGCTGCCAACACCCACCATGTTCTACACGCACCCCCTGGTGGTCAGCACATGTCATAGCAACTGGTTGTTCTGCTATTTGGCTTATTTGCATATTAGGGTTTTATATATATAAAGATAAGGGCCCTCTCTACTCTAGAATGACCTCATCTTAACTCATTACATCTGCAATGATCCTATTTCCAAATAAGGTCACATTCTGAGGTCCTGAGGGATTAAGGGTTCAACATATCTCTTTTTTTTTTTTGGCGGGGGGGGGGGGGAGAACAATTCAACCCATAATGGGCATCTAGGCCCTACTGCCAAACAGTTCCTTCTCTGGAACTTCAGAATTGAGAATGAGATTCTAGTCACAGCCTGGGTTGACTGGTCTGATGAAAAAGAGAGGACAAGGGGAGGCTGAGGCTCAGACTTCTTACACCTATGGACTTAGTAGCAGAGAAGGGCTGTTTACAGAAAAGAGAAGAGAACAGAGTGTTGGGAAGCAGAGACAAAAGGGTTAGAGGAAGGCTAGTTCTGGTGGCAGCTTTCACTATGGCTCTGCCTTTCTGCAGTTCTACAGCTGTCCTGACTTGGGCTCCGAGACACTGCTTACAGAAAAGCTTGCTTTGTTTGCTTGGGAAGCTCAACTTGGTTTCTCTGGCTTACAAGCAAAGCTAATAGAAAATCTGTAAACAGAGTAAGATACTATATTAGTTTCTCATTGCTGCTGTAACAACTCACCACAAAGTTAGTACTTAAGGCAACACAAATTTGCTATTATGCAGTTCTATAAATCAGAAGACTGCTATGGGTCTCACTGGGCTAAAATCAAGGTTGGCCCTAGCCAGTTTGGCTTAGTGGACTGAAGGGTCATGGGTTCCATTCTTGACAAGGGTATGTATCTTGGTTGCAGGCTTCAACCCAGGCACCAATTGGGGTGTGGCAACCAATCCATGTGTCTCTCACATCAGACACATTGATGTTTCTCTCTGTGTCTTTCCTTCCTTTCCAGCCTCTCTAAAAATCAATGGAAGGATATCTCAGGTAAGGATTAACAAAATAAATAATCCTATATAATAAAAGCCTAATATGCTAAGTGTCCGACCGTTCATTTGACCATTTGACCAGTTGCTATGACATGCACTGACCACCAGGGGGCAGACACTCCAACTGGTAGGTTAGCTTGCTACTGGGGTCTGGCTGATTGGGACTGGGCCAAACAGGCCAGACACGCCCTGGATGAATCTGTGCACCGGGCGGGTTTCATCCCAACCCCTGCAGGCCAGTCCAAGGGACCCCACCAATGCATGAATCCATGTACTAGGCCTCTAGTAAATAAAATCAAGATGTTGGCTGGCTGCATTCCTTTCTGGAGTTTCCAGGAGAGATCTATTTCCTTGAATTTTCCAGCTTCTTCAGTCTCATTCTCAATTCTGAAGTTCCAGAGAAGGAACTGTTTGGCAGTAGGGGCTAGATGCCCATTATGGGTTGAATTGTTCTCAACCCCCCTCACCCCCCAAAAAAGAGATATGTTGAATTCCTTTCCATCTTTGAAAACAGCAACAGGAGGTCAATTCCTTCTCACAATAGCATCTCTAGTTCTTTACAGACAGGAAAGGTTTGCTGTTTGTAAAGACTCCTATGTTTAGATTGGGTCCTTCTGCATAATCCAGGCTGATTTCCCCATTTCAAGGTCCTTAATCTTTTTCTTCTTCTTCTTCTTTATGGAAGAGCATTCTAGGCCAATGAACAAACAAACAAGTGGAGAACAATATTATGAGGAATCACTACAGTGATTTATGTTCTATCCGCATTTGAGCAGGGTATTATTTTGATCAATTGTAAGGAGTGAGAAAAGATATGCCATTACGTCCAATATTCTTGGTGTATGAGCATTATAATGCAGACAGTGGACTAAATGGAATCGTGACTTTTTTAGGAAAACAGTGAGAAAGGTTAATCATAGATTGGATATAAGATACAGAGAATATTATTCAAGATCCTTAATCACATCCATCTGCAAAGTCCCTTCTGCAATGTGAGAGCTCATATTCACAGGTCCTGGGGATTAGGACATGGACATCTTTAGGACCTATTATTTTGCCTCCCATAGATGCACAATAAAATGTATCATGACCATTTCTAATAATGGCTCAGAGTTTAATGATCTTTCTTTGCACTGTTTCTTTTTCTTATAAAGTTGTTTCTTTCTATTTGAACTCACTCTGAAGCCTTGGCCTCCTAAAGGTCTTTATGAAGAACGCAAGGTCAAATCTGTCAGGTTCAAGGACCTTTATTTTGCTGCCTTCTTATAGTTGAAGGTTTAACTATCCCAGGAAGACACTAAATGAGGACATACTCCCAAAGGCCTGATTGGAGCCAGGAAGAAAGGAATAGAACGAGAAAAAATTCCCTGCTAGAGAATTGCATGTATTAAAATGCTCTTACTGAAAAAAAAGGCAATTGAAGTTCTTCTAAATAGAGAGTCTGGGGTAGATACCTTGGTAATAGTATTGTTTCTGGCAAGCTGTAAAGGCTAGTTTATGTGTATACACAACAAACAAAATGTACATCTGTAGGAAGGCAGGTTCACGGCTCACTCAGCAAGGTGCCGTCAAACAGTGGAGAACACCACTTCCTGTCTTCCTACATGTACTGGAGGGGACAGATTTATGCAAAATATGTCATATCTTATACATATTATTTTGTCAGGTGGAAATAAAGTCTTTGAATAAAAACAAAGCAAACTATGAGAGTAGAGAGTGACAGAAGAGATGCTGTTTTAAGTAAGGCAGTTTTTTTTAATGCCTTAAATTAAAAAAAAATTTTTTTTAAGTAATTTTAGACTCCCAGGAGGTTGCAAACAAATATACAGGGAAGCCCCATACATTTTTCCTAATATCCCCCAATGTTAACTTTTTTTGCAATTATAATAAAATATAAAAATCAAGAAATTGACATCACCAGTTATAAATGCACTTATTTGAGTATGTGCACATAGCTCTATGTAATTTTATCATAATTGTAGCCTGGTGTAATCATCACTACAATCAAGGAACTGAACAGCATCTATGAATTATACTCAATAAGGCTATGACAAAAAGATACTCAACTGTATCAACACAAGAAATGTCATTGTTACTTTTTTACAGCCACATCCATCCCTCCTCTCCATCACTAACACCTAGCAACTACTAATCTGTACCTCTGTAATTAGGTTATTTCATAAACCCGTATCAATAGAATCATACAGATCAGCTTTTTTCACTCAGCATAATTCCCTTAAGATTCATCCAAGTTAGGTGAACCAATGGTTTGTTCCTATATATTTCTCAGTAATATTCCATGGTATGGATGTACCAAAGTTTGTTTAACCATTCACCTATGAAGAAATATTTGATGAGTTTCAAGTTTTGAGCTATGACAAATAAAACTGCTATGAATATTTGTGTACAAGTTCCTACGTGAAAATAAGTCTTCATTTGTCCTGGCTAAGTGCCCAGAGTGTGATTGCTGGGTTTTGTGGTAAGCATAGGTATGGTTTTGTTTTGTTTCAGAAACTAACAAACTGTTTTCCAAAATAACTGTCATTTATATCTCCAAAGATGTATGAGTGATTCAGTTTCTCCATAGCTTTGACAACATTTGATGTTAATCACTGTTTTTCATTTCAACCATTTTGATAAGTGTATTGGGATATATCATTGTGGTTTAACTCACATTTCTCTAATGACTAATGATGTTGAATATACTTTCATGTATTATTTACCGTATAGTCTCTTTGGTGAAGTGTCTGCATGTTTTTGTCCATTTTCTAATTGTATTGTTTGTTTTCTTATTGCTGGTTTTGAGAGTTCTTTATATATTCCAGATACTAGACCTTTGTCAGATATATGCTTTGTCAATATTTTCCCCCAGTCTGTAATTTATCTTTTCATTTTTCATTTAAAAAATTTTTAAAATATATTTTATTGATTTTTTACACAGCGGAAGGGAGAAGAATAGAAAGTCAGAAACATCGATGGGAGAGAAACATCGATCAGCTGCCTCCTGCACACCCCCACTGGGGATGTGCCCGCAGCCAAGGCACATGCCCTTGACCGGAATCGAACCTGGGACCCTTCAGTCTGCAGGCCGACGCTCCATTCGCTGAGCCAAACCGGTTCGGCTCTTTTCATTTTTTAAATAGTGACTTTTACAGAGCTGAAGTTTTTGAAACTCTGATGAGGTACACTTTATCAATTTTCCCCTTGTAGGTCATTCTTTTGGTGTCAAGTCTAAGAACTCTTTGTCCAGTCATATAGGTTCCGAAAATTTTCTCCTATATTCTTTCCTGGAAATTTTATAGTTTTTGCTTACATGTAAGTCCATGATTCATTTTGAGTTAATTTTTGTATAAAAATTTAGGTTGAGTTTCAAAATGTTGCTTATGATGTCTAATTGGTCCAACACCATTTATTGAAAAGGTTCTCTCTCCATTGAATTTCTTTTGCTACTTTGTCAAAAGAAATTAGGCATATTTGTGGTCATGTTTCTAGGGTTCCTATTCTGTTCCACTGATGAATGTGTGGATCTTTCGACCAGTACCACTCTGTCTCGATTACTGTAGCTACAGAGTAAGCCTTAATATTGAGAAGTGATTTCTCCCACTTCGTTCCTTTCCAAAAATTGTTGTATATACTAGTGTCTTTTACTTTCCAAATAAATTTTAGCATAAACTTGTCTGTGTCTACAGAGAAACCTGCTGAGATTTTGATAGGAATTCTGTTAAACTGAGAGGTTTAGAGAATTAATTTATAGGAAAGTGACATCTTCACGACAGTGAATCTTCCAATCCATGAACACAGTGTGTCTCTCCAAGGATTTAGGTCGTCTTTTATTATTTTCATCAGCATTTAATAATTTTCATCATACAGATCATGCTCATATTTTTGTTAGATTTAAACTTAAATATTTAATTTTCTTTGGAGCAATTTGTAAAGAATGCCTTCTTGAGGAGAGATAGTTGAACCGAGATTTTAGTGAACTTGAGAACGTGCGTGCACAGGCCCTAAGGCATGAGCTTGTTGGTGTGTGGAAGGATCAGCAAGAAGAACTGCTGGAAAAAGAGTAGCACCCAGTGAGACCCAGGAGGTTGCTAGGGCTTGTCAGGGCCTTTGTGAAGTCATGATGAGATCTTGAAGATTTACCCTAAGTGCTATGAGACACCTTCAGAGAGTTTTGAGCCCAGTAATGATATGATATGACATTTTATTTATTTTTTCCCATTTTTTATTAAGGTATTACATGTATACATATCTTACCACTGCCCCCCCATCCCACTCCCATATGTGCCCTCACCCCCCCCCCAGTGTTTTGTGTCCATTGGTTATGCTTATATGCATGCATACAAGTCCTTCAGTTGCTCTCTTATCTTCCCCACCTCTCCCTAACCTTCCCACTGTAATTTGAGTCTGTTTGATGCTTTACTGCTTCTGCATCTATCTTTTTGTTCATCAGTT
This sequence comes from Antrozous pallidus, assembly GCA_027563665.1. Classification (NCBI taxonomy): domain Eukaryota; kingdom Metazoa; phylum Chordata; class Mammalia; order Chiroptera; family Vespertilionidae; genus Antrozous; species Antrozous pallidus. Next base: position 21,191,027 of record CM050521.1, read on the forward strand.
TATAATGTTCTTTATTATCCACAAATTTTTCTTTAATTGACTGACTTATTTCACTTAGCATAATGCTCTCCAGTTCCATCCAGGTTGCTGCAAATGGTAAGGATTTCTTCTTTTTTATGGCAGCATTGTATTTCATTGTGTAGATGTACCATAGTTTTCTGATCCAGTCATCTGCTGATGGGTACCTAGGCTGTTTCCAAATCTTAGCTATTATAATTGTGCTGCTATGAACATAGGGGTGCATATATCCTTTCTGATTGGTGTTTCTAGTTTCTTAGGTTATATTCCTAGGAGTGGGATCACTGGGTCAAATGGTAGTTCCATTTTTAGTTTTCTGAGGAAACTCCATACTGTTTTCCATAGTGGCTGCACCAGTCTGCATTCCCACCAGCAGTGCACGAGGGTTCCTTTTTTTCTGCATCCTCGCCAGCACTTGTCATTTGTTGATTTGTTGATGATAGTCTGATATGACATTTTAGAAGAATCACCCTGGCACCTGGCTGGAGAAGAGGCTGTAGGAAGATAAGGGGAAACAGAGAGCTCTGTTAGGAAGCTCTGGAGTGGTCCAGGTGACAGATGATAGTAACTCAGACCAGGTTGGTAGCTGTGGAGGTGATAAGGAATAGTTGGAGTGACAGGGTTAGCTGACGGATTGAGATGTTAGAGAAAGAGAGGAATCAAAGGACTCTAAGATTCTTAGCCAGTGCGACTGGGTAAAGGAAATGATGGTGCCATTTATCGAGGAGAGGAAAACTGTGCTCTGCAGCACAAAAACAGAACCAGAAAGACCTAAAATCTGTTATCACAGACTGGAATAGGGTAAGATTACTGTTTCTCAAACCAGTGTTGGCTACTAAGTTGGGCTTCCAGGAATTATTAAAATGGCACCATGGGAAAGATGTCAGAGATAAAATAAGGGAAGTTAAATTGACATTTATTAAGCATTTAAGGACCAAGATTTCTCATGTTAATATTAATCCTCATTAGGTTCCTTTTAGCTAAGTAGTAATATGCTTCTCTCTCTCTCTCTCTCTCTCTCTCTCTCTCTCTCTCTCTCTCTCTCTCCTCCCCTCCCCTCCCCTCCCCTCCCCTCCCCTCCCCTCCCCTCTCTCCTCCTCTCCTCTCCTCTCCTCTCCTCTCCTCTCCTCTCTTCTCTTCTCTTCTCTTCTCATCCCCTTCTCTTTTTCCTCTCTTTCTCTTTTTGGTTTATCCTCACTTGAGGATATTTTTCCATTGATTTTTAGAGAGAGTGGAAGAATCCACCACCCTTCTGTGTGCAGACTGACCCAGGGCTCTGTCTTTTTATAAATTAATCCTCACCTGAGGATATGTTTTTATTGATTTTTGAGAGAGAAAGAGGGATGGAGAGAGAGGGAGAGAGAGAGAGAGAGAGAGAGAGAGAGAGAGAGAGAGAGAGGAACAAAACCTAGGTACATATGTGCCCTGACAAGGTATTGAACCAGCAACCTTCTCTCTCTCTCTCTCTCTCTCTCTCTCTCTCTCTCTCTCTCTCATCTTTTAATGCAAAAAAAGTATACATATCATATAACATGCTAGTTATTATTTTAGCCATTTGTGAATTTACAATTCAGTGGCACTAAATATATTTACAATGTTGTGTAACCATCACTACTATCTATCCCAAACTTTTTCATCTCCAACAAAAGCTCTATCCTATTAAACAACAACCCTTTCTTCCCTCCCATTTACCCCTAGTAAACTATATTCTATTTTCTGTATCTATTAATTTGCCTATTCTAGGTAGCTGATAGAAGCAGAATCATTCAATATTTGTCCTTTGGTATTTGGCTTATGTCACTAAGCATAATGTTTTTAAAGTCCATCATATTGTACACTTTATCAAAATGCTGAATAATATTCTCTTGTAAGTATAGGCTACATTTTATTTACCCACTCATCTATTGATGGGGGCTTTGATGGTTTCTACCTTTTGGCAATTGTAAATAGTGCTGCGATGAACATTAGTGTACAACTTTGTGAATTCCTGCTGTCAGTTCTTTTGGACATATACCTAGAAGTGGAATTGCTAGGTCATATGGTGGTTCTGCATTTAGACTTTTGAGAAACCACGAAAAATTTCCACAAAGTTGCACCCTTTTGCATTTCTACTAGCAATGCACAGAGTTCCAGTTTCTTCACATCATGGCTCACACTTATTTTTCATGAGTTTTTAAAGTAGCTACCCTCGTAATTGTGAAGTTGTTATCTCATAGTGGTTTTGATTGCATTTCCCTAATGTCTTACGATATTGAAGATTTTTTTCATGTCTCTATTGGCCATTTGTATATCTTCTTAGAGAAATATCTATTCAAGTATTTATTTATTTATTTATTTATCTATTTATTTATTGTTATTCCTCGCCCAATGATATTTTTTCCATTAATTTTTAGAGAGAATGGGAGGGAGGGAATCAAACCTGCAAGGCTATGGTGTGTGGGCCAACATTCTAACCATTTAGCAACATCAGCCGAGACAAATCTTTACCCCTTTTAAATTGGTTTGTTTTGTTGGGGAGTGTAGGAGTTCTTTATATATTCTGGATATTAATTCTTTATAAGACATAGGATTTGCAAATATTTTTCTCTCATTTTATTGGTTATCTTTTTTAATAGTATTCTTTAATGCACAAAAGTTCTTAATTTTAAAGAAGTCTAATTAATCTTTTTTTAAATTGGCTATGCTTCTGGTGTCATAGCCATGAAATTGTTGCCAAATCCAATGCTATGCATATTTTTCCTGAATGTTTTCTTCTAAGAATTTTGTAGTATTAGCTCTTAAACTTAGGTCTTTGATCCACTTTGAGTTAATTTTTGTATATTGGGTAAGGTAAGTGTACAACTTCATTCTTTTACATATAATATCTAGTTTTTCCTATCACTATTTGTTTAAAAGATTTCTTTCCAATTGAATGGTCTTAGCATCTTGAAAAAAAGCCAGTTGGCCATATACGTGAGGGTTTATTTTTCGGCTTTCTATTCTATTGGCTTATATATCTGTCTTTATGCCAGTATCATAGTTTTAATTACTGCAGCTTTATAGTAAGTTTCAAACTCGGGAAGTGTGGTCTTTCTATTTTATTAATTGTTTTCAAGATTGTTTTGGCTATGCCCTGGCCAGTGCAGCTTGGTAGCTGAGTGTTGGCCCGTGAACCAAGAAGCCACTGGTGTGACTCCCGGCCCGGCACACGCCCGCTTGCAGCTGCGTCCCAGCAGGGCTTGCAGGAGGAAGCCCGCCAATGATGTTTCTCTCTTATCGACGTTTCCATCTCTTTCTCCTCCTCCCTTCCTCTCCCTCTAAAAACCAACAAAAACATATATTTTTAAAACAGATTGTTTTGGCTATTCTTGCAGTTCTATATGTGTTTGAGGTCAACTTTTCCATTTCTGTGGAAAAGGCTGTTGGAATTTTAATAGGAATTGAGGTGGCTCTACAGATCACATCACTTTGGGTAAGTAATACTGACATCTTAACAATGTTAAGTCTTCCATCCATGAACACAGAATGTCTTTCGACTTATTTAGGTATTTTAAATTTTCCTTCAGCAATGTTTTGTAGTTTTGGGTGTATAAGTTTTAATTTCCTTGATGAGATTTTTTCCCCCTAAGGATTTAATTCTCTTGTATGCCTTATAAATGGAATTTCCATCTTAATTACCTTTTCAGATTGCTCATTGATGGTATACAGGAACACAATGGATAACATCTCATTTTTGCAAAGGAAGAAGAAATAGGGACTTAGAATAAGTTGCTCAAAGATTCTTGACTAGTAAGGCCCAAGAGATAAATGATCTTGAGGAAAGGAAAACTGTTGTAATGCCTCTCTGGAGAGGTAGCTTATCTAGTCCCTTTCCCATTTTGCCTATTCCTTCTGACTTGATGCTCTTAGTTGCAAAATAAGAAAAAGAAATAACTGGCAACAATTATGCTCCAAATCCTAACCAGTGTGACAACTGAACCATGAGGCCTCAGGGGTTCACATGGACACCCCACAAACAGTTTCATGTCCACTCTTTCTGAGTGGAAGTTCCAGAGGCAATCACAGAGTCAATATTGAATGTGTGACTTCAAAATGTCAGCATATTTTATGAGAATGACTCAGAAATCAAGAAGCTACTTGTAGCAAATCAAATACTGCGATACATTGTCGATACAGGACAGCTTCTCCTGGCCCTGACAAAAGGACCGTGTTACGACATGTGTTAAGACTGTGGAGGAACAAGGTAGGCAGGTGGCTCAGGGTCAGGAGAGAAGCACTTTGCAGCCTTCCATGACTTTGAAGAGTCTCTAAACTACACTGGCAGTCTTGGTACCCCTGTAGGAGGGATCAGCTTTCTCCAGGACTCTGAATGCCATTCAGGAGCCACCAAGAAATTCTCTCCTCCCTGGTCCCTGTTGAACACTTTCCTTCCTTACCAACCCTGAAGCTCTGCTTCCTTCTGTTCCTGGGGAAACAGACATTTCAAATGTGCAGCCATGGCTATTGCAGCTGCCATTGGTGGGAACCTGGCCCAGCAGCTGTAGACAGTGCTGTGAGAATGTTCTCCGTCTGCCTTCCTGCTGGCCTTGGTCTAGGCCAACAAGAAGCCTAGAGAACAGAAGTGTATGTACACACACACACACACACACACACACACACACAGAGAGAGAGAGAGAGAGAGAGAGAGAGAGAGAGAGAGAGAGAGAGAGAGAGAGAAGCATTTAGAATACCTTCTTCCTTTTGAAGTGAAGAACATTTGGCCATAGATACCATCTTAGGATCTTCTCACTTTATTCTCTTTTATCTCCAGTGTAAAGATACTATATTACAATTCTGTGATTATTCCTCATACCTCCCAAGAAATCCCAGACAAAGAATGGTAGAGCCTTCATACTTGAAGAATTTTTAGGCAGAGAGGTAAGCACTTATGTAGGTTCCTCTCCAATACACAGAATACTGAGAAAATTTCACAGGGCCTCAAAGCTGCCACATTAACAACCAGATTGAAAAATAAGTAGAGAAAGTTCACAAAGCAAAACATCAGTAATGATATCAGATGACTTTCTCTGTGTCTCAGACCTTGGACAAGTTATAAAAGTCATTTTCTTTACATCACAGAAACAATTAATGGAAGTAGGTCATAATGTTTCAAATTACTTTTCCAGTGGGAATATTATGCCGTGACGACAGAGTTTATTCCAAAAACCACCAGCAGCTTCCTTCAAAATGGTCCACCCTTTTGCCTTCATACCATCCTCACGTCACCTGACTGATGTTCTTAAGCATATCACTCTGAGCAAAAAATGGAAGTTTTCTTTTAATATTTTAAATATTTTTTATTGATTTCAGAGAAAGGAAGGAGAGGGAGAGATAGAAACATCAATGATGAGAGAGAATCATTGACTAGCTGCCTCCCACACGCCCCACATTGGGGACAGAGCATGTTGCCCTGACCAGGAATCCAACCTCGATTTCCTGGTTCCTAAGTGGACACTCTACCTCTGAGCCACACCAGCCGGCCTTGCACTGTGTGTGTGTTTTTTTTAAATTGCCAACAGAATTAAACCTTAATTCCTCTGTATATTATTCAAGTTTCCTTGCCAATCAGTTTCTCTGTTTATCTCTATGTCCTGATTGCCAGGCCAGTCATGTTCTGAGATAGTCATAGTTTCCTCCACTTGTAATGCCAGCTCCACTCGCCTATACTTTTCTAACTCCTCCTACTCCCATTTCAGGGCTGGATTCAAATCCCACCTCCTCGACTTCTACCCAGTCTCCCTGCTATAAATTCCTACAGCATACTCACTTCACTGTGCACTTCACTTAGGCAGCTTATTTTTGAGTGATTAATATGCATGTCCTACTGCACTGGATGCTTTGTGGACACCGAGACTAGAATAAGGCCCCTGCCCTGGAGCAGGAGACTTTGCTGTGACGTCATATTACTAGTTCTTAAGGGCAAACTTGTCACCACAGTAACATGCACAAGTTCTGTGAGGATGTCATGCTTATCACAGTGCTATGTACATCCTAGGATTTCAGAAGGACTTGCTAAATTGAATTCAAGTCTCTCTTTCTCCCTCCTTCCCTCCCTCCCTCCCTCCCTCCCTCCCTCAATTGAGGATGATAGCTGAAGTGCAATTGCTAATTTGCTCATAAATGGCCAAACATAACAGAGCTAGTCCATTTCAGCTAGGCTGGAGGTCAGGGTAGGGAGTAAGACAGGAAAAGCCACCTTAGTGTGTTGCCCCATCGGCAACTCAGAAAAGTTGCTCAGTGCAAGCCCACTCTCCCTGGCTGGACCCCTGGCTCTAGGTGTAAATTGCAATAAAGTGACTGGCAGAGGCAAAGGAGGGGGAAAGGCAAAATGAGCAGAGTAAGGAAGGAGAGCCGCGGAAGAAACGCCCTCTGCCAGCATGTGAGCAGCAAGGGCCATCAAAGGTGGACTGGCTTCTTTTGGACCTAAACAAAGACACGCCAAGGCTAGTCGTTGGAAACCACAATTCAGGTTTCACACATTTGTAGCAGTAAAGGCTCGACGTTGGCACGTTTGGCTTCCACACACTTGCACCCACAGGTAACAGCAATGGGGCAGCTAGCTGCCTGAGTGGCTCTGAAGTCATTTCTCACACAGGTCCCGAGCTGGAAGGATTTGGACAAGCGGGAACCCCCAAACCTGGTTTTTCTCCATGGGGCTACAGGACAAGCTGAAAGATCTAACCCAACGCAGAAAAGACTGGCGAGTTGGGAGTGGCAGTGACATGGAGGTTTCCGCTGACTCCAGGCATCCCCTGTCTCTCCACCGTAAACCAGGAGAGTCCATGTCCAGCAGAAGACCTAGTCGAACGATCCTCGGGTTAATCCAGGTGCCCGCTGAGTTTCTTTGCAGCTCCGGGCCGCAAGCTGTGTCCGAGCCCCCAGCCCCGGCCCCGCCGCGCGCACGGGTTCCTGAAGCTGGTGCTCCTCCTCTCTCTCCTCCCCTCCTCTTCCCTCTCTCTGCCAGGCCCTCCCCCAGCCGTGGCGGAGGGGGGGGGGGGGGAGGGGGGGCCGGGCTTGGCTCGAGGAGGCCCGTGCATTCCAGAAAGCCTAGCGAGCTAGAGCAGCAACAAAGGAGCCGGGTAGTCGGCGGGGAGGAGTCGGGGGGCTGCGGCGCGCTTCGGCAGAGGTGGCTGCTGGGCCCCCGGCTGGTGCGGGGGCGGCGCCGGGGACCTGGTCCCTCACCCCCGGCCCGCGCCTGGCCCCCATCGCGGGGCCCGGAGGTGGTTTTTAATGGTGGGAGAGGGGATGGGGCTGGAGATTGGGGGTCCTGGGGGCTCCCTGGGCTGAAGACAACTTGGATTGCCAGGGAAAGGGCGAGGGAGCGGTCCATCCCCGCCCGGGCCTCCGCCGCCCAACATGGGCTCCGGGTCCCAAAGTTTGCAAAGTTGGGCGCCGAGGGCCCGCGGCGCGCGGAGCATCCGGGGGAGCCCGGCACCGGACTCGCGGGGCGCACCGGTCGCCTGAGTCGCCCCCGCGGCCCCAAGGGTTGCGCGCGTGCCCCGGGGGCTCCGGGGAGCGGGCGGGGGCGCGGGGCTCCTGCTGAGTTGGCGGGTTTGGTCATGGCCGCTGCTCGCCTAGCACGGGGGTCGGAGTTCTGGCTTTGGGGGCCGCTTCTGTTGCTGCTGCTGCCGGCGGGCCCGGGCCGGGGAATGGCCTTGAGCGGGAACGCGACCGGGCCTGGGCCTCGGAGCGCGGGCGGGAGCGCCAGGAGGAGCGCGGCAGTGACTGGCGCTCCGCCGCCCCTGAGCCACTGCGGCCGGGCTGCCCCCTGCGAGCCGCTGCGCTACAACGTGTGCCTGGGCTCGGCGCTGCCCTACGAGGCCACCTCCACGCTGCTGGCCGGCGACTCGGAGTCCCAGGAGGAAGCGCACGGCAAGCTGGTGCTGTGGTCCGGTAAGCGCGCGGGAGCCGAGTCCGGGGCGTGCGGCGCTGGGATGCGGGGACTCAGGGGAGGAAAAGGCTCGGGCCTGAGCTTTGGAAAGGGCGGGACCTGCACCCGAGTGAGTTGGAGGAGCCGAGTCTGAAACTTGGGGGCAGACCGAATGCAGGATGGGACCCTCGGAGACGAGAAAGGAGCCGTCATAAAGCGCCTGAGCAGGGTGCCTGGGAAATAGGGGTCGCCAGGCCACAGGAAAGGACTTTTTTTTTTTTTTTTCAATAAAGAGGAGATGCTCCACCTAAGTGCCACTCTGGAAGCTGGGTCTCAGTGATTCAAGCTGTTTAGACCTTGGAGAAGAGACCAGGAAATCGAGTTGGAGAGGAAAAAGGAGAAGATGTGGGTAGACGATTCAGGCATGGAGATGGGGAGTGAGACTTGAGTGAAATTTGTGAAGGCTAAGAAACCCCGATGATGAGTAATTAAAAGGCAACCAGAAAGTTCCAGAAATACTGTTTTGGGAGAAGGAAGTCCAGAGAACCCTGATCTTGTTTTGCTTGCACAGTTTCCTCACCTGAAAAATGGGGACTCTGATGTTTGCTTGAAATTGTGAAGGAATGAGACTATTCGAAAGATTATTTGTGTGTTCTTTGGAAGTTTGGTTCCTCAGGCTGGTCAGGGATGCGGAAGGGCATTTAAGCCTGGGATGTTGAGAGCCCGTGGAAACTTCCATAATGGTCTAAAGTCCCAGAGCCCTCACCTCAGGTTGGGATGGAGGTCGGCCTGAAAATCTGCAGACTGAACCCACAGGTCCTTCCTTAGCAGCGTGGGGTGAATTATGTCCCCACCCGTCACTCTTATGAGCCTGAGGCTTGAAGAGTGCTCAGGAGGGTAACTGGCCTTGTCACCCCTTGCTTTTAGCCAGTGTGATTGATTCAAAACTGACCTTGAAAAAGAAAAAGAAATCAAAAGCCAGGAGCATAGCCGGCAGCCTCCCTTTGCTAGACCTCGATGCCCCACACCTCCCGTCTCCATGTCCCCATTCTGCCCGGGGTGCTGCTGGTGTTGACCCCGATGAGGGAAGCGGATCTGGGTTGCCTGTCATTGTCCAGTTGGCTATAGCGTTCTCGAAGTTTTTGCGGGATGTTGGACAAAGCCATATGGATATATTCCTGGCGTGGTGCAGATGCCAGATGAGGAACTTGGAAGCTGGTGTCCATGTGGAGCTTCATTGTTTGTGGGTATCAGATCAGCAATATTGGCAAAAACCATGTGTAGTCAGTAGCTTTGAAAAAAATCCATAAATTACCATAATGTAAAATCTGTGTAATTCTGCATATACACTATGCTTTCTTTATGGTAATAAGTCTGTATAAATGTGTCACAAATAGTAATGTACAGAATGTAGGTAGAAATTGTCATTTTAGTCTTTAAATTATATAAATGTAAAGCAGAAGACTAAAGGGATTTTAAAAAGAGCATAAAAGGTATAAACAATATTTCCTTAAGCACTACCTGCAATAAGGCTTGAGTGTAGAAGCCAGCTGTATGGACAATCCAAGTACATCTCTCAGCACTAGAATCTTGCTCACACTATGAGAGGATATTCTGTTTCTCTCTTCTTAGGTATTTTGCAAGGGCCGATGGTTGAATTCTCCTAAGTTTCATACATGTGTGACGCTGCCCTTCTGTCGTTACCATCAAACCAAGGGGAAGGGTCTGAACCTCTTTGCAGCCCCCGCTCCTGAGAGCAGCTGCTGAGTTCGCAGAAGTGGCTTTGGCAGGAAAGTTTAGCAGTTAGAAACATCTGCTGGATGTGCAGGTTCAAACCTCACTAGCTGTGCCTCTAGTGGGGTGGGTTCCTGCAGAGGTGCCAGCACTGAGCCCAGATCCTTAGTTCACTCCGAGCTGTTCTCTGTTGCCACCCATCATCCCTCAGCTCAGTCCCATTCCTATGTGTTTTGGTTGTTCTCTTTCTGCTTTGGGTCCTTCTGTGGGATGTTCTATGAAGTAGAGCCAGAAGCAGGTGTTGGTATGAGCTGAGTCAGTGGGAGGCAAGGGGTTCAGGGGTGGGAGTGGTGAGTAGGGCGGAGGAGGGCAGTGTAGAGTGAACTTGAACCAAGAGAGAATCAGAGGCAGGCCATCAGCTAGGCATTGCAGCTAGTGGCAAGTGATTGGTCCTATTCTGACTTAGTGGTCTGGATTTGGCGTTAGACATGGTCAGTGTCACCTAGCTCTTGAGGGTATTTTTGTGGGTAAAGAATGGAGACGATCCAGGTTGTCTTTCTCTGTAAACTTTTGAAAGTAGAGACTTGTTCTTCACTTTTTTTCTGAAAGCCTGAGTTCTGACAACACACACCCACCCAGAAATTTATTCATTTAGATATTGGGTGCTTGCTGCATCCTGGATCAGGTCCTGGGGAATATAAAAATGAAGAATGCAGGCATGAATCCTGCTATCAAGGGGAAGACAGACAACTAAACAGGCTTTTGCAATATCTGTGATAAAGTAGGTGCTGAAGGAACACAAAGGATTTTACAGAGCAAGAGAAGATCTACCCTTTCTCCCCCAGAAAAACTGACATTTACCCCATGACCTGAGAAACAGGTAGGACTTACCTGGGCCAAGGATGGGTTGGATAAGAAGGGATAGGAAAAGGAAATAACAGGCACAAAGGTGAAGAGGTGGGAGGGATTGGTACTTTTGAGAAAGTGTAAGAATTTCAGTAGAGCTGGATCAGAGCATGTGAGAGATGGAATTATAAGAGATAAGACCTAGAAAATTAGAAAATAAAGGGATTCACCCCCCATATTAAATTTCTATGTTGTCCTAAAGATAATAAGAGTAATTGAAGGCTTTTAAGCAAGGGAGAGATGTAATTATATTTGCATTTTGAGTACTGTATGAAGAAGCCGTGGTTGGAGGAAAAACGTACGGGCTGGGTGCTTGTCTGGAGGATGGTTGAAGGAGTCCAGGTGCGAGATGATGGTGGTCAGGACTGTAACAGGCTGTAGGAAGTAGACAGATCCCAGAGTTTTAGAACTAGGACCAGTGGGTCTTGCTGAGTTGGATGGAGGGCTTGAGTGGAAAGTGGTACCTTCCCTTTCACTAAGCCAGGGAATGCTAGAGGAGTAGATTCAAAAGAAAGCCTGGGTTCAGGTTTGGCCATGTGAACTAGAGACCCTTATTAGACATCCATGTGGACAGACCAGCAGATCTGGACTAGTAGTTGCTAAAGAGAGGTGCCTCTTGGGCCTAGACCACTGAGCCTTTGGAAGTATGCCACTGAGTGAGGAAGTCCATTGGCTCAAGTTGGATCATTTTCTAGATTTGAATAGAACTCGGGTCTCTCCTAAGTCTTTCAACTCTCTGGACTTGGGATTTAAAAAAAAGATATATATATATATATATTTAATTGATTTTAAAATATATATATTTTATTGATTTTTTACAGAGAGGAAGGGAGGGGGACAGAAAGCTAGAAACAATGATGCGAGAGAAACATTGATCAGCTGCCTCCTGCACACCCCCTACTGGGGATGTGCCTGCAACCAAGGTACATGCCCTTGACCGGAATCAAACATGCAACCCTTCAGTCCTCAGGCTGACGCTCTATGCACTGAGCCAAACCGGTTTCGGCTATTTTATTGATTTTTTACAGAGAGGAAGGGAGGGGGATAGAGTGTTAGAAACATCAATGAGAGAGAAACATCAATCAGCTGCTTTCTGCACACTCCCTACTGGGGATGTGCCCGCAACCAAGGTACATGCCCCTGACCGGAATCGAACCTGGGACCCTTCAGTCGCAGGCCGCTCCATCCACTGACTCAAACCAGGTGTAGGGCATGGACTTGGGATTTTTTAGGCACTCAGAATCTTCCCCATTATAGCTTGAAACGCCTCCTCTCAGGCCTTCTTGGTTGACCAGACAAACATAATATCCAGGTAATGGTCTGTCTTCTGCCAAATCTGGTTTGGTAAATAGGGTAAGAAAGCAGAGAGGCCAGAAACTGGCGAGGGAAACAGGTCCCTGAGAACCAGCACGTAGCCTCTTTGACCACTGCTCTGCTCTGTGTGTGCACAGGGCTATGTGGCCCGTCATCCCGCCGGGGCAGCCAGTGGGAAAGAGCCAGACGAGAGATGAGAGGAGGGATGTTGTTGGTGATGTTGAGTTATTTGCAGGGTCAGACCAGGGAGTCTCCTGAGAGCTGTTTCCCAACCTGGCTGGCTCATGATCAGAATTAGTTTCTAAAGTATATATTTTGGGAAAGTATAAAAATGTAGGACCATTTCCACGGGTTCGTGTTCTCAATTTTGGTTCAGATTTTTAACTTTTTAATTGTGAAATGTAGCATATATACAGAAAGTGTATTAAACACAGAGGTACTAAATAACAGAAAATTATAAAGTGCCATTTGAATGAAGAACTAAACCATGATGATGGGGGTATGAGGAGAGCAGGGGAGGTCAATAGGGGGAAAAAGGGAGAGGACTTATGTAATATTTTTTCCACGATAAAGAATTATGTTTAAAAATAGCAAATAAAAAAGAAAAACAAAATGCGCGGTTAAATTTCAACTTCAGATAAACAGTAAATACATTTCTATATAAGTATGGCCCGTGCAATATGTGGGATATACTTATACTAAAAATTTATTAATTGCCTAGAACTGGGGGAGGGGGGTGAAAGTAACTGCTAATTAGTATAGTTTCTTTTTGGTGTGATGAATATTTTCTAAAGTTGATTTTGATGATAGTTGCCCAATTCTATGACTATACTAGAAACCATTGAATTGTATACTTTAAATGAGTGAATTTAGTAAATCTATTATATGTTAAAATTTTAAAAAAAGAACTAGACCATGGTGGAGCTTCCAGAAGCTCTCCCTTTGTCTTTTCCAATCATGTCCCCCTCCCTCCTCTTTTTAAAAAATGGTTTTTTATTGATTTTTAGAGAAAGAGGAAGGGAGAGAGTGAAACATCTATGTGTAAGCCAAACATTGATTGTACGCCCCCTGTTGGGGATGGAGCCCAAAACCCAGGCAGGCACCCTGATGGGGAATAAAGCCAACAACCCTTCAGTGCACTGGATGACGCCCCACCAACTGAGCCACACTGCTGGCCAGGTGTCCCTTCCTCCTCTTTTAGAAGTAACCACTATCCTGATGTTTTTATAGTCATTTCCTTTTTCCTCTGTAGTTTTGCCATCTAGCTTTAGAATCCCTAAACAGTACATTTCAATTTTTCTTGTTTTTGAATTTTATAAAATGTAATCATGCTGTGTGTATTCTATGTCTTGTTTCTTTTGTTCTACATTATTTTGTAAGATTCATGCTGTCACAGCTCATTTGTTTCACTGCTGATCAGTCTGCCATGGTAGAATAAGTCCCGGTTTATTTAGCCATTTTGTTGTTAAACATTTCAGTTGTCCTCAGTTTGGGCTGCTGGAATACCATTGCTTTTGGATCTTCTTTTTGTACGTCCTGGTGCCCTTGGGTCAGGATTCTCCAGGAACATACTTAGAGATAATAGGGAATGTATACGTTTAGCTGTACTGTACTAGATAAAGCCAAACAGTTTTTCAAAGTGTTTGTACAAACTTATACTCCCAATAGCTCTGTAGAATAGTCACCATTGCTCCACATGATTCCTGACCCATGGTACTGGCCATCTTTAAAATTTTGCCAAACTAGTGGATATGTTGTGGTATGTGTTTGTGGTTTTAATTTGCATTTTCCTGGTAACTAGTGAGGTTAAACACCATTTGAAATGTTTCCTGGCCATTGGAGTTTTTCTTTTGTGAGGTGTCTATCCAAATCTTTGGCCCATTTTTCTATTGGCCTAGCTGTCATTTTTATAAGATTTGTAGATCGTCATGGATGAATCCTTTATTGGTTGTATGTATTGAAAATAGTTCATGTTCTGTGGCTTGCCTTTTCATTCTCTGTGTCTTTCACTGAACAGAAGTTCTGAATTTTAAGATAGTCATTTATCAAACTTTCTATGCTTAGTGTTTATTGTGTTATTTATTTATTTATTTATTGTTAATCCTCACGCAAGGATATTTTTCCATTGACTTTAGAGAGAGTGGAAGAGAGAGGAAGAGACAGAGAGAAACATCGATTGGTTGCCTCCCGCATGTGCCCCAACCAGGGCGGGGGCTTTAGCCTGCAACCAAGGCGTGTGTGCCCGTGATCAGAAATGAACCTGGCACCCCTCCGTCCGCAGGCCGATGCTCTATCCACTGAGTTGGCTAGGGCTATTGTGTCTTATTTTAAAATGTCCTTTCACACCACAAAGTAATGATTTTATTTTCTTATGTTATTTTCTCAAAACCTTATAGATTTTCCTCCCTTTTTAAGCATATAAATCACCTGGAATTGATTTTTTTTAAAACTTCAGTTTTATACATAGTCTCAGTATAATTTGTTAAATACAGTGTCTCAGCTCTGTCATAAATCAAGTGTTGAAATATATATTTATTTCTGGAATACTTATTCTGTTCCATAGGTCTATTTGTCTGTCCCTTGCCAATACCACACCATCTTAATTATCATATCTTTATAGCATGGTTTTCACTTCTTTGAGTTATGAACTTATTAGGCAATCTGATAAAACCTATGGGCCCCTTTTTCAGTATAATATTTTTAAAATATTTTTTATTGATTTTTACAGAGAGGGAGAGAGAGAGATAGAGTTAGAAACATCAATCAGCTGCCTCCTCCACACCCACCATTGGGGATGTGCCCGCAACCAACGTACATCCTCTTGACCGAATCGAACCCGGGACCCTTCAGTCTGCAGTCGGACGTTCTATCCACTGAGCCAAACCGTTAGGGCAATATTTTTAAATTTTAAAGTAAAACACATAGAATTGAAAAGAGCATTTAGGATTATAAAGGAAATGAATTCTATTGAAATATAGTTATCAAATATTTAAAAAGTTTGTGATCTAATATTTATTTGCTTCTTTAGTAATATATTATAAGACCTAATATGGGTTTACTAACCATTATAATTTCAAGGTGATGATGAGCAGTGACAATGTTTTGAGATATCTACAACAAAAACACAATATCTGATTTCTATTTGTGACAAAGGCATGGGTATTGCTAACGGAATGTGGTGTGTTGTTTACATTTATAATGGAAGAAAATGCTAAATTTCAGTTTGATGTAATTTTCCCCCATCCAAGTTCATGGATCTCTAAAGTCTCTCCAAGAATCCTTTGTGAACTCGAGGTTAGGAGCCTCTACTTTATAGTACAGCAGTAAATAATAGAGAGTCTGGACAATTATTGATCCATTGAGCTTTAATATAAAAATATTTGTTAGTGGATTTTTAAAAAAGACATCTTTACATTATTGAGTATTATAATAATTTCATTATGTATTTCTATTTATATCTTTCATTTTCTCAATATTTTTACAGTTTTTTGCAGGGAGTTCTTAAATATCATTTTTTAGATTTATTTCTTGATACATGATAATTTTTACACTGCTATAAATGATTCCTTTAACATTTTGTTAAAATGTAAATAAAAATACAATTGATTTTGAATCTAGTAAACTAGCTAAATTTACACACATAGTTATCTCATTTGTGAATAATGAGTTTCTCCCTTTTTAAAAAAAATCCTCATCGGAGGATATTTTTTCAGTTGATTTCTAGAGAGAGTGGAAGGGAAGGAAGAGAGAGAAATGGAATGGGGGGGGGGGGAGAGAGAAACATCGATGTGAGAGAGACACATTGATTGGTTGCCGCCTGCCTGCACCTCCCACAGGAGTTGGGAAACCTCCAACTGAGGAATCAAACCCTCAACCCTTTTGTCCATAGGCCCAAGGTCTAACCACTAAGCAAGGTGGCCAGGGCTATTTCTTCCTTTTTTATGCCAAATATTTGTTAATGATTATTGCCTTGTTGCACTTCTACATTGTTAAATAGAAGTGGTAATAGCAGCAGCATCCTTTATCCTTAACTTTTTCTGTGTTCTAAACAGAAAGCTTTTCTACCTTTCACTCTTAAATGTGGTGTTTGGTGTAGTTTTCTTGTAGTTACATTTTATCAGGTTAAGGAAGTTGTCTTCTATTCCTAACCTGCCAGTTATCTTTTTATTATAGATCGATATTGGTTTTATCAACTACTTCTGCGTCTATTGAGATGATTATGTTTTTCTTCTTTAATCTATGAATATAGATTCATTGATTAAATTTTCTAATGTTAACCCAACCTTAGAACAATGGTTTTCAACTTGACTACTCATAAGAATCACACAAACAGAAAGCCTTTTCAAAGTTTAAATTGTGGCACTGGTATTTTTAATTTCTATGAATGTAGAAAAATGTGTCCCTATTTTTTCTTTTTGTTTCATATTTTGTTAAAACAAAAAGCAATACAGATAAAGTTGATGTCCCCTTGCTTCCTGTTATCCATCTCATTCCCTGCTCTTCTTTGGGAAGCTTCCCTCATCTCAGTATTTTGCATATTTATTTTTAAAAAAAAACTTAATTACTTTTAAAAATATGTAGTTTATGCACATAGTACAAAATTCAACAGCAACACAAGTTAAATCTCTCCATTTGTATTCTCAGCTACCCATTTTCCCTTCTCACAGGCAACCATCAATCAACACTGGCTTTTGTGTGTCCTGCTAGATGTTGCCCACATCTGCACAAATGTAGGCGTGCCCTTTGTTTATTTCTCCCCACAGCAGCAGTAGCATGCTCTTCCGGCTGTTCTCCACTCAGCTACATCCACTTAACAAGGTCTTTTGGAGACAGTTCCATTTCAATGCAAATACAGTAGTTTAACCCCGATTAATGTCCTATTATATTGATGTATGATATTTTTTTAGCTGGTCTCCTAATGATGGATATACATTCAAGTTGTTTCTACTCTTTTGCTATTGCAAGCAATGCTGCAATGAATACTCTTATAAATTATCTTTGTGAACATGTAAAGTAGACTTGCTAATATAGCATTTTGATAGATAATGCGAGGTAGTCTCCACAAGTATTTGCTATTCCTACTAAAAATATACAAAAGTGCCACTTTCTCCCACACTCTTGCCACTACAGCATTTTAAAATATTTTTATCTTTCTCACTCTAAAGTTAAAAAAATTATATGTCGCCAGCTTTATTTCACATTTAGAGCATCTCTTTATGTATTTAAAGGCCATTTGTATTTGTTCTGTTCTGTTTGCCTTTTGCCCTTTTCCTTATGAATTTCTTATTGATTTAGAAGAGCTTTGTGCATATAGGAAAATTAGCTCTTTACTGTAATATATATGAAATATTTTCTCAGTATGTTGCTTTTTATAGGATTTTGTTTAAATCTTTTGTTTTAAGCTCCTGGTTTTGTGTCATACAAAAAAATCTTCACCTCTCCAATGTTTCAAAAACCATTTCTCACCTTTTCTTTTATTACTTTAATTTTTTTAATTAATGTAATTATTAACCCTGGCCAAGTAGCTCAGTTGGTTAGAGCGTTGTCCTAATACATCAAAGTTGTGGATTCCATTCTTAGTCAGGGCGTACCGTGTATATATATGAATCAACTAATGAATGCATAAATAAGTGGAACAACAAATTGATGTTTCTCTCTCTTTTCCTGTCTTTCAAAATCAGTAAGTAAAAATTAAATATTTTTTGAAAATAATATAATTATTTTGATTCATCAGGCGCCTATTTTTAAAAATATATTTTTATTGATTTCAAAGAGGAAGGAAGAGGGATAGAAACCTTAACAATGAGAGAGAATCATTGATTGGCTGCCGCCTGAACTCCTCCCTCTGGGGGTGGGCCCCATAACCCAGTCATGGCCCTTCACCAGGAATTAAACCGTGACCTCCTGGTTCATAAATTGAAGCTCAACCGCTTAGCCACGTAACCAGGCAGGAACTTGTTTTTATGTAAGACACAGGTAAGGGTCCGACTTATTTTTTTCCCTATATGGCGCTTCCATTGTCATTTAAGATTAATGTAATAATCTATCTTTTCCTTGGAAGTTTATTTTTAAAGAATAAAACAATATTTAAAATGGAAAAAAAACTGAGAACAACAAATTACATATTTTTGAAAGTTGATAATTACCACAAATTCCTGAAAAAGAAACACAACCCAATATTTTATTAACATCAATATTTTATTGATGCTTGTCTAGAATACATTTTACTCTAGTGCGCGCCCCTCCCCCCCATTTTAATAAACACCCAGTAAAATTCACTTTTTCTTTGTTGTGCAGTTCTGTGAGTGTAGACAAGCACACAGAGTTGTATAACCAGCCACTACATCCAGGACAAAGAACAGTCCCATGACCCCTAATAGCCCTGCATGGCTGCTCCTTTTGTGGGCAAACCCTCCTCCTACCTAACCCCTGGCACTCACTGCTGTGCTCCACCCATACCCATTCAGTCAGTTTCCGGGGTTCTCCAGTCAGAGTGACCAGAGTTCCCCAAATGATTCTGATTTGAGTCAGGTCTAGGTGCCATTGCCCAACATCATTGGCTTTTTTTTCTTTTTAACTGATTTGAGAAAGAGAGAAACACACACACATACATTGTTCTACTTATTTAACTGATTTGAGAAAGAGAGAAACACACACACATACATTGTTCTACTTATTTAACTGATTTGAGAAAGAGAGAAACACACACACATACATTGTTCTACTTATTTAACTGATTTGAGAAAGAGAGAAACACACACACATACATTGTTCTACTTATTTATGCACTTACTGGTTGACCCTTGCGTGTGCTCTAATCAGGGATCAAACCCACAACCTTAGTGTACCCGGATGATGTTCTAACCAACTGAGCTACCTGGCCAGGGTAAAACCACTGCTTCTTCAGTGACAGGAACTTGCTCTGTGCCCTGAAATAGGCTGTGTCACAGGGAGAGCAGTTGAGTTGCCAAAGGCCCCAGGTAGGTAATAATAAGAGCCGACATTTTCTGAGTGCTTGTTATATAACGGGTACCATGCTAAGCAGTTAACTTGCTGTCTCGTTCTTTACAACAGTTCCACATGGTAAATGTATTGTTCCCATTTCACAGATCAGGAAACTGAGGCTTGAGATAAAGTAATCCGCCCAGGATCACACAGCAAGGAAATGGTAGAGTCAAGATTTGGGCCCAGACAGGCTAGCTGCAGTGTCCATGCTCCCTGCCTCTCGACTATATTGCCTCCCCTCAAAAAAGAGCAGTTACCTACCGACCGCCATGTCTCCCCAGCCCAGCAGTGTGGCCAGCACCTGTGTTGGCTCTCCTGTCC
Source organism: Antrozous pallidus (assembly GCA_027563665.1). Classification (NCBI taxonomy): domain Eukaryota; kingdom Metazoa; phylum Chordata; class Mammalia; order Chiroptera; family Vespertilionidae; genus Antrozous; species Antrozous pallidus. The sequence continues at coordinate 21,210,213 of CM050521.1, forward strand.
TCAAAAGCTTCTCCTAATTCAACTTCTTGTTTGGGAAATAGGTGTTCCTGAAGCAAGGATGACTCAGGAGGGGCGAAGTAGGCAGAATGCTGAGTGAGGCCAGCCAGTGGGGCAGCTCTTTCTGTCTTGCTGGCCCCTCCTTACCCCTCTCTGGACTGGACACAGCCTCCTCTGTTTCTCTCCACCCGCTTTCCTGTTTCCTCTTCTGGCCGTGGAGTGTCTGGCTCTTCTGACTACCTCTTCTTAGCTCCTACCTGTTCTCTGTCTCACCTCGGCTTGGTAAGAAGACCCGGGTCCTGGGGTCTTGGCCAGGGAAACCGTTTGGGGTTCGGGAGCATGGGCCTGAGGAGGGGAGTGCGGGAGGAGTGACATCCCACCACGCTCCTTCCCACTGGAAGAGGTCCTGAAGCAGGGCTTTTAAATGCCCCTGAAAAGGTAAAATGTAAATCAGCCCGGGGTTCTCAGCCAGAGGTGTTATACTCGCTAGCAGGGCATTTGGAAATGAAGGCTGTTTTATAAAACTTTAATTGAATTATAATGTACATATAGAGAAGTGCTCAGATCATAAACTTAATATCCACAAGGTGAATATACCCAGGAATCCAGAACCAGATCAAGAAATAGAGCATGAGTAGCCTCCCGGAAAGGTCTCTCTTCTAGTCACCACCCCTGGAATGGGGCTTGGCAGGGAGCAGTTTTTGGTCGTCACGACGACTCAGGGGTTCCATTGGCATTTAATTTAATTGATTTTATTTTTTGTTAGTCCTCACCTGAGGATATTTTTCCCATGGATTTTAGAGAGAGTGGAAGAGGTGGGGGTCGGAGAAAGAGAACATTGATTGGTTGCCTCCCGCACAGGCTCCAGGGCCAGGGATAGAGCCTGCAAATGAGACACATGTCCTTGACCCGGAATCGGGTCCTCAGCCATTCAGTTGGTGGGCTGATGCTCTAATGGTCAGAGCTAACCACAGAGCCAAACCGGCTAGGGCCCATTGGCATTTAATGGGCAGGGTCCTGCGATGCTGAATGTCCTGCAGCACAGAATCGTCCTGCCCAAATGCCCTGTTGAGAAACACCTTGCCCCACAGCTCCGAGCAATAATGGCCTCTGTCGAGGCAAAGAGAGGTGCCTTAGGCCTGGGAGCGGGGTGGGGTGGGGGGGTGCTGCTGTGTTTGTGGGTATGAATGAAGAGGAGTGCAATGTGTCCACACTGTCTTCACCCTGCAGGCCTCCGGAATGCCCCCCGTTGCTGGGCAGTGATCCAGCCCCTGCTGTGTGCTGTGTACATGCCCAAGTGTGAGAACGACCGGGTGGAGCTGCCCAGCCGCACCCTCTGCCAAGCCACTCGAGGCCCCTGTGCCATCGTGGAGAGAGAGCGGGGCTGGCCTGACTTCCTGCGCTGCACCCCTGACCACTTCCCTGAGGGCTGCCCGGTGAGTGCTCTGTGGGGTGAGGTCCATGCTCGCAGGGCTGGTCAGCACCAGGCATAGGGCAGAGCCTGGCAGGAGAGGAAACAGGGGAGCCCAGACCCTTCTCCCTGGGAAACCCCAAGCCTGCAGCCTTGGTATCAATAGGCCAAGACCCCAAACTGAAGTTTGTTGGCTGGGCCCATCTGCCAGGAATTATCCTTTATTTACTTATTAATTATTATTTTATAACTATTTATAATAACAATTATTATCTTATATAATAAAAGAGAGCCGAGACCAGTTTGGCTCAGTGGATAGAGCGTCGGACTGCAGACTGAAGGGTCCTGGGTTCGATTCCGGTCAAGGGCATGTACCTTGGCTGCGGGCACATCCCCAGTAGGGGGCGTGCAAGAGGCAGCTGATCGATGTTTCTCTTTCATCGATGTTTCTGACTTTCTATCCCTCTCCCTTCTGCTGTGTAAAAAATCAATAAAATATATTTTTAAAAAAAGAGAGAGAGAGAAACATGCAAATTTGACCGTACCTTTGCTCCTGATTGGAGTGGCACGAGCACAGGACCCCAGGGATGGAGATGAAATGGAGGTGGCAGCGAGCGCCCAGTCCCCGGGGCCGAGTGGTCGCAGGCAACTGGGGCTGAACTGAGCAGGGCAATGGCTGGATGCTTTAGGCCTTGGGCAGGCTGGGGTGAGCCATCAGTTGGACATCTCCTGAGGGGGCATATTGGGTTGAGGGACCACCCACCCCCAGTGCATGAATTTTGTGCACCGGGCCCCTAGTTTTACAATAATAGTATAAAATCATTATTTATAATAATAATTAATTATTACTTTATCCTCACCCAAGGAGTGAGGATATTTTTTACAGTGATTTTTTAGAGAGAGTGGAAGGGGGGAGGTGGGAATGGGGAGAAAGAGAAACAGAAACATCTATGTGAGAGAGAAATTGATTGGTTCTCTCTCACACTGGCCCTAATGTGGGGCAGAGGCTGGATTGGACCTGCAATCCAGGTATGTGCTCTTGACCAGGAATCAAACCTGTGACCCTCCAGTGCACAGGCCAACGCTCTAACCATTGAGCAGTGTGGCCAGGCACTCCCCCCTTTTTATTTTAATGAAAGATAACTGTTCAACAATTATTTTTTGAGCACCAGCTCTGTCAGGTGTTGGGGATTACAGGAGTCACGTGGAGTCAATGCACATGTAAAATAGCCGGAAACCCCAAGACGGTATGTGCTTCAGTTCTGGGTGATGAAGGAGAGTTCATAAGTGATAATAATAATAATAATAATCTTCTTATATAATAAAAGCCTAATATGCTAAGTCCGACAGTTTGTTCGACCAATCACTATGACACACACTGACCTCCAGGGGACACACTCGGACCAGTAGGTTAGCTTGCTGTGGGGTCTGGGCGAGATGGGCCGGGCACGCCGTGGAGCCCTCCCACAGTCCCTCCGGTTGTGCACAAGGGGGTCCCTCGGCCTGGCTTGCACCCTCTCACAATCTGCGACCCCTCAGTGGATGTCAGAGAGCCAATTTTGGTCCAATCCCCAAAGGCCAGGCCGAGGGACCCCACCGGTGCACAAATCCGTGTACCGGGCCCCCAATAACGATAATAATAGTGGTAATAACACTATTTGCTATTATTTCCTACCTGCCAAATACTATTATAGCATTTTACATTTATTTCTTCATTAACTCCTTAAGCCCCACCACGAAGCAGGTATGTGTGTGAGATGCTGCTGAGTCAGCTCTGACGTATGGTGACCCTAGGAAAGAGTGATGTTTCAGTGTCCTTGTCTCTGCTCCTGTAGACTCATGCCTATGGCCTCTTTTGTGGAGTCAGTCTACCTCATTCTTGCTTTCCCTGCTGCCTTCTATGTTCCTAGCATTACTGTCTTTGCCTTCTGGTGATGTATGTGCCTGAAGTAGGACAGCTTCAGGTTTATCATTTTTTAAAAATATATTTTATTGATTTTTTACAGAGCAGAAGGGAGAGGGAAAGTCAGAAACATCCATGAGAGAGAAACATCGATCAGCTGCCTCTTGCACGCCCCCTACTGGGGATGTGCCCGCAGCCAAGGTACATGCCCTTGACCGGAATCGAACCCGGGACCTTTCAGTCCGCAGTCCGACGCTCTATCCACTGAGCCAAACCGGTTTCGGCAGGTTTAACATTTTGGACTCCAGTGATGTTTCAGGCTTAATTTACTCTAGGACACGCTATTCATTTTTCTGGTGGGGGGCAGGGGGGAGCATAGAGCTCCCCGAACACCATATTCCAAATGAGTGCATTTGTTTCTGCTATCCTATAGCTAGGGGAACTGAGGTAACAGAAAAGTCAAATCGTTTGCCATGGGTTGTCTCCATCGTCTGTTCCCTCAGCCACTCTGCCACGCTACCCCTGAGCCCTGATGAAACCAAAGGTTGCCGCTGAGCCTCCTGCTCCCTTTTGCACTGTCTTCTCTCCTTCCCTTGTGCCAGAATGAGGTGCAGAACATCAAGTTCAACAGCTCGGGCCAGTGTGAGGCTCCTTTGGTTCGGACGGACAACCCCAAGAGCTGGTACGAGGACGTGGAGGGCTGCGGGATCCAGTGCCAGAACCCGCTCTTTACGGAGGCGGAGCACCAGGACATGCACAGCTACATCGCGGCCTTCGGCGCCGTCACTGGCCTCTGCACGTTCTTCACCCTGGTCAGCCGAGGACAGGCCTGCACGTGGAGGGCTCAGGGGAGCGGGTGTCCTGAGCACTCAGCTCGTAAAGTGGGAAGGGAGTGGGATTGTCGGTGAGAGCGCTGGGCTCTGGGGTAAGAGGGAGGTGGGGAGAGGATGACTTGGTGGGGATCCCCAGGGAAGGGCCTTAAGGGTGTCTGCAGCGGCAGAGTAGCCCCAACCTCTCTCTTCTAGGCGACTTTCGTGGCTGACTGGCGGAATTCGAATCGCTACCCTGCGGTTATTCTCTTCTACGTCAATGCGTGTTTCTTTGTGGGCAGCATTGGCTGGCTGGCCCAGTTCATGGACGGTGCCCGCCGGGAGATTGTCTGCCGGGCAGACGGCACCATGAGGCTTGGGGAGCCCACGTAGGTGACTTGGGGACCCGGAGGCGAGGGGAGGAAGGCTGAAATGTGTGTTGACCACAAAAGGGCCAGGTTGGGATGGAAGCTGAGATTTCAGGGTGAGATTCAGCTCTGCCTTGTTGCATCCAAGGTCTCCAGCATTAGGACCGGGGCTTCAGTATTAGGACCTTGATTGTTTGCATCTGTTCAAAGGGGCAGCTTGTGTATCCTCCTCAAATCTGACTGGGTCCTGTTTCCAAGCCCTGACTCCTAGGGAACCTCCAGACCTTAGAGCCAAGGGTCTGGAGACAGGGTGAAGAGAGGGAGTGCAGGATGATCTCCCCAAGTGACACCCCACATGTGTGCGTAGCTCCAACGAGACCCTGTCCTGCGTCATCATCTTTGTCATTGTGTACTACGCCCTGATGGCTGGCGTCGTCTGGTTTGTGGTCCTTACCTATGCCTGGCACACCTCCTTCAAAGCCCTGGGCACCACCTACCAGCCTCTCTCTGGCAAGACCTCCTACTTCCACCTGATCACGTGGTCACTCCCTTTTGTCCTCACTGTGGCTATCCTCGCTGTGGCCCAGGTACAGAACCTGGTAGGGGGCTGGGGTCCTGAGTGGGGTGGACTTGGCTGAGGGACCAGGGACCGAATTTGCTCCCCTCGCCCCTTCCTGCTGTAGGTGGATGGGGACTCCGTGAGCGGCATCTGTTTTGTGGGCTACAAGAACTACCGATACCGTGCTGGCTTCGTGCTGGCCCCCATCGGCCTGGTGCTCATCGTGGGAGGTTACTTCCTCATCCGTGGTGAGTGAGGAGCCAACCAGGACGGCAACTAGCGCGCTGAGCACTAGCTTTGTGGAAGCAGGAGCTAGACGCAGCCCCCTCTGCTGCCTTCACAGTGGGACCTCAGCCAGGTCTCACTGGGTATTGGCGCTAAGTGGAAGGTGCCCCCTCTAGGCAGACACTTGGTGTGGGACACCTTCGTGTTGGCCAGAAAAGTGCACCCCTCTCTCACGGCTTGTTGAGAGGAGCCTGGGCTGGTTCCAACCCTCAGCTCTTGGCCAGGTGCACATATGTGGTGAGTAACCTACTGTGTCCACATGAGCCGGTTTGGGGCCTTCAGTCCAGTGAGCTCACTCTGAAGTTATATATTCTCTCAGTGTTTTGGAGTTGGCGTCTCATCTCCCTCCTGCCCACAACACACACTCGCAGTTTTCACAACATGCACAGATTCTCTGTGCCCTAATTTCCCTGTCTCAGTCTGCCACCTCCACAATAAGCCTTCCTGTCTTCTTAGCTCATTTTTATTGCGTGTTTTTGTAGTTGTTGTTTCTCTTGGTAAGTTTCCATTTTCTCCCTCTGCAGGTCAGCCTTCTGTGCAGCCCACCTCTTTTCCCTCTTTTTTGGCTGTGTCTGGGCCTCTGATGTGTGTTTTGTATCTATGCTGTCCTGTTTGGTAGTCACTTGCCACATGTGTTGAAACTGGTCCAAATCGAGATGTGTCGTATGTGTAAAATACACACTGCATTTCAAAGACATAGCACACTCATTGATAAGCTGTAATATGAATTACATGTTGAAATGACAATATAATGAACAGTGGTATACTTTTTATAAAGTATGTTGAAATCATTTTCACCTGTGTCCTTTTACTCTTAATGTGGCTTCTGGAAAATTTGAAATTATGTATGCAGCTCATATGATATTTCTATTGGACAGCACTGTTCTCAAGTGTTTCTTTATGCCTTTTCCAGCAGAACAGCTTTTGTTTTTTAATATACTTTTATTGATTTTAGGGAGGAAGGGAGAAGGAGAGAGAGAAAAATTGAAGATGAGAGAGAATTGATGGTCAGCTGCTTCCTCCATGCCCCATCCTGAGGGTTGAGCCCACAACTTAGGCATGTGTCTTTGACCAGAATTGAACCCAGGACCCTTCAGTCTGTAGGCCAGCACTCTATCCACTGAGCCAAACCAGCTGGGGCTCCAGCAGAACAGCTTTGACCTGACTACCTGACTTAGGGGTGGGCAGGTCAGACACAAGGTGATTTCTTTCTCTTCTCTGCTGTCCATTGGTGCTCTGTCCCAGTCTTGCATACACAAAACACATCTGCCACCAGCTGTGCTCCATTTCTTCGGTGTCTCCAGTCCCCCAAGCTTGGCACCAGCACAGAAGTAATTAAACCTGGACTCCAGCACCATGGGAGCCTCCCCTGCCACACCCCCTCTCTCCCAGGAGAGTGGCCTCACCCCACTAATATATGAGTTGTCCCTTTTGTCCAGGAGTTATGACTCTGTTCTCCATCAAGAGCAACCACCCTGGGCTATTGAGCGAGAAGGCTGCCAGCAAAATCAATGAGACCATGCTGCGCCTAGGTGAGTGGGTTCCCTGGGCCCTTGGACTGAGGTACTATCCAGCCCAACACTGCACCCTCCGGGGGCTATGGAACCTACAGAATAGGGTCTTGGAGGATGTAGTAGGTCAGTGGCACAAGTGAGCAGCCATGGGCAAGACAAGGCTGGTGTGTGTGTGTGTGTGTGTGTGTGTGTGTGTGTGTGTCGGTAGCAGCTCAAAAGAAGGGGATCTTCATAGGTGGAAGAATTCAAGTTCATGCCAAGTCTGCTTCCTCAAGTCCACTCCCCTTTCACTGAGGCTCCCACAGTTGCCTCAAGTGCCCTTCATGCCTTATTTTGGAGACTTCTGTTCTTGAACTGAGCCTAGCATGAATTCACCCTAGACTCAGCTGTCTTTCAGGCCCTACTGGACCGAACACCCTTCTCCCCACCGCTGCTCCCACACCTGGGTTTGGTAATACTCTGCCCACCCCTGGCCCTCCACAGGCATTTTTGGCTTCCTGGCCTTTGGCTTTGTGCTCATCACCTTCAGCTGCCACTTCTACGATTTCTTCAACCAGGCTGAGTGGGAGCGCAGCTTCCGGGACTACGTGCTGTGAGTGCAGGACTGGGGCTTGGGGACTTGGAGGCAGCTGGAGTCGGGGCTGCAGGGGCAGCCTTCCTGTACCATCCAGCATGGGTCTGCCCGTCTTGTTCTGGGCACCCAAGGTGTCAGTTGCTCGGTAACTTGCCAACTTAGCAAACAGCCCTCAAGTTCCTGTTCAACTCTGCGTCCCCATGGCGGTCTGGTTGGTCCATTTCTAACTGTTAAGAAGTCATCTCATGTTTTGGCTTCTCTGACCGACTCTGTTGTCCACAGAAGTTGCTGTCTCCAATTATCACGTACTCTTTTACACAACTTATTGGAGAGCCCTGCACAGAAGTAGTTATCTTTATGATAAATTAACAGTCTGTTAATGCCTGCTAATTAGTCTATGCTTTTTGTGTCACAATGAGGACAAATCTGAGATTAATGCATCTCAGCTGTTGAAAGAAATGCAGCAACTACTGACATGAGGAACAGCAGTTAAAATGCCCATTAAGATGAATGCCAGTCCACATGGACTGCTTCAGACTCCTTCAAAGCCCCAGCCTGCAGTTTGGGAAGCTCTAAACTACACCCATGCCTGGTCTCTACCCCAGAGATTTGATTTAATTGTCTGGGGTGTGGCCCAGACATCAGTGGTTATTAGAAGCTCCCGGGTGACTCTAATGAGCACCCAGGGTTGTGAATCAGTGCTGTGGGGCTTAGTGATGGTCTGGGTACGCATCCAGGAGACCCAGAAAATCTCATCTGTCTGCCACCCCACACCACAGGTGCCAGGCCAATGTAACCATCGGACTGCCCACCAAGAAGCCCATCCCTGACTGTGAAATCAAGAATCGCCCTAGCCTCTTGGTGGAGAAAATCAACCTGTTTGCTATGTTTGGAACCGGCATTGCCATGAGCACGTGGGTCTGGACCAAGGCCACGCTGCTCATCTGGAGACGCACCTGGTGCAGGTGGGGTTCGCAGCCAGCCCCATCTTAGTCTCTCATCCAAGGTTTCCCATGTCTCCCAGTATAGCCTTGGGCAAGTGTGATTTCTAAGGGTCTGTGGGAGCGCCTAAAGCTGACTTTTCTGTGGCTCATCACTGCCCCCTGGTGACACCTCCTGTCTTTGGGAGCACCAGCTGGGTGTGAGCCCACTGCCAGCATCTTTTAAAAATGCAGTGATCTGAGAATTGAACACACATGAGCCCTGAATTCTAGGCCTCCTTCTTTGCAGAGTAGGCCTCTACTCCTCAGAGTCCTTGAGGAATCTGAGCCTCTCTGGAGGCTCCTGCCCTAGAGGGGATGGATTTATTGTCTTTCTCAAGATTTGATGGGAAGTGGCTGCTCCACATTCCCTCCCCCACCCCTGCTGCTCTCAGGTTGACGGGACAGAGTGATGATGAGCCCAAACGCATCAAAAAGAGCAAGATGATCGCCAAGGCCTTCTCCAAGCGGCGCGAACTGCTGCAGAACCCAGGCCAGGAGCTCTCCTTCAGCATGCACACCGTCTCCCACGAGGGGCCTGTGGGTGAGCTTCGGTCCCTTTCCTCCCCTGGAGCCATTTAACACCTGCAACCCAGGGCCCCCCAGCTGGTGTGGACATGTGGACTGTTTGGAAGGCTCTGAGGAATACAGTGCGCCCTCCTCTCCGCAGAGTCCTTGTTTCCAGTGCCCTGCCCATCCCCAGCAACTCCCCCTCTGTTTCTGTCCTGGGTTCAGTAGTTTGTTTTGGTTCCCAGAGGACTCCTCCCCCTTCCTCTTCTCCTGTCTTCTCCGGCGTTTCTCCCTGGGCTAGGGTAAGTCAGGCTTTCAGGAACTGGATTTCTGGCCCCACTTTTGCTCTGGGTGCCCAAGATGCCAACTGCTCTGTAACTTGGCAATGAGTGGGGATCACTGTGATTACCAGGGTGGGTTTTCTGTGCAAGGTGGAGTGGGAGCCATCGGGTGGGGGGAGGTGAATGGTGCTGAATAAGGGAGAAGTGGTTGACTGCAAGGAACAGGCAATCATGATTCCTTATCCTTTCCTTCCGTCCCCACAGCGGGTTTGGCCTTTGACCTCAATGAGCCCTCCGCTGATGTGTCCTCTGCCTGGGCCCAGCATGTCACCAAGATGGTGGCTCGGAGAGGAGCCATACTGCCCCAGGATGTGTCTGTCACCCCTGTGGCAACTCCAGGTATGGGATTCAGGTCTCTGTAGGAAGGCAGGGGACATAGAGGCTGGGCGTTACTGGGGCTGTAGTATCAGGGGCTGCCAGAAGGTGAGGGGGAAGGGAAGGCTGTGGAAGAACTGAAGTGCGGGACTGAGGCCCTAGAGGTCTGAGTTATGGAGCCCAGACCTCAGCGTGGGGGTCTGAGGAGAGCAGGGTGATGTGGACAGAGTCAGGGTCCCAGGCCCATGTTCTCTCTCCTGTCATCAGTGCCCCCAGAGGAAAAAGCCAATCTGTGGCTGGTTGAGGCAGAAATCTCCCCAGAGCTGGAGAAGCGCCTGGGCCGGAAGAAGAAGCGGAGGAAGAGGAAGAAGGAGGTGTGTCCGCTGGTGCCACCCCCTGAGCTTTGCCACCCCGCCCCTGCGTCTGCCTCCAGTGCCGTTCCTCGACTGCCCCAGCTGCCCCGGCAGAAGTGCCTGGTGGCCGCCGGCGCCTGGGGAGCTGGAGAATCCTGCCGGCAGAGAGCCTGGACCCTGGTCTCCAACCCCTTCTGCCCAGAGCCCAGTCCTCTGCAGGATCCGTTCCTGCCCGGCCCCCTGGCTCCCACGGCCTGGGCGCAGGGCCGCCGCCAGGGACTAGGGCCCATTCACTCCCGCACCAACCTGATGGAGGCAGAGCTCATGGATGCAGACTCAGACTTCTAAGCCAGGAGAGCAGGACCTGGGATGGTAAATAGGAGCAGATAGTGTTCGGAGGCTCTTCTTCCTCCCTGAGGTGCTTCCCCAGGATCTCGTCTTCCGGAGAACCTGAGGGCCCAGTGCCCTCCCAGGAAGGTTCTATGTCTGGCTTACGACAGAACTGTGGGAAAGAGCCTTGAAAAATCCATGGGCGGGCCTTCCCCAGAGAACAGCCCTGAGCTTCAGGGCCCTTGTTTCTGCCCCACCAGGTGGAGTCTGGCTGGCAGCCCCAGTCTGCAACAAGGTTATGGGGTGTGCAGAGTTTCTGGTGAGGTAGCAATGGCCAGGGTAGGAGTGGCAGTACCCGGAATGGGCTGTGGTGGCCAGGGAGACAGCCAAACCTTTGCCTGGCAGATAAGGGCTGGCTACCCTTTCCTGTAATAATGGTTACCAGGAAAGGGCACCCTCAGACCAAGATTGTTTATTGTATCATTAGCCCTTTGTCTAAGTGGGAACAGGGCTCCCTTCTCCCTCTTCCGGGTGGTTGTGGGGCTAGGAGTACCTACTCGTATAGGTGCTATAACCTTCTTTACAGATACTCAGCTGGCCCCACCCCAGGCCAATAACCTGCCCATGTTCTCCTGCATCCTCCTTCCCTTTCCCATTTCAGTTCAACCAGGCCAACCTCTTCCTGTTGTTCCCTGTTTGTTGATTAGGACCCAGAACTGCAGCCCCACCCGCCAACCCCCACTCGTGTTGCTGGACTCCCTCTCCAAGAAAGAGATGGGTTCAGCCATAGAAGCAGTGAGTGGTGGGGAGTCACTGGGTCTCCGAGACACATTGTCTCTTCCTGTGTCCATCCAGTGAGGGATGGATCCTCTGACTTGAGGGGCTACCCTGGGAAGCTGCTGGAGCTTCAGGCAGGCAGGAAAGCTTCCTTCAACTTCCACCACTGGTGGGTGAGGAGATTTCTGACCTCTTATAGGCCTCCTCCATGTGTCCAAGGCCTCAGTTTCAAGAACCAGGCAGCAGCAAGTTTTAGGAGCTGGCTGGGCCCCAGATCGGGGATAGAGATGGGGAGAAGAAAGATAAACAGTAAATAAAAGTTTTTTGTATAAACTTTTGGTGTGCTTCTTTCCCATAGGCCCCAGTCTCCACCGAATTGTGTACCTGGCCCTGACCTCAGTTGTGTTCCACTCCTTCCTCAGGCTGTTCTGAAAGGCCAAGAGCTTGGCGCTAATGAGGTCGTGACTGACAGATGTACTGGCAGTCCTTGCTGACTTGTCGGTTCTGTGTGGCCAAAAACTCTTCTGTGGCCACAGCGGCCTCACTGCGTACTGATCTCATACTGGTCTTAGTTGGTTAAGAGCACATCTTGCCCCTGAAATGACAACTGGACTCCTAATGTAGATGAGCAGGGCTCCTGTGGCAATCTGGGCCCACACCTCTGGGGGCCTCTTGCTTTCAAGAGCTGTCAGGGGGACCAAGAGGAAGCTGTGCATCAGTCAAAGGAATTCAGATTTCCTTGAGGAAAGCCTGTTAGCCCCACTTCCTCCCAAAAATATGCCAGTAGAAGACTGGGAACTATTTGGGCTGCAAGGACTCAAGATCATATGGAAAGGAGACCTGTGGAAGAAAGAGGGTGGCATCCACACACTGGAAAGGTGTGGAATATTGGCCAGACTCCTTTTGGAGACTAAGCTCATGTGATGGGGAATAAGCATTTTGCCCAGAGGAAGGGGAACTAGCTATGGATATGATTGTATTCTAAGTATTTTACATGCATTTTATTAAAACAATAACTCTTCCTTATTGAAGGCTTGCTAGGATATCTCCCCAGTACTTCACGTACATTGACTGGAATCTCACAACAGACCTTTAGAGCACTGTTAACACCCCCAAGGTTCTGAGACGCAGGGTTCCAATAGTTTGCCCAAGGCCACACAGTAAACAGTAAAGTGTGGATTCCATTACAACTCTGGCTCCACCGTTGGCTCTTGAGCACTGTGTGCTGCCTCTTGTTTAATTCAGAGGGATCAAAGGAGCGAAATTTTTTTCTAGAAAGAAGCTCAGTGAGTAAAAATGACCTGCCCACAACCCCTCAGCTACTAACAGACACTAGGCCCAGGCTCTTCCTGATGGAATCCAAACTCTTCACTCTCAGTTATGACCATCGGCTTGTCCTTCTATCCAGGTTTCCTATGATGGGTTTCCTCTGGCTGCATGTATTGCTTGTTTACCTTAATCATTCTGGTCATCACTACTTCTTTCAGCTGTCGTATAGCTAGTTTTTACCCTCTATCAGCAATAGTATTGAAAACAAGATTTATCAGTGTTGTCTAATGATTTTTTCTGAAAACAAGAGACTATGTTAACAATTTTCTTTTTTTCTTTTGATCTCCATGGACATTCCATCCATCCCTTTTTTTTCTTTAGTGGGAATGCTTATGTAAAGAATAGGGAATGGGATGTAGAAGGAGTCCATTCTAGGCTTTTAAAAGCTGAGAAATGTTACCTTCCAATGTCTAGCTATGGAGGCGGACAGAGACTCGACCACTAGAGGGCACCGTGATCCCACCTTTTGATAATGCAGAGGTTAGGCAGCAGCTGCAGGTCTGGTACCACAGACACTCCCCAAGAAAATCTCGCAGTATTTTTTATAGGGGTGCCATATCTTATGACTGAGCCACAGAGGCCACTTTCCTACCATAGCTACTGAATTAGGACCCTCCCTGAAAGAAACACCTCAGGATCCAAGAGGAGCCTGGTTTGTGGGACTCCCTATGGCCCAGCTGCTGCCTTGAGAAAAGGTCTCTATGTGTTCACTGCTCTGGCAGGCTCTTACCACTCATACTAAGTGCAAGTAAAACTCACATTCAGTTGTGCATCTTCCTAGATTGTGAGGCCTATCTCTTCTGGTCCCAACATAAATATATATATATATATATATATACACACACACACACACACACACACTCTCTCTAGGGGCCCGGTGCACGAAATTCGTGCACTGGGGGTGGGTGGTCCCTCAACCCAACCTGCCCCCTCTCACATACTGGGAGCCCTCAGGGTATGTCCAACTGATGGCTCACCCCCAGCCATCGCCCTGCTCAGCTCAGCCCCAGCTGCCTGCTACCACCTGGCCCTGGGGGCTGGGCGCTTGCCACCACTTCCGCTCACAGCGCCCAGGAGCCAGGTGCTCCCTGCTGCCCCCACCACCACTGCTGCTGCCGCCGCTTCCCCTCACAGTGCCCGGGGGCTGGTTTCATCTCCATCCCCAGGACCTGGTGCTCACGCCACTTGGCCCCGCCCCCACTCCTGATTGGCTGGTAGCATAACCAATCAGGAGCAAAGGTACGGTCAAATTTGCATGTTTCTCTTTTATTAGACAGGATATTCATATCCTGTCTAATAAAAGAGTAATATGCAAATTGACCATACCTCTGCTACACCCACAAGTCATGCCCACCAGCCACACCCCCAGCCAATCAGAGTGAGTATGCAAATTAACCTAGTCAAAAATGGCAGTTAATTTGCATATGATGGCACAGAAGATGGCTTAGAAGGAAGCCAAGCACTGCAAAAGGGACCAACGCTGCGGAGAAGCTAGCAAGTGGGGCAGCAGAGACGGGAGGGAGTGAGGCAGAGGAGAGGGGAGGGAGCGAGGCAGAGGAGACAGGAGGGAGTGAGGCAGTGGAGACAGCAGGGAGCAAGGCAGAGGAGATGGGAGGGAGTGGGGCAGTGGAGACAGCAGGGAGCAAGGCAGAGGAGATGGGAGGGAGCGGGGCAGCAGAGAAGGGAGCGAGGCAGTGGAAACAGGAGCAAGCAAGGCAGCAGAGATAAAAGGGCATAAGGCAGAAGAGATGGGAGGGAGCTTTGCTCAGGCTGCAGGAAGCCCTATTGTTGCAGGAATCTTCCTGCGATAGGTCTCTAGTTTGTGTGTGTGTGTGTGTGTGTGTGTGTGTGTGTGTGTGGTGTGTGTGTGTGTGTGTGTGTGTGTATGATTTTTTTTTACAGATAGGAAGGGAGAGGGATAGAGAGAAATATCAATTAGCTGCCTCCTACATACCCCCTACTGGAGATGTATCCACACCCAAGGTATATGCCTTTGACCAGAATTGAACCTGGGACCTTTCAGTCCGAAGGCAGACTATCCACTGAGCCAAACTGGTTAGGGCAGTCCCAATTTCTTTTCAGCAATCTCTCCCCTGCCTCATCCCTTCCTTTGCCTGAGCTTTATTATTTTTGGGGCGAGGGGAGTTAAAAGGTATTTTAAAAAACACAAAGAAGAAATTAATAAACATTCATATTTCCACTATTCAGAAATAACAACTCCTAAAATTATCCTCCTCAGTCCTATCTGCTGTCAGTTTGTTGGAGCATCATCCTATACACCAGAAGGTGGAGGGTTCAGTTCCCACAAGGGCACCATACCCAGGCTGTGGGTTTGATTCCCCAGGTTGGGGCACCTATGAGAGGGTGGCAATTAATGGATGATTTTCTCTCACATCGATGTGTCTCCTCTAAAATCAATTTTAAAATTATTGTATCATATTTGCTTCTACCATATTTTTTAAAATATGTTTTTATTGATTTGAGAGAAGGAAAGGAAGAGAGAGAGAAACATTGATTAGCCTCCTGCATGCCGCCTACAGGGGATTGAGCCTGCAACCAGAGCATGTGCCCTGACTGGTATTGGCGGTGATCTCTCAGTGCGTAGGATGATGCTCAGCCAACTGAGCTACACTGGTCAGGGCTCTACCCTATTTTTTGAAAAAGAAATAAAATGTAACAGATTTAGCTCAAGTCCTTTTTGACTCTGTCCCATTCCCCTCCCCCCTTCTCCTTCCTTGACTACTGTTTGAGTTCAGTGGCTTTCCTTCCGGTTCATTATTATGCTTTTATATAAAGGGTGGGACAAAAGTAGGCTTATGGTTATTCCTAAGGAAAATAATATACTCATTAATAAATAACAATGCAAGAATAAACTCTGTTTCTCATACAACTGTAAACTACTCTCCAATATAGAAAATAAGGACTTGGCTCTTTTTCATTCTTCACCGACAAGGAAGACAAAAAGAGGTAGAGTGGGGAGGAGTTCTTAGTAAACCACCTTTGAAAGCGGGAAAGAAAACGATGAATGGAAACTTAGCAGACTTGAAAACGCTCAAATCTTAGTCAACAGTAGAGAAAATGTATATTGCAGCACCATCAAAAGGCTCTGACTTGGAGGGAGCAGGTACTTCAGAAGGTAGAAATGAAAACAGGAGGGTAAAAATGAAAATTGATCACCTACCTAACTCTGCACAGTTAGATGACTGTTCTACCCAATCATGGCTGACTGTCAGTTTATTCTCTAAAGAAGGCAAACAGAGGGCCTATAGTATTTGAGGGAATTATCTTCTAGATTCCACAACTAATTTTAAGAAGTTCATTATCACCTTGGCCAGGTAGTTGAGTTGGTTATAGCATTGTCCCAATATACCAAAGTTGTGGGACCCCAAAGTTGCAGGTTCAATCTCTGGTTAGGGCACATACAAGAATCTAACCAAATGCCCTAGCTGGTTTGGCTCAGTGGATAGAACATCAGCTTGTGGACTGAACAGTCTCAGGTTTGATTCCAGTCAAGGGCATATGCTCTGGTTGCTGGCTTGATTCCCAGTAGATGGCATGCAGGAGACAGCCAATCAATGATTCTCTTTCATCACTAATGTTTCTATCTCTCCTCTCCTTTCCTCTCTGAAATCAATAAATATATATTTAAAAAAGCAATCAATGAGTACATTGAAAGAACAAATTTGTCTCTTCCTCTGTCTAAATACAACAAATAAAAAATAATTTCAATATCTTTCTGATACTTGAGCTTTTGTTAAAATGTTTCCTTGAGGAGAGAAATCAAGATGGTGGCATAGATAAACACCTATACTGCTGCCCCGCACAAAAATTTCAAAACTACAACTAAAAGACAAAATGGACATCATCCAGAACCAGCATAAAGCTGGCTGAGTGGAAATTCCACAAATAGAAGGAAAGATAGAAGGACATTGAGACTCAGAGGAGCTGCAGAGGGCAGAATTGTGGAGACACGCGGAGACAGAGGTGTGGAGACGCCTGAAAGTGGAAAGGGTGGGCAGCTGAATACCTGGCTGGTGTTCTCAAATGGGGAGGGAGACAAAGGTGTCCCACTGCACTGATCCCCAGTTCCAGGTAAGTCTCAGGGAACCTAGACTCACATGGGGTGAAATTGGACTGTAAGGAGGAAGCACACTGAGATTTGGGAGCTACAGAGGTGTGCAAGCTCGCCAAGAGGATGCATGGCTGGCTCTCTGGTTGGAGAGAAAAACAAACAAACAAAAAACACTAGACTGCATTGTTTTCCAGTTCTAAGTGAGACTTCGGGTGTCCACACTCATTTGGGGAGAAACTGGACAGTCTGGCAGGGGGCAGAGCTTGGGGGCAGCTTTCTCTCAGAGGTGCATGCAGCCATTGCCCCGGGGCACAGAGACCTGGGCCACCGCTTGGGTTGGGGGGGCTAACGGGAAACCAAGGCTGACTGCTCAGCCCAGAGACTCCTCCCCATCCAAGCTGAGCACAGCAGCTCTCACAGTGTAAACACAGCTGATTCTCACAGCCAATTGGCCTGGAGGTCAACCCCTCCCAGTGATACCAACAACAATCTAGGCTTACCTACAACAAGACAGTGCTGCCCATAAAGGGGTACACCAAGAGTATCACCTCAGCTAACTGGGGAGGCTGAGCCATTGTCCCCTAGAGGACACCTACCACACAAAGCTACTCAATCAACTCAGGGAATTAGTCAAAATGCAGAGACAAGAAAACAAATCACATTTGAAAGAAATGGAGGGGAAAAAATGAAAACATAGAGTTCAAAGCCACGGTTATAAGGTTTTTTAAGAGGTTCCTAGAAAAGCCTGATAAATTTAATGAGACCCTCGAGGATATGAAAAAGGACCAACTAGAAATTAAGCATACACTGACTGAAATAAAAAATATTATACAGAGACCTAAAAGCAGACTAGAAGACCACAAGAATCAAGTCAAAGATTTGAAATACAAAGAAGCAAAAATCACTGAAAAGCAAGAAGCAAATAGAATCCAAGAAATTGAAGATAGTGTAAGGAGCCTCTGGGACAACCTCAAGCATACCAACATCCGAATTATGGGAGTGCCAGAAAAAGAGAGAGAGCAAGATACTGAAAACCTATTTGAAGAAATAGTGACTGAAAACTTCCCCCATCTGGTAAAAGAAATAGACTTACAAGTCCAGGAAGCTCACAGAATCCCAAACAAAAGGAATCCAAAGAGGACCACACCAAGACACATGATAATTAAAATGCCAAGAGCAAAAAACAAAGAGAGAATATTGAAAGCAGCAAGAGAAAAACAGTTAGCTACCTACAAGGGAGCACCCATATGATTGTCAGCTGATTTCTCAACAGAAACTATGCAGGCCAGATGGGAATGGCAAGAAATATTCAAAGCGATGAAGAACAAGAACCTACAACCAAGATTACTCTACCCAGCAAAGCTATCATTCAGAATTGAAGGTCAGATAAAGTGCTTCCCAGATAAGAAAAAGCTAAAGGAGTTCATCACTACCAAACCAGTATTATATGAAATGCAGAAAGGTATTCTTTAAGAAGAGGAAGAAGAAAAAGGTAAAAATAAAAATTATGAACAATAAATGCACATCTATCAACAAGTGAATCTAAAAATCAAGTGAATTAAAAATATGATGAACAGAATAAACTGGTGAATATAATAGAATCAGGTGCATAGAAAGGGAATGGATTGATAATTCTTGGAGGGAAAGGGGTGTGGGAGATGCAGGAAGAGACTGGACAAAAATCGTACACCTATTGATGAGGACAGTGCAGGGGAGGTAATGATAGAGGGTAGGAGGGAACAGGATGGAGGGGAGCTATGGAGGGGGGAAGAGGAACATTGTAATAATCTGAACAATAAAGACTGATTAAATTTAAAAAATGTTTCCTTGATCCACTCCAGACATTTGAAGGATCATCTCATTGTCCCAAAGTTTTGAAATTGTACATGCTGTATGTTAATATAGGTCTATTTTCACCTATCAGGCTCAGCACTTTTCATTCTAGATATTCTCATCTTCCAATTTGGGGAAATTGTTTAAATAATTTATTTGATTAGCATCCCTCCCCCGCTCCATTTTCTTTATTATCTCTTATTTGGCTTTCATATAATTCAGATGTTGAACTTCTTGGACTGACCATCTAATTTATTTTTTCCTTCCTTCCTTCCTTCCTTTCTCTCTCTCCTTTTCAGTCTTTTTGGAAATTGAAAAAAAAAGACTTAATGGAGATCTGAAAAAAATTTCCTAAAAGACCAAACTTTTCCAGAAAATTGTAACTGCACAACACATTTCACTTATCATGTTATAACATGAATTAGACACAAATATAAAAACCAGAAGTCTATCACAGATAAGAAAAAGCTAAAGGAGTTCATCAATACTAAACCAGTATTATATGAAATGATGAAAGGTATTCTTTAAAAAGAGGAAGAAGAAAAAGGTAAAGATAAAAATTATGAACAACAAATACGTATCTATCAACAAGTGAAACTAAAAAACAAGTGAATAAAAAATCTGATGCACAGAATAAACTGGTGAATATAATAGAATCAGGGGCATAGAAAGGGAGTGGACTGACAATTCTCAGGGGAAAAGGGGTGTGGGGGTGCAGGAAGAGACTGGACAAAAAGCGTACACCTATGGATGAGGACAGTGGGGGCAAGTAAGGACAGAGGGTGGGGTGGGAACTGGGTGGAGGGGAGCAATAAAGGGGGAGGGGGAGAAAAAGAGGAACAATTATAATAATCTGAACAATAAAGATTTATTAAATTAAAAAAACACACACAGAAGTCTAGCTCCATTGAGTGTCAGCCTATGAGCTAAGAGATCATGGTTCGATTCCCCATCTAAGCATAAGCCTGGGTTTGGGGCTCAATCCCCAGTGTGGGGCATGCAGGAGGCAGCTGATCAATGATTCTCTCTCATCATTGATGTTTTTATCTCTCTCTCCCTTCCTCTCTGAAATCAATAAAAATACATAAAAAACATATAAAATAAGCCATCATTAAACAAGATGAGCAAAGATAAAATGCACAGTTCTTATTTTTAATTTTTCTTTTGTTTATTGAGTTTAAAATTTTTTCTGCTAGAATGCTTTCATTTTAAAGTGCTCATTTACTTTCTGAATGTTCACTTCTTGAAATAGCATATTCTTTCACAAATACAATATCTTCAGTCTCTGGGGATACTAATGATTATTTTGGTCTTGATTATTTTTCTTGCACAACCTGTTTCCTCCAAGTTATTTATTTATACGTATTTTTCTGTTTTCTTATGTTGGTTTTGTCTTTCATATTAAAAGTTTTCTTCAGCCCTGGTTGGTTTGGTTCCGTGGATAGAGCATAGGCCTGTGGACCGAAGGGTCCTGGGTTCAGTTCCAGTCAAGGGCACATGCCTGGGTTGTAGGCTCGATCTTTAGTGGGGGTGTGCAGGAGGCACCCGATCCATGATTCTTCCCCATAATGGATGTTTCTCTCTCTCTCTCCCTTCCTCTCTGAAGCCAATTTTTTAAAAATATATTTTATTGATTTTTTACAGAGCAGAAGGGAGAGGGATAGAAAGTCAGAAACATCGATGAGAGAGAAAGACATCGATCAGCTGCCTCCTGCACGCCCCCGACTGGGGATGTGCCCACAGCCAAGGTACATGCCCTTGCCGGAATCGAACCCGGGACCCTTCAGTCCGCAGTCCGACGCGCTATCCACTGAGCCAAACCAGTCTCGGCTCTGAAGCCAATTTAAAAAAAAAAAAAGTTTTCTTCATACATCTGGTGACTTTGTCCATCTGCTTGTACTTGAGTATGACATTAATGATTCTCTAGAAACTCTGTTAACATGGGTATGGTCTTTACCAAGGGTGATGCAGTTGGCCCATTTACTTATGAAACTCTAATGTTAATATCTTCAAGTTTTCTCTCTTTGATTCATCAGAGACTTTAGAGAAGCTCTTTTAATTTCCTTCAGGAAAGATACATTCAAGACTGTTAGGGTCTGGAAGCTGAATGAGCCAAGTGAGGGAAAAGAACCTATGGTCTAAATATTTAATAAACTAAATAGTTAATAAAGTTGTGCTTAATTGCCGTGTATCCAGTATGTTATCTCCATCTTTAACTGTGCTTAATGTCCCTTAGTAACAAAGATGGCAGAAACAGCAATTGGGTAAGGATGAAGTTAAGAATGGCTAAGAAGTGTGCCCTGATATCTGACCCAACCAGTTGGACATTGCCTGAATATTAGTTTCTTTGCAGTCCTCCAACTCCTTATATTTTGTAACCACATCACACTGAAGAATTAATTCATCCTCTTAGTAATCAATTCTAGTGGTGGGGGTCCAGGTAGGCAGCTGCTGCCCATGAGTTCCAACATATGCCAGGTGGCTGTACAGAGCTCCCTTGTGCATTACAGAGAAGAAAGAAATTAGTTATAGAGCTGCTAATCCCTGCCCCAACAGCTGGAAGATGAAGCTCTGTGCTGGTTCTTTACAACAGGAAGGAAATTCTGAAAGCCAGAGTGTGAAGAGGAAGCTTAAGAAAGTCCTTGAGAATCTAATGAACAACATAAACTGATGAACAAAAATAGATCCAGAGACAGAGAAACATCAATCAGAACGTCAAACCTCAGGGAAGGTAGAGGGGTGATGGGGAGAGATCAACCAAAGGACTTATAGGTATGCATATAAGCCTAAGCAATGGACACAGACAATAGAGGGGTGGGGGCATGAATGGGGGGGGGTAATGTGGGAATAAGAATATATATATATATAAATACCTTAATCAATAAAGAAAAAAAAAGCTCTTGTGTCGGGTGTACTTGTGGGCTTTGCAGAAACGGCAGTGCTCAGATGCCTTCCAGTACGTAGCACCAGGCACAACTTGGAAGATCAGGAGATGAGACTCCATTCAGAGAAGGACTACTCCACAAACGAACAGATTTCCAAGACAGGAGTACCATAGGGAACATTAAGGCAGACGAAATCTGTAGGACAGATGGAGCTTCTCCTTTCCTTCTTGCCAGGGAAAAAATAGTTACTTTAAAGACTGGATGTCTAGTGGCCTTCTGGGGTTGTCAGGGCTATCACTCTCTGAAACCATAAACTATAAGATCCCTTTTACCGTAGTTTCTCTGAGAATACAGAAAAAAAAAAACCTATTCCATAATCTATTACCCAGGGTTACCTGCATTTTAAAGTCTTTTTTTTTTCAAGTGTTATTTACATAGTTAAAATCTTACGGAATGTGCAATGTTGTCTCCTGCTTTTTAGTTTACTATGTCATCATAAGCTTTTATTTTTCTTTAACATTAAAAAAGAGTTCTTGGCAAACTTAATGTTAAAGGCTATAACCCTCTATTGTTGGACATTAAAGCAGTTTCACATACCCCTTTTGTTATTAAAAATAAAGCTACCATACACATCTTTGCTTGTATACCTTCTAAAATAAATGTCAAATTTAAAATAATACAGAAAGGTACACAGAAAGTTTTAAAAATCACCCAAATCCCAACACTTAACAAGTCAGTGTTTAGAAAGGTAGTGTGGCTGGAGCTTTGCTGGTCTCACAATGTCTGCCATTTTCAATGTTCAGAGTTTGGTGACTGCATCTATTGCTGTTTGTAAGTCCATGCTTATATAAATTCTTGGCGCCTAGCCTCCTGGACAGACATAAAACTGGATTGGTGGGTATAGTTTGGAAGTGAGCCAGAATTGGTGAGCTGGAAGAGTCCTTCTATTGCAGTATGCTGGAGATGGCCTTCAGCATCCTCTTCACACAGTAGCTTGGGAAAATACCTGAATTGAATTGCCATCAGATTTCAATATGAAAAGGGGACTTATCTTCAAAAAATAATTGAAAGAATGATTAACCCTTTTATCTCTGAACATAGGATTTGATAAATTTCCAACTCTTTATTTCTTGTTATTGAACCAATGTTCTATATAAATAATTAGGATGTAACTATTTAATATTCAAAGAGTTTGTAAAAATCAATCTCAGTAATGTCACTACAATATTACATTTTGCAAATGTCATTCTGTTGTGTCAGATACCAGTTTTTAGTTAGGCATCTCTAAGGCACATAGTAAACAAAATTGGTAAATTATTCAAGTTCTTTTCACTGTGATTTGGAAATGCTATTTTTATAGAATGAGTCCTTAAAAAATCAGTATTCACACTTTAGTTAACATTCCTCTATGCTAAATGATTTATCTTAATTACAGATTATTTCTTTAGTAGAATTAATAGGTCAAAAGATTTGGCCTCATTTAAAGAAACGCGAAATTTCACTGCCCTGAAATCTCTAATGATACCTTATTTATTTTTGGACCGATTTTAAACTTCCAGACCCATACTGTGTCAGAAATTGCCACAGCAGGAATATCTTTCCTTCTAAAAACAATGTAATTTAAGTTTGGAAAGGTGTCAGAGTACCGATTTCACAGAATCAGGAAAATGAAGCAACTTTAACCTTGAGGAAGGCTCTTCTCACGTGATGTCTCCACCTTTCCTTTAAATGTCTGCTCACGTGATAGCAAAACAAGCGCGCGCGCGCGCGCGCACACACACTCACAGGAAATTCACGCAGTCGGGGTTATTCTTCCCCCACCTCCTCAAACTTGGGTTTCTGGTGTCCACTCCATGAAACCGTAACTTATCTGGAGACTTTCTCTTCCTTTTCCCCTTCCTTGTGTCATCTATTTTCACTCCTTTCCTTTCTATGAGTGGCCGGCCCTAGAGCTCCATATATCCTACAGAATCCAACTTGCCGGAGGAAGAGGGACGAAAACTACAACTCCCAGGGGGCGTCGCGGTCAGTCCCCTCTGCGGCGCGCAGTGTAGGACGGGGACTGAGGTCCCACGGTCTTTTCACCGCGTGCGGCCGAGAGCAAGCGCACTACAGGTTCCGTGGCGCCTCGCGCGCGAGTGGGGCGGACTAGGGTGGGCGGGGCGGGGCGGGAGCGGGAGCCCAGGGCTGGCTGGCGGGCCAGCGAAGGCGGGGGTCGGGGAGAGCAGAGGCGATGGAGGGGAGGAGTGGAGGAATGGGGGAGGGAAAGGACAGGGAAGCGGGAGGCGGGGCCGAGCAGGAGCAGGAGCTGAAGCCTGAGCCGGCGGTTGCAGTGGAGGCGGTGATGTCGGTGCAGGTTGTGTCAGCAGCGGGTACCGCGAAAGTGTCTGAGGTGGACCTGAAGGACCTGAGCCCCTCCGAGGCGGAGCCGCAAGTGGGACTGAGCTCGGCGGCCGTGAGCGCCATGGCCCCCCCGGCGGGCGGCGGCGACCCCGAGGCCCCAGCTCCCGCCGCGGAGCGGCCCCCAGCCCCTGGCCCGGGCTCGGGGCCAGCTGCTGCTCTTAGCCCTGCCGCCGGGAAAGTGCCTCAGGCGTCAGCCATGAAGCGGAGCGACCCTCATCACCAGCACCAGCGGCACCGCGACGGCGGCGAGGCCCTGCTCAGCCCCGACGGCACCGTTACCGAGGCGCCGCGCACAGTCAAGAAGGTATTGGGGCCGGGCTGCCTTTCGTGGAGAGAGAGAGAGGGAGGGAGGGAAACCACACGCAGATTCTGTCGGCACCGCGGCACCATCCTCCACGCCCTCCTTTCTGATCATAGAAGCAGAGAGACCCTTTCCCCCTTAAGCCCACTCTCAGAGATGCCCTCACCGGGCCCCCAGGGCTGGGGAGCGAAGACTCCAGCCGGCACGGTCGTACTTCACTATGAATAACATGGGGGTAGCGCTTTCCACTCCTACTTGGAATGGGCAAGGAGAAGAGGCACCTAATAGTGCCCCTCCCTGCACCCCCAACATACTCCTGGGTTATTTTTCCGCTCCTCCGGGTGGTTCAGAAAAACCTTACCGCTTATGAGAGATCACCCAGCAATACGGGTGGAAAGATCTTTTCTGATTGAAGTTAGGAGTAAGCAGTAGTTACCTAGCATTGAAATCCTCAGTTGTCTGGTTTCTGTACAGATGATTACTTTATGCCTTCCTGTGGTCAACAGCTTCCATAGAGCAGTGCTGATGCTGTGCCCTTCACTCTAGATACTGCAATATCCGTGCATCTTCTCTGAATGTAGACGTGTACTGGGGAGGTTGTCTTCGCTCTTTTCAGAGGTTAGCTCTCTCTGCTCCATAGTTGGCCACCAGGATTATTAGACTGTGTATACAGAGCATGATGCTTTATTGGTTTCTTTTATTGTGACCTGAACGTGTTAGAAGAAATGCTTCTACTTTTGGGAAAAGCTATCATTGTGGAGCTTTCTGTCTCAGCTGCCAGCTTCTTTCAGATGTAGTTTGGAAGAGACAGTAGCCTTGGAGCAGCAGGAGTAAGTGTGCCTCGATGTAGTATATACTCCTAACAATGCTATGCTTAGCATGTCTCTCCTCTCATAAAACTAACTCAGCACAGGAAAAAAGGGGCACATATTGGAAAAGACAGAGTCGTGGATCATGTAAAAAAGGGTTATGGCTCTAATTTCCGAGATACATACAATATGGACACAATTATTTATATGTGGGTTTTTTTTATTGTTGGAAACGATTTTTAATTCTTTATCAGAACAGCATTCAAATGTTGTGAAATCGGCATTGATTTCACTGAAATCGGCATTGATTTCACTGTAGGACGCTGTGGAATTGGAACCAGCTTAATTTTAGTTGTAATAACCTCATGATTAAGTTATAAAGCAGATAATCCTTTCATTCTACCCACCCAAATACTGGTGATTGACAAGTGATGTCAGAGGCAAGCCTGAAGGAATTTGTTTAGTGATGCTTTAGGACTGTTTTCTTGTCGTTTGCAGTATGAAACTCCTCTGGGAGGAATTATAGTAGGAAAGACAGGCAGCATGAGCCGCCTTTACTACCTACATATGAGTCTGGAAATCTAGAACATGTTTCTGAGTAGTTTAGTTGCTTTATAACTTCAGACAAATTTTTTCCTGCGTCTTTTTGTGTAAAATGTATAATTTGGTTAGATCTCTTGAGGGTAAGAGTGTTCAACAAACTGTTTTTGGAATGGGATTTACTGCCAGGCAGACCTGGTTTAAATCCTGGTACCCCCGATAACTAGCTTTTGGGTAATTTCCAAATTCTCGAAATCTTAGTTTCCTCTTCTATAAGGACACAGTTATGATTGAGGATTAGAAGCATTACTAGAGGGCTTTAGCATTGAACTTGGTACATATAGTAGTGGCTTAAGAATTGATTTTATTAAGAATTGATTTAATTCCTCTCTTCATTATAGCTTATTAGTGCATGGCATTAGGACTACCTCCGAATGATACCAAATTCAATATATTCTATAAAAAGCTTAAAAATCACAGGCCAGCATATCGGTCTTTTTCCTTAATTCTAGGTGTGCTTCCTGACCATTTTTTCGTTGTGGCCAAACCACCTTCTTCCTGTTTTTCCAGTATAAAAATGTAGGTTCCATAATTCTAGATTTACTCGGCACTTTAAGGCTATGGCAGGCAGGACCTCGTTTTCTGTACATTGTTGCGGCTCAGTTGGTTGGGAATCATCCTGTACACTGAGGGGCTGCTGGTTTGATTCCCAATTGGAAGCTGATCCATGCTTTGCTTTCACATAGATGTTTCTTTCTTTCCTTTTTCCCTTCCTCTCTCTCTAAAAATTAATACACTTATTTAAAAAAATTCTCTGCTGGATGTTAAGTAGGTATAACTCTGGGCAAGGGTGCAGCTGTATGACATAGCTAAAGGCTACTTTTGGGGGACAGAATCTTTAACTTTCTTGATATTGAATTGGTTAAATTATAAGTGCATGGGACTGCCCTGCTTTCCTCATGATAAAAGTCACCTTACCAAGGGACTACAGTGTGACTTTTTGATATGTTGAGCCTTTCTTGATTCTTAAATTGTTTACTTAATCATTCTGACCTTGACTCCTGCTTTTATAGAGGGTAGGGAGAGACTGGGGTACTTGGGGATTGAAATAGCTGCCTTTGGCTGACTGTTGCTTCAGTTTTGTAACTGTCACATACAAGTTTATTTATCTTATTTCACATTTTCATTGGTGGCATCACTTACTCCATTCTTGTATCTGCCATCATTTTTCTTAGTTCTGTTACTCAGCTCAGCCACACAAGGGAAATAAACTTTACAAGAGCCAGAATTCCCAAGTGTGTTAGTTAATAAGAATGAACATATGGTGTGTAGGTTACTTAGTCGCATCTTATCTTTGGCACAAGTTACATTGTGTAATTTGTAATACTCTTTGGACCAGATCTTGTCATTGTGGCTCTGACATTTGTATATAATGTTTTCTTCATAAGCTCACACCAAGTGAATCCAACAAACCAAAAATCTTTTTTTTTTTTTTTATATTTTATTGATTTCTTACAGAGTGGAAGGAGAGGGATAGAAAGTCAGAAACATCGATGAGAGAGAGACATCGATCAGCTGCCTCTTGCACGCCCCCCACCGGGGATGTGCCCGCAGCCAAGGCACATGCCCTTGCCGGAATCGAACCCGGGACCCTTCAGTCCGCAGTCCGACGCTCTATCCATTGGGCCAAACCAAAAATCTTTATAAGAAGTGATTGGTGAAATGGGAAGAGAAGTTCTACGGTGAATGGAGTGGTGAAATTGAGAGGATTTCTTCCCTATGTTCTTAAAAATGGAGTTATAGGAGTGTCACAGTACAGAAAACAAGGCAGAAGAGGATGTATTTCAGAAATGTTAAAACTTTATGACAGTAAGGCTGTGAGCCAAGAACTGTAACTAGTTGTGCTTACATCAGTATTGGTAATGACTATGTTCAAGCAGATTATTATTTTTTTTTGGCAAAGGTATCCATCTTGCACTGACTTTGTTACTGTCAGCAGAGGATGAGTTGAGCCATGTTAGCACTTTCTTGCCTGAATTCTTTAAGCTCTTGATTTGGTTAATTATGGATTACTAAAATAGAATCTTGAGGATCTAGGCATGGGAATGTTGGAGCAGTGTGACTCCTTTTGCCAGTTAGGAAAGTACAGCCTTGCAAAATGTTCAGTAAGGCAATTGGCATATTGACCCTAATAATAGTTACCATTAATTGGCCTTTTATATGCCAAGAATTGTGTTTTTTCTGATCCTGACAACAACACATTGAGATATAGGTGGCATTATCTCCATTTTAAAAATAAGGAAATGAGGTCCAGAGTGATAAAGAGCCTTGCCCAAGGTTATATACGTCTAGAAAGTGGCAGAGGTAGGACTTAAATCTTTGTCTTAAACTTTTGTCTGTTTCCAAAGCCCCTCTTCTTTTCATTATGCCACACCAATTCTATCTTTTTTGAGGACATGCTCATTGATTTCAGAGAGACAGAGTGAGTGAGAGCGGCGGGAGGGGAAGGGAAGAGAGAAACATTGATATGAGAGAAAGCATCCGTCACTGCCCTCCCATATGCACTCCAACCAGGGACCGAACCAGCAGTCTAGGTCTGTGCCCTGACCAGGGATCGAACCCACAACTTTTCTGTGTATGGGACGATGCTCCAGCCAACTGAGCTACACTGGCTAGGGCCTTTCCAACTTCTTAGATGCTTAGTTCTGGTCTTCTCCCAGAAATCTTGGAGAATACTCTTGAATTCCAAGATATGTGTATCTGGTTTAAGGCTTAGGTTATCCCCAAACCAAGTAAGAATCTGAGTCAGGGCTCTAGGAAGAGGAATGAGAAAAAATAATGCAAATGTAGGCTGTGAGGAATTATAAAATTAAGAGAGAGGAAGAAGAGCATCTTATCGAAAAAACATTTTAAGATAAATGATGCATTTTCACATTAGTAATTTAATAATAACCTGAAATTTTATTCTTATTTTAAAAATTATAAATAGATATGGAGTACGTAAGGAATATGCTTCTTCTTCCTGTCTAGCTAACAGTTTTTCCTTGTTCTTTAAGTCCTACCATCTTTATGAATCAATCTCTACTTAAACATTCTACAGGTTAGGAAGGGAAGCATATGTTATACGTTCCTGCTGTGTGCCAGGCTTTGTATGAGAGCTTTGCATATCTATTTTATTTACTCCTTTTAAGAGCTCTCAGAGAGCCCTTGCCAGTTGCTCAATGGTTAGAGCACTGACCCAAAGACTGAAGGGTCTCAGGTTTGATTCCAGTCAAGGCTTCTGCCTCAGTTGCAGGATTGATCCCTGGGTCTTGTGGGGGAGGCAACCAATTGATGTTTCTTCCTCTCTGTCCCCCTCCCTTTCACTCTCTAAAAATCAATGGGAAAAATATCCTCGGGTGAGTATTAAAAAAAAAAAGAGCTCTCAGAGAGAGTTAGTGTTATCCTTATTTTATTGAGGGTTGAAGAGATTAAGGAATTTTTCAAGATTACACATTTAGTAATATGATGGAGCTGACAGAACTCTAATCTGACTCCAAACTCAGTTGCTTTTCAGTTGAAATATTTCTCTGTTCAAAACTCAGATTGAATCTTAATCTGCGTATTTTTTGTGGGTGTTTTTAATTTATTGAGCTTATTTAATGGTCTTACCATATATTTATGTGAACATTTATGAATCTTCTGAGAAAGCAGCCCTTTTTTTGTACTCTAATTTGTGAATTGGGAAAGATTGAACACTAAGAGCTGCCTTAGGAGGTTGCTCAGAGCTGAAGTTGCAGTTGTGTATTTGATGTCCTGAGGAAAAACTTAGTTCTTTTTCTTTTTTTTTTGAAAATTATAACAAACCCTTTATTCATTTACTTTTAGCTATTTCATAAGTACCGGACGAAAAACTGATCAGTGTGTGATGAAACTTAGAAGAATTTCTTTTCCATAAAGCAAACTTATAAACTGTTCCCTCTGGCTCGTTTTTCCAATCCTCCTTCACTGTTCCGAAGAGACACTGTGTTCTTCCGGAGTTCTGGTTTGATGGGTGGTTTCCAAACTGGTTGGACTCCAGGTAGGCAGTTCCTGCACAAGGCTGTCCAGACACTGGATCTATGACTCGTCCAGCTTTGAAAACAATCTCGGCCAGCTCGTGTTTTTCGTTCGTGGAACAGGTAAAGCCTTGAGGAGCACAATGTCCCCAGCTGTGCACTGCTGAAGAGCATCATGAGCAAAGCAGGTTTTTCGTTTATTAAAATACTGTAATAAATATGGGTCCAGAACAAGCCTCGTTACTCTCACTTTAGCAGTTTTTTGCATTGCTGTCCCAATCACTTTCCCCACGACCCCTTTGGCGTGGACAGATGAACGAACTATTGACATTTCAGATGGCTTTGGTCACCTCCACGCCCTAAAGTCCTAGCGCGCGACCCGCGGAGCAAAACTTAGTTCTTTAATATCCAGTTAATTCAAGAAATATATTGTTCATGAAAAAAGGAGAGTAGGAAAGAAAAAAAAAAAGGTTTGTTAGAATCTATTCAGACTCTTGTCAAGTTGATTTTATAAAGAACGTGCAATTTCTTTCTGGTGGTTCTTATTTAAATATTTCAGGGAGGTACAGCTGAGGTGGATGAGAGAACAGTCTGGCAGTCACCCTGGTCTGCTGTCCTGCCATTGTGTTCAGGTGGTATGCACAGTCAGGAGCTGAGTTCTGTTTACCCAAATAAGAGGTTCAGTAAGCTTGGTTAGGTTTCTATGGAATTTATAGGAGCTTTTTATAGTCCGAAAATCTTATGGCCTGAGATTTGGTGAGAACTAAGTGAGTAGAGGAGAAAGTGGTGGAGTGAAATTCCTTCTGTAACAGGTCACCCTCTTCTCTAGCTATATTCTGCAACAATTCAGTTAACCATTTTCTTTCTTGGGCACTGCATTAATAGCTGGTAATTTCCTGTTCTCTTTTTCAAGTGTAAATATATTTGTTTGGGGCACCTAGTTCTTCTTAGCTCAGGAAGGGTACAGAAGTTTTAGAGCTACTAGTGGAATTTGTCTGACTATAAATTAGGCTTTTTCTTAAAGCCTTTCTGAATACTGCAGAACTGTCATTAAAAGTTAAGCAACTTGAGACTAAAACTGATTTCATCTTCCCTACAAACTTACCGCCTGTGGTGTTCTAATGGTGAACTCTTTTGATCTTTCTAAAAGATTAGATACTGTTGACTGCATTTTCTTGAAAACTTCTCTTGGCTTCAGTTATAATTCTTCACTTATGGCTACCGTTTACTGAATATTTAGTCTCTGCCAAACATCTATCTTTCCTTCTCATCTCATTTAATCAGGACAGTTTTATCAGATGAATATTATTACTTTACAGACTAGAAATTTGGTCTCAAAGAGAGTAATTAACTTGCCCAAGGCTTTGCCAATCTGTGATGCCTTTGGGATTAGTGAGAGACAACATTGCCCATAGCAACAGTGGGAGGCTACTTCTCTGACCAAACTCCCATGTGAAATCTGCTTTAGTACTGCACCTAGGCAGCTGCTAAGATCACTCTGTGCTAAGATCACTATTTGTTTGTTTGTTTGTTTATTTATTTATTGTTGACAGGATTACAGGTGTCTCCCATTCTCTTCTCCTCCCCCCTTTACTCCTCTGCACCCAGACAGCCCTCTGTGCACCCTTTTGGATCTCAAGATCTACAACTTGTCCCTCCATTATTAGCAAATTCCTATATAGCATCAGCCTCTAGCAGCATAATCCAGTTACAGGGTCAACAGTGGAATGCTACTGGTATGTCACCTGGTGCCCAGAACTATAAATGGTACAGCCTAAGTTGTGTGGCATTAGCAGACACAACTTTCCCAAACCTATTTTGTATATGGTTTTGGGTGATGTTTTTAGCTGTGTAGCCCTGAAGCAGGTTCTTCACTCTGAAAGCTACCTCATATTCTGTAAATTCTTTTTCTGTTTAATTCAGCAATAGTTGCCTTCTGCTGTTTATGGAACTCTGAGTGATACACTGGTTAAACCTAACCATGCAGATGAGAATTGCTAGAGAAAATCAGAAAACCAGGCAGATCAATATCACTATAAATTCATAATCATCAATCTCATATTCATAATCGTTATTACCTAGCAATGCTGTACATTTCTCTAGTAAGTTCACTTTCCCACTCACTGGAAATGACTATTTCATACTATCTCTATTTCTAATCTCACATGTTCTTCTTTTTATGTATTTTTATTTTATTTTTAAATTAAAAAAATTTTTTTGGAAATGCAATTTGACTTTTTTTTAATAAAAAGGATTTTATTTATTTTATTCTTATTTTTAAATTTTTAAAATTTTTAAATTTTTAATTTTTTTGCAGTATAGCTTAGATTTAATAGTAGTACATATGTTTTCCTGCCCCCCTTTATCCTCCCCCCAGCCTCCACTACCCCCCAGCACATGTCCCCACCTGTCCTCCCCTCCCCATCCCAGTGTCTTGGTTATGCACATATGCATGCATACAAGTCCTTCAGTTGATCTCCCCCAGCACCCGCCCCCTCCCCTCCCCAGCCTTCCCCCTGTAGCTTGACAGCCTGTTCAATGCCTCCCTGCCTCTATATCAATCATTCTCCCCTGTTTCTTCTCTTCAAAAATATCTTGCATCTGCATATTAGAAATAAATGTATAAGAACAAAAAAAATGTTTGAGTCTCAGTTTCAATGTCCAACTGTTCTGTGTCCCAGTTTCAATGTCAAATAGTTCTTTATGTGTACATGTCAGCAATGGTATCCAGATGGTGGACACATTGTGGCAATGCAAGTTCCATCCTCTCTGATTTGGTCCTGGGCCGCCTGCAGCATTGCACAGCTGCCGACTGCTAGCATGGCAAGGTGTCGTCAGTGTTCCCTATCTCTGGACCGTCCTTGTGGCTGGAACAGACCCGTCAGATCCTCACTGTCGCAGGAACCCACATGGTCTTGGAGTTGTTCTCTGAAAACACACAAACACATTCTCGACCGAAAGTTAACAAAGGGATCCTCTCTGCAAATTAGACTTGCGATTGTTTTTATTTTTGCCCAAAATGATTTTCCTTTGGCTTATTTTGACACCGTGTGTGTTTTTCATGGGTGTCCTACTGTTGGCTAAATTAAATTTATTGGGGTGACATTGGTTAATAAAATTATATAGGTTTCAGGTGTACAATTCTATAGTACGTCATCTGTATATTGTATGTTCACTACCCCTGTGTTATTTTTATTTTTTATTTTATTATTATTTTTTGATATATTGTTATTGATTTCGGAGAGGAAGAGAGACGGAGAGAGATAGAAACATCAATGATGAGAGTGAATCATTGATTGGCTGCCTCCTGCATGCCCCCTACTGGGGATTGAGCCTGAAACCTGGGCATGTGTCCTTGACTGGAATCGAACCCAGGACCCTTCACAGTCCACAGACAGATGCTCTATCCACTGAGCCAAACAAGGTATGGCTATGTTCATTTTAAACCAGTGATGTGCTTTATACTTTATTATAAAAAACAGAAGCTGCTGCCCTAGCTGGTTCTGCTCGGTGATTAGAGTGTCAGCCCACAAACTGACCCGGGTTTAATTCTGGTCAAGGGCATGAACCTAGGTTGTAGGCTCCATCCCCTGCCATGGTTGGAGCTGGGTGTGGGAGACAACCAATTAATGTGTCTCCCACATAGATGTTTCTTTCTGTCTCTTCCCCCTTCTTTTCACTCTCTTAAAAAAAAATCAATGAAAAAAATATCCTTGGGTGAGGCTTAACAAAAAACAAAACAAAACAAACCAGAAGCTGCCAAAAGGGAATCCCTTCATCTTTGTATCTTCCAAACCTACAAACTTACCTGTATCTCAAGGCTTACCTTTTACTAATTCCCACCTGTTATGATAGAGGAACTTCATTTCATACAAGACCAGTCCCTCTACAGGTGCTCTAATTGTATTCTCTTTTCTTCTCAAGAACTTCCTTTGGTTATTTCCTCTTTATATAAAACCTTTCCTATAATAATTCAAACTTGCTCTAATCTTTCCCATTTTGAAAATCCTGTCCTGTGACCTCCATATTTCCTTTCTGGTATTCTTATCTTTCTACCCCTTTCAAAGTAAGCTTCTTAAGTTTTCAATACATACTATATACTTTTTTCTTCCCATGAATTTTTTAATCCAATCCTGCTCTTATACTCTGACCCAAACAAAATCCTTTTGCTAAAGTGCTAATGTCTGTCATATTGGGAAACACGGCCGTCTATTTCTAGTCCTCTTCTTATCAGACCTCAGCATCATCAGACACAGACTTACCAAAACAGTCTCCTCTCTTGGCTTCCAGGACACTGCCTTTACTAGTTTTCCTCTTATTTCTCTGGCTGGTCCTTAGTCTTCTTTGCTGGCACTTTATCTTTAAATCTGGGTCCTAGGCTCTTTCCGTTGTGTTTTCTCCCTAAATTATCCAGACTGTTCCTATGCCTTTTTGAGTATCATCTACATACTAACAATCCCCAAATGATTT
The DNA here is from genome assembly GCA_027563665.1 of Antrozous pallidus. Classification (NCBI taxonomy): domain Eukaryota; kingdom Metazoa; phylum Chordata; class Mammalia; order Chiroptera; family Vespertilionidae; genus Antrozous; species Antrozous pallidus. Next base: position 21,243,918 of record CM050521.1, read on the forward strand.
CTTTAGCCAGCTCCCTCTTCTGAACGACTGCCAGTCTTGTGTGTGTACGCTGCCTACTGGCAGCTGGGCTTCAAAACTAACATGTCCAAAATGAAATATTTTATCTATCTACCTCTCCAATTCCCAAATAAAGTTCTTATTTCCTTCATTTCAGTAGACTTGTATTTACATTATTTTTCTTTTGTTTAAAAATTGTTTTTAATTATATAAGTAATGCTTGCATACATTCAATGTAGTAAAGCAGTTCTTTCTTGGCCCTAAGCCAGTCTTATTCCCCTTCCCAGATGTTACTTGTATTCTCAATTTGTCTTTCTATACTTTTTTTAAAAATCTGACTTTATACTTATATTTGTACATAGAGAAATTTATAGTTTTATAATTTGTACATAAATGAAAGCATATTATATATATATTGTTTTGCAGATTGCTTTTTTTTACTTAAGAACGTGTCTTGGAGCTTTTTACATATTAGTACAGTGGTCAGCAAACCAAGGCTCGGGAGCCACATGCAGCTCTTTAGCCACTTGAGTGTGGCTCTTCCACAAAATACCACGTGCGGGGGCGCATGTATGGTGTGTTTGAAACTTCGTGGCCCATGCGTTAGAAAACTCAAGGGGCCTAAGCCGCATGTGGCTCGCGAGCCTCTGTTTGCCGACCACTGTATTTATATCTCTATCTTATTTTTTTTAACTGCTGTATTGGTTTCCAAATCTATACTGTTATTGTTTAAACAACATTTTATGCACATTTGAAGTAATATTTTTCTTTTTAGACTATGCTTTGTATATGAGAATAAGTGCTTCTCTAGAAAGTTTTTATATAATTAGATTGGCCATTTTTTTTCTTTTATGGCTTAAACATTTTTTTGTCTTAGAATGGTCTTTCCTATCCTAGGTTTATAAACAAATTCTTTTATATTTTCTTCAACTGTTTTTTTATGTTTGCATGAATATATTTTGGTCTTAAATTCCTCTGGAATTTATTTTTACTTGTAATACTAGAGGCCTGATGCATGAATTTGTGCACGGGTAGGGTCCCTCTGGGTGCCTTCAGGGATTGGGCTGAAACCCAAAGTCCATTGCTACCTGCAGCTCCTGCTCATCCTGGCCCTACTGTGCCTGCCACAGTCTCGTGCCCAGTCAGGTCCAATCAGGAGAAGCTGCCCCCGCAGCATTTGCCAGCCATGAGCCACTCCAAGGGGAGTAAGTAGCCTACAGGCTTGAGTTGAAACTGGCTCTGCGACATCCCCCGAGGGGTCCTGGCTTGTGGGAGGGCACAGTTCAGGCTGAGGGACCCCACCAGTGCACGATCAGGCCAGGGAGGGATCATGGGAGGGCTTCAGGGTGTGTCCCACCCATCTTGCTCAGTCCCAATTGGTCGGACACCAGCAGTAAGCTAACCTACTGGTTGGAACATCTGCCCCCTGGTGGTCAGTGCATGTCATAGCAACTGGCCAACCAGTTGACTGCCCTCTGGTGGTCAGTACACATCATAGTTGAGCTGCCTTAGCATATCATTAGCATATGATTGGTTGTTTGGTTCTGCTTTTCAGTCTATTTGCATATTACTCTTTTATTATATAGGACTAGAGGCCCGATGCACGAAGATTCGTGCAAGAATGGGCCTTCCTTCTCCTGGCTGCTGGCACCATCTTTGCTCTGGCCTGGAGCTGCCTTTCTGCCTTCCCATGCTGCCCCTGGCTGCTTGCTGCCTGCATATGCAAATTAACCCACAATATTTGTTGATTAATTTGCATACCCACTCCTGATTGGCTGATGGGTATTGTGAAGATCTGGTCAATTTGCATCTTTCTCTTTTATTAGTGTAGATAAGATAGGGACTATTTATAATGTAAGATAGGTCTATTTCTTTTCAAATAAAATTTAATATTTTGGGTTTGTTGTTTTCCTTTCTCTCTAACTATCCTTAACTATTTTCTTTCTTAACTTTTAGCTGGACATATGGAAGTAATTTTTGTTTGGAGGCTGTATCTATTTAACTCAAGAATAACAGTAAAAATTGCTATGCTGGTAGTACTTAGTGCTTATAATGAGTTATTCCTAGAAGCACTTGCTATTTTAGCAAATGTTATTGTTTATAGTAAACATAGTTGTTATTATTTAGTGGATATAGATTGTTTTGTTAGAAATTGGTGTCTCACATTTCAAATAAATATCCTATGCAGTAATGGCTTAAGAGAGTAACTTCTGCAGTTATACTAAGTTGGAAAAATATAGTAATGTGTGGTCCTTTTCCAAAATGACACCTAGTTTTTTTTTCAGGCATTGCAGGAATTGAGTATGTGTGATGAGACTGTAGGAAGAAAATGTTTTGCCCTGATTAGATAGTTGTGTACATCTGTCTTTCAAAATTAACAAAATATTACCTGCTCCAGGTTAGAGAAGGACTCATTTTTCTGGCAGGTAAATAAACTGTCTTTTTAAACAAAGCTTTTTGGCTAAAGTTTGACTAAATGTAGTCTTGGGTCCCTCTGCTATTACATTCGTGTCTATTTTTATAAGGGAGAAAAGATGGCAGATCATATGCTAGTCCCTTTTTAGGGTCTATGCTGGACTGTACTATAAAGGAGAAGCAATTTTACCACTTCTGGATACTTGTCTAATACTCTTCTCTGATACTGAGTGAGCTTCTTTTACATAAAAAACTATTTATGTGTGCCAAAACCGGTTTGGCTCAGTGGATAGAACGATGGCCTGCAGACTGAAGGGTCCCGGTTCGATTCCGGTCAAGGGCATGTACCTTGGCTGCGGGCACATCCCTAGTAATTTACATTTAATACAATTAAGAGATCATTCACCTGTTAGGACTGGCTCATTCAAACCAAACTCACAAGAGACTCATATTTAAAATAATGATAATTTCAAGTGCTGGCCAAGTAGCTCATTTGGTAGAGCATTATCCTGATAAACCTAAAGTTGTGGGTTCGATCTGTGGCCAGGGCAAATATAAGAAGCAACCAATGAATGCATAATTAAAGGGAACAACATATCAGTATGTCTCTCTCCCTTCCTTCTCCCCCCCCTCAAAATCAATAAGAAAATTAAAACAGAATGATAACTTCTAATTTATGGTTAGATTATATAACACTTGAGTTGATTTAATATATGGATCAGTCAAATGGTACTCTGAAAAAATCAACATGGGAAGACTAATTGTAGTTATAAGTAATTTGGAATCTTTTTTTTTTTTTTTTAATCCTCACCTGAGGATACTTTCATTGGTTTTCAGAGAGAGTGGAAGGGAGGTGGAGAGACAGATGAAACATCTATGTGAGAGAGACGCATTGCCAGCCTGGGCCAGAGATCGAGCCTGCAACTGAGGTACATGCCCTTGACTGGAATCGAACTCATGACTCTTCACTCTGAGAGTCAACAAATGCTCTATCCAGGGAGCCAAACTGGTTAGGGCAAGTTTGGAATCTTTTAGATCCTTGTTAATCACACTGGTTTATACCAGAAGCATTGGCATCATGTGGGAGCTTGTTATAAATGTACAATTACAGGCAACTCTGATTCTGGACTAGTTTATACCCACAGGAACCTTAATTTTAAAAAAATATATTTTTATTGGTTTCAGGGGGGAGATAGAAGCATCAGTGATGACAGAGAATCTTGATCAGCTCATGCTCCCTACGAGGGATCAAGTCTGCAACCTTAGCATGTGCACTGAATGGGAATCAAACCACGGCCTCCTGGTTCATAGATCAACGCTCAACCACTGAGCCACACCAGAAGCTGCCCCCTGCCCACAGGCCCCAATAGCCCAATGGGGAATGGGAAACGGGGGGCGGGGGAAGGGTGTGTGGGGTGGCAGTGGATGTGGGCAGTGCTGGGAGCCTGATTGCCCTGCTGATTGACCCACACACAGAGGGTGACTGGTGGGGGGGTGGGGCCAGCAAGCGAGCAGGAACAGCCAACCTCTTGGGCCCTCCCCCGGCTGGCAGGCTCCAGTTACCCGATGGGGAACTGGGAACTGGGGTAGGTGGCTGCGGATGCAGGCGGAACTGGGGCCCTGATTGCCCTGCCAGTTGCCTCCCACACAGAGGATGGTGGGGGTGGGACTAGCTGCCAGTAGCCTGGGAAGATTGGCCCTGATTGCAGGCCAGACCTCGGGACCCTATCTGTGCACGAATTTCGTCCATCGGACCTCTAGTTGTTGAATAATGTTTGCTTAGCAGCTAGTTTTATTTTGTTACTCTTTTATGAAACATCAGAGTAGAGAGACAAGAAAATCATTTTGGGGATTTGTGGAAGGGTAGAAATTTATAATAAAATTTATTGTAAGTCATGACATATGGTTCAGTGTTCAGAGTATCAGCCAGCACACCAAAGGATCTGAGGTTCGATTTCTGGTCCAGGGCAAGCACCTGGGTTGCAGGTTCCATCCCGACCCAGGTTGAGGCACATTTGGGAATGGGTCAACTATGGTATCTATAATAATAAAAGTGTAATATGCAAATCGACCGAATGGCCAAACAGTGGAACAGTCGTCCAGACAAACTTCCGGATGAAGCCAGGGCTATGATGGCAAGGCAGCTGGGGCTGGGAGGGCCGAGCCCCTTGCATGAATTTCGTTCATCGGGTCTCTAGTATTCATATAATGAAGTACCTCACAGAAGTTAAAATGAAACAACAAGAAAGTCTACATGTGTCGGACTGGTTAAAATTCAAAAGTAAAGCCCTAGCCAGTTTGGCTCAGTGGGTAGAAAGTCAGACTTCAGACCCAAGTATTTTGGGTTCTGTTCTGGTCAAGGCACACACATGCTTCTCCCCGGCCCGGGCCCTGGTAGGGGCGTGTGCAGGAGGCAACCAATTGATGTGTTTGCTCACATCAGTATTTCTCTCTGTCTTTCCCTCTTGCTTCCACTCTCTAAAATATCAAGGGGAAAATATCCTCAGGTGAGGATTAAAAAACCAAAAAAACTCCAAGTAAGGAAGAATGAAAAAAACAGTCTGCAGAATGCTATCTACTCTATACCATCATTTATATTACATTTATAAACATTCAAAACAGTGCTGCATAATGTTTGCTTATATACAGTTGGTACTGATGAACAATATGTAGCAAAAGTATTTTAAAAATGAGAGGAAATTGTAAACAGCAAAGTTTTGACAGAAGTTAACCTCTGTAGTGGGAGAGAAAATATGAAAGTTAATGAATAGAGAAGAAGTACAAAAGATTCTTCAATTTTATCTACAACTAGAGGCATGGTGCATGACATTTGTGCACTGGGCGGGGGGTGTCCCCTCAGTCTGGCCTATGCCATCTCACAGTCCGGAACCCCTCGGGGGATGTCTGCCTGCAGGTCCTTAGCGCTGCTGCAGAGGCGGGAGAGGCTCCTGCCACTGCCACTGCTCTGGCCAGCCATGAGCCTGGCTTCTAGCTGAGTGATGCTTTCTTTGTGGGAGCACAGTGACCACCAGGGGGCAGCTCCTGCATTGAGCATGTGCCCCTTGGTGGTCAGTGTGTGTCATAGTGACTGGTTGTTCCACCGTTTGGTTAATTTGCATATTGGGATTTTATTATATTGGACTAGAGTCCCATTGCAGGAAGATTCCTGCAAGGATAGTGCTTCCTGCGGCCTGAGCAAAGCTCCCTCCCATCTCCCCTGCCTCACTCCCTCCCATCTCTCTGCCTCGCTCCCTTCTCTGCTTCCTTGCTCCTTCCCTTCTCCACCACCTGCCTGCTTCTGTTCTCCCCAGCCCTACTTGCTTGCTTCTCTGCAGCTTTGCTCCCTTCTGCAGTGCTTGGCTTTCTTCTGTGCCTGGATATGCAAATTAGCTGCCATCTTGGTTGGGTTAATTTGCATACTCACTCTGATTGGCTGGCGGGCATGGCTGGTGCACGTGGCTTGTGGATATAGTGGAGGTATGGTCAATTTGCATATTACTCTTATTAGATACTTCATTTCTTTAAAAATATCTACAAAAATTATGCAAAATGCTAACATTTGTTAAATTGGGCAGTGAGTACAATTCTCTCAGGACTCTTCCATATGCTTGGGAAAACATTTTTTTAAAGCAGGTTTAGTGCTTTTTGGGACCTGTATTTGTAGAACTATTATACTAATGAATCTCTGGTGCCTAATTCACTCAGTGTGATAGAAACTTTCAAGAATTTAGGTACAAGCTTACTATATGGTGGAATCTTCTGTGCCCTAACAAGATTAAAAAAAAATGCTGCCTGAGGCACTAAAAAACCTGGCTATGTGGATACCAGTGATCTCTCTAGCAATGTGCCATCCCGCCTACATCAGTGTAGTTTTAAAATCTTTTAACTTGTAGCTAATTATTACCCTGAGTCTCTATGCAAACTTATACCAGGAACTACCCAGTAAGTAAAAAAAACAAAATTATATCTCTTTCTAGTTTTAACACAATTTTCTCTCTCCACCCTACATTCTTCAGTCCCCCACACCCACAGAGGACTCAGTATAGGTGCAGTGTTTCTGAACCTCTAATCTTGGGCAGATTTATGTGACTCAGATAGCATCAAGGGAGTGTGTTCGTTAGTGCCATGGAGATCTAAGCATGGAACTTTGTTTAACCAGCAATCTAGGACAAAAGCTCCTGAAATAAAGACTTTGGAAACTGACTTTTTATCTAAGCATGATGAGTAAATCAAACAGAAAATGATGCCCAGGAACAAGTGGTTCCAGAAACAGGAACTCAAATAAAAACTGGCTTTGTAGCATTCACTGTTCTGCAGATCCAATGGCAACAAGTCTAGTTTTTCTTCATTTTCTGGCTCAGTTAAAAGTACATTAGAGAATATACTTATCCCTTCTCAAAATAACTATGGAGAACACTGCTTCAGTCCCATAAAAATCTGAGTTTTAGGTATTACCTATTGGGCCTCTCTCTCTCTCTCTCTCTCTCTCTCTCTCTCTCTCTCTCTCTCTCTCTCTCTATGTTTTTATGAGAGGGATGGGCCTCAGAGTATGTAGGTCTGTGTGGGCTATCTCCGTGGGTACACATAGAAGACTGTGGAGACGTATGGGGCTTTCTCTGTGTGTGTGTGTGACTTTGTGTATGGGAAGGATCTCAAAAGAGGTCTTTAGGAGTTCTGTTGCATGTGGGGAATCTCTGTGTGTTTGTCTTTGTACATCTGTGCCTGTGTCTGTTTTTCTTAAATATGTTTTTATTGAATTAGAGAGAGAGGAAGGGAGAAGATAGAAACATTGATGAGAAAGAAATATATGCCGCCCACTGGGTATTGAGCCAGAAATCAGGGCATATGCCCTGATAGGAAACTGGTGACCTCATAGTGCATGGGTCTATGCTCAGCCACTGAGCCACACCAGCTGGGCTATCTATGTTTCTATGTCTCTGTGTCCATCAAAAATTTTATTACCAGTCTTACGGTAAGTTTTGCTGTTGCTAATCCTCACTGAGGATATTTTTTCAAAACATTGATTTTTAGAGAGAGTGGAAGCAGGAAGGGTGCAGGAGCCGGGGGCATGAGGGGGAAGAGAGACATTGATTGGTTGCTTCCCACATGTACCCCAACCTGGGTCAGGATGGAACCTGCAACCCAGGTACATGTCCTTGACCAGAAATCGAACCTGAGTCCCTTGGTGTGCTGGCTGACACTCTAAGCACTGCCACATTAGTCGTGACTTATGATAAATTTTATTATAAATTTCTACCCTTCCACAAAACCCCCAAATGATTTTCTTGCCTCTCTACTCTGAGGTTTCATAAAAGAGAAAATAAGACCACCTTATGTAAATGAATTGTGCAATACATGGTCTTTTGTGTCAGAGTTGTTCACTTATCACAATGATTTTCAACCGGTATGCTCACAAGAATTTTTAAAACATGCAGTACCTGACTTTATTTTTTATTTTTTAAAAATATTTATTGGTGCTCTGGCTAATGTTGTTGCTCAGTTGGTAGAGCATTGTCCTGTGCATTGAAAGGGCTCCGTTTTTTTTGTCTTTTTTGTTTTTTATATATATTTTATTGATTTTTCACAGAGAAGAACGGGACAGAAAGTCAGAAACATCGATCAGCTGCCTCCTGCACACCCCTCACCGGGGATGTGCCCACAGCCAAGGTACATGCCCTTGACCGGAATTGAACCTGGGACCTTTCAGTCCCCAGGCCGACGCTCCATCCACTGAGCAAACTGGTTTCGGCTACAATACCTGACTTTAGTCAGGGGCACTGACCTCTTTGCCCTTAAATTGTCAAACTAAAAAATGACAATAGCCACCCAGCTAGTGTGGCTCAGAGGTTGAGCATTGGCCCAGGTGTCAAGAGGTCACTGGTTGGATTCTCAGTCAGGTCATATGCCCAGGTTTTAGGCTCCATCCCCAGTGGGGGGCATGTTTCTTTCTCATTGATGTTTGTTTTTCTCTCCCCTCTAAAAATCAATAAAAACATATTTTAAAAAATGACAGCAGCCAACACAACAATGGCCACCCAGTGTGAATGAATCAGAATTATACCTACTTTTTTGTCTGATTGGTAAAAAATGTATTTTTTGGTGTGCTGCAGAATTTTAGTGATTAGTCTATGTGTGCCATTGCTTTTGATGTCTATTTATATATCAGTAGTTTTTCCTTTTAATTACTGAATGGCATTTCATTATATGGCTGTACCACTTTTTATTATTACTATTTTTTAAAATATATTTTATTGATTTTTTACAGAGTGGAAGGGAGAGAGATAGAAAGTCAGAAACATCGATGAGAGAGAGACATCAATCAGCTGCCTCTTGCACGCCCCCTACTGGGGATGTGCCCGCAGCCACGGTACATGCCCTTGCCAGAATCGAACCCGGGACCCTTCAGTCCGCAGTCCAATGCTCTATCCACTGAGCCAAACCGGTTTCGGCTGTACCACTTTTTATTTATCAGTTGATGAACATTTGGATTGTTTTCAATTTGACTATTTTGAATAATGCTGGTATGAACAATCATGGTTAAATCTTCATGTGGGTATGTGTTTTAATTTATCTTGGACAGATATCTACGAGTGTGTTAAAGTTTGTTTTAACTTTATAAGAAAAGGGCAATCTTTTCCAAAGTGTTTGTATATTACATTCCCCCAGCAATGTGAGTGTTTCAGTTTCTCTACATCCTTGCCAATACTTGGCCTTGTCAGTCTTTTTTATTATAGCCATTTTAGTGGTTATGTGGTGCTATCTCATTATGGTGTTAGTTTGCATTTCACCATGACTAGTGTGATGCTGAGCATCTTTTCATGTGTTTAGTAGATATTTGTATCTCTACTTTGGTGAAATGTCTATTCAGATCATTTGCCTATTTTTTAACTGGGTTGTTTTCTTATTACTAAGTTGTAGGAATTTTTTAAAAATACATTTTTAATTGATTTCAGAGAGGAGAGGAAAGGGAGGGAGGGAGGGAGGGAGGGAGGGAGGGAGGGAGGGAGAGAGAGAGAGAGAGAGAGAGAAAGAAACACCAATGGTGAGAGAATCATTGATCAGGTACCTCCTTGCAACCCAGGAATGTGCTGAGACCGGGAATCGAAACGTGACCTCCTGGTTCATAGGTCGATACACAACCACTGAGCCATGAGCTCATTCCTTTTCAAGACTGAATGATATTTAGTCATATCTTACCACATTTTATTTATCCTTTCCTCTGTTCAAGGACACTTGGGATGTTTCTACTTTTTGGCTATCTATACTGCCTAGGTGGTGTTACACCCTCACATCATCACAAGATGGCCACAGGCACAGCGGAGGCGGGGCCCGATGGCTACTCTGTGTGGTGAGGGCTGGGGGTCCCATGGCTCTGCGTGGCATGGTGAAGGCTGGGCCCAGTGGAGGAGGTGGGTCACGGCAAGGGAGGCAGTGGTGGGTGATCAGGCCAGCAGGGGAGGGCAGTTGTGGGTGATCGGGCTGGCAGGGGAGTGGTTAGGGGGCAATCAGGCTGGCAAGCAGTTAGGAGCCAGCAGTTCCAGATTGTGAAAGGGATGTCCGACTGCCGGTTTAGACCCTATCCTGGGCCTAAACCGGCAGTCGGACATCCCCTGAGGGGTCCCAGATTGGAGAGGGTGTAGGCTGGGCTGAGTCCCCCTCCCCCAGCACAAATTTCATGTACCTGGCCTCTAGTTACAAATAATGCTATGAATATAGCTGTATAAATATCTGTTTGAGTCCTTGTTTTCAATTCTTTCGGATATACCTACAAATGGAATTGATATGTGTATGTCAGTCTTATATCCTGCAATTTTGCTAACTTAAACTCATGTATTATTCTAGTACTTTTTTGGCATCTTTAGATTTTCTGCATACAGGATCATGTCATCTACAAATAGGTTATAAGTTCCACTTCTTATTTTCCAGTATGTATGCCTTTAATTTCTTTTTGCCATATTACATTCTCTAGAATCTCAGAAATGGTGAGAGCTGACATCCTCACCTTATTTTCAATCTTAAAGGAAAAATATTAAGTCTTTTACAAGTAAGTATGATGTTAGCTGACAGTAGAGCAAATTTCTCCTAATATATTCTTTATAGTATCTTAATTTTGTCAGATTAAGGGACTATATAAATTGACATGCATTAGTGGATATCACCTGCTTGACATATATTTCTTAGCTATAAAATGTAATAATCCTTTTGTTTTTTGTAGAATCAGGTAACCTGATACTCTTAAGTTTCTACTTTGAATTAGTTTTTAATTGGCACTATAAATTGACAGTTCTTAGCCTGCCTGTTCCTTTTTAAATCTAGGATATTTATATTGTGAACTCCAAAATGAAGCATTTATATCCCCTGATGCTGTTTTAAAGTTCATTGTGGTTTTCATATCTGTGGGGAAAGATTTTGTGATATTTTTTCTTTAAAGTAAACTATGTGTTTGTGTGTAAAGTAAACATCTATGGCTTATAGATGTAGTTCATTTTATAGTCCAAATCTGTTGTTTCATCTATTCAATAAGATCTACAGATAGCATTCTTCCCCTTGTGGATGGGAACACAGGTTTAGGTATCTTGATTGATAAGTGTGTGTGTGTGTGTGTGTGTGTGTGTGTGTGTGTGTGTTTGTGTGTGTATGTGTGTGATATTTCAAATTACTGTTTTATCCCTTAAACTGTAGACTACAAGGGCTGAGATTATTTCTCAGTGCATTGTTAGCATCTGGCAGATAGTAAGGGTTTTGAAAGAAATTAAATCAGTCTGTTTTGTGATACTTATGTAAAGAAGAGTGACTAGTATAAGTTAACTTGGCTTTAGGTGAATTTTCATTCTGTAAATCCTCAAAGCATTTCAGAGTATGGATTGTTGTCTATTTACCTTAAATGGAAAAATTTTTTTAGTTTCCTGTTAGTAAGTAATTAAGCTAAATATTACCAAATTTATTTTTGTTCTCTTACATATATACATCTAAAATTTATTTTTTAAATATATATATATATATATGTATATATATATATATATATAACTTCAGAGAGGAAGGGAGAAGGAGAAAGAGATAGAAACATCAATGATGAGAGAATCATTGATCGGCTGCCTCTAAACATGCTATCTGGGGACTGAGCTCACAACTTGGGCATGGGTCCTGACTGGGAATTGAACTGTGACCTCCTGGTTCATAGATTGACACTCAACCATTGAGCCATGCCAGCTGGGCTACATTTTAAAATTTAAAAGCCTCTTTTTTCTCTATAGTTTGGTAGAATCAAAGTAAATTTGTGCTGTGGTTCGGCCAATTAGTCAAACTATTTTCATGTCAGTTCTTTCTTTTTCTTTTTCATGTCATTTCTGAAAGATTTTAGGCCTACACAGATGTGATTGACTTGGGTAATTTTGTAGGAACCTGTTTTAATAATTAAATATAATGCTTTGAGATAACCAATTATCAGAAAGGGTTGGTTATAATTATCAAATAGAAAGTTCATACCTTTTTAGTAAAATGGCAGTTTATTCCTAAAATATTTTTCTTTGAAGAAGAGTCAGCATTTGTTAGTTCAGATTGGTTGATAAATCCATTCTGATTTTAGCAGCTCATTTGGGTGGTATTAAATAAAGAATTCATAGTTGACTTTTGAGAACTTGTCTCCATTTTTTCTCTGCTTTGTTGGCTAAGACCTTGCTAAAATGGAGGACTGTTAGAACTTGCTCATTAGGAGTTGAGCTGAAATTTTTGGCTCTCAGCCTTATTCTCTGTCCTTGTGCTTCAGTGACCTTATGAGTCCATAATTTATTCATCTGTTTTTCTCTTACTGCTTGATAAGGTAGGGGAAGAAAAATTCTTTTTCCTGCTACTCTCCTAGGATTGCTGAGTAGGGTCCTGTAAATAGAAATAGAAAGTGCATATCTTTGTAGTAAAATGGCACTTTATTCCTAAATCTTTTTCTTTGAAGAAGAGTCAGCATTTGTTAGTTGTGATTTGTAGATTTATTCAATACAAGTTTTATGTAACAAGGGAGCCTTCATAAGGAAATGAAGACTAAAGAAATGGTTATACCTGGGTGGTTTTATACTCGTTTTGATGAGGAGTGTAAAGTCATGGGAAAATGTGATAGGATAAAATAGTATGAGTTAAGGGTAGTAAACTGGGGAAAACTTAGCAAGCCTATTCCTTAGGATTCTTCTTCTAAGATTCCTTAGTCTTTAGAGATAACAATGCTTCTCTCTTCCACACAGTAAGGAGAACACCTTTCACATGAGGATCTTATGACCTGCTTCAGGGGAAAAGAGGAGGTCAGAGAGTTCTCCATGCACTTGTCATTTTTTAAATTCCTTTAGCTTAAAATAGTCAATATGCCAGTGCACCATATTTTGGGTTAGGTATTCTGAACCACATAATTCCTCATTTGAAACTCCCCCCTAGGAAGTTTCACAGTCCAGAAACTGAGTTGATAGATTGTTCCATAATCCATGAGCTAGTGTCCCAGTCCTGGGAGTGGGAGTAGGGTACCCACCTGATTAGGTCTCTAGCTGGTGTGAGCGATCAGGCATTTAATGAAGGGCATTTCTATAAAAAACAGAAGTTAATGGTTAGTACAAACTATGAACACAGTTGGTTTTTTTTTTTTTTTAGTCCAGAGAGCAGTCTGTCAAGATTTCTAGATATTAGGCTTAAAGCATCTTTTTTAGATGGTGGAGGGAGGATAGGCAGTGGCAATCTAAGGAATTTTCTGGTTTTCAGTTTGAATGTCTCTGGTGATGGCATTGGCTGTTCCAGTCAACTTTCTTAGTGGCCCACATAGCAGCAGACACAAAATTGTTTATGCTTGATCTGTTGTGGTGATTTCCTTGAAGTTTATGTCAAGTTTCTGTTTAGCTTTCAGAGTTTTAGGAAAAGGACAGTTTTAGTTGTTAGTGATACTAAGTCAGGAGGGAGGGGAAAATTGGGAATGTTAGTTTGCAGAGTGGTAGCCAGATATTTGAGGAAACTAGAATTGAGAACCCATAGGTGTATACTAGGGTTTTCCATTGAAACATAAAAATTTCTCTATATTCATCCTCCTTGTTGAGCAGAGATAACCAGAGTAAGGTTGGCCTGATTATTTACCTAAGTACAGCAAGAATGATAATTGACTACACAGGCCTTTTATTATTTTTATTTTTTATTTTTAAAATATTTTTAAATTGATTTTTTACAGAGAGGAAGGGAGAGGGATAAAAAGTCAGAAACATTGAGGAGAGAGAAACATCAATCACCCTCCTGCACAACCCCTACTGGGGATGTGCCCGCAACCAAGGTACATGCCCTTGACTGGAATTGAACCTGGGACCTTTCAGTCCGCAGGCTGATGCTCTATCCACTGAGCCAAACCAGTTTTGGCCCACACAGGCCTTTTTTGTTTGATTTTTTTTATTTTTAAATGTTTTTATACATTTTTAGAGAAAGTGGAAGGAAGAGGGAGAAACATCGATGAGAGAGAAAAATCGATTGGCTGGTTCTTGTATGCCCCTGCTGGGGATCAAGCTGGGCATTTGCTCTGACTGGGCTTGAACTAGCAACCTTTTGGTGCACAATCAACTGAACTACACCAGCCCCAGCAAGGAGAACAGATTCTTATTTCTATTGAACTCATTAAAATAACTATATTGCTGTCCTGGCCAGTTGGTTGGAGTGTACACCAAAAGGTTCCAGGTTAGATTCCTGGTCAGGGCACAAATGGGAGGCAACCAATTCAGGTTTCTCTAGCTCTTTCTCCCCCTCACTCATAGGTACAAATATAAAGATGAATGTTGCCTAAAAATCCTTTTATATGTTAAAGTCCAAATCCTAAAAGATATACCTATTTCAGTGTAACTTCAAGCCAATAAGCCTTTTTGTAGTTTAACTGTGGATGTAAGGGGAGTCTCCATAAAGGGTGCAAAAGATGCAGATTCACCCCAGATCTAGAATTACGCCCAAAGGTAGCCTTTGAAGATAAAGACTGTTGTCTTTACGGTGGTATAAAGGACGTCCTTATGAAAAAGTATTATTGGTGGAGGTGGAGTTCTTGTGATGATATTGCAAGGAAAAGAATTTCCTGATACTTGCACAGGAGGATGAATAACATTTATTGGTGTGGAAATAAACTCCTGGGTTCCCAATGTCCCATCTGTGTCCTGCCATGGAAAAAGTCCATTCTGACCTTCATCAGGGCCAGAATAAAAGCTGCCACCATAGTTTCTGCTCCATATTAAAATACAACCCAGACCAGCATCCCTGCATGTAGAGTCTGCATGGTTATGGGCCATGTGACTGCTCAGGCCACATGACTATGGAGAGAGAATGAGCAAACACATGGGCGAGTGCAGGTCATGGAGCAGGGAGAATAAGAGCAAGGGAATTCTTCGGGGGTTTTAACCAGGAGCTTCTTCAAATTAACCAATTAACTTGCCAAGATTTCACATGCTTCTGATGAGGCCAACCCCTTAGCCCAGGGGTGGGGAATGTTGGCCCTCAGGCCATATCATTTGGTCTGGCCCTGTCAAGGCAATTGCAGGTGGAACTCTGAAATTCATTAAATCTAGGACCTTTTTTCATAGCAACATAATTTTTAAGTTGATAATTTTGTATGGCCCTCGGATGAAGTTATAAATGTTGCTCAACCCCTGCGTGCCTAGCCAATCCATTGTTCCCCAAGATAGACTAACAGGCAAGCACCTTCCCTATGTCACCCTGACTTCATTGCCCATGAGCTCATCTCCCCCTTTTTTTGATCCCTTCCTCCAGTGATCTGCAGGGAATAGATCTGTAGTTTCCTGGGAAATGTGAAGCTCTAGCTTCCTAATGATGCTGCCCAGAGGACCGGACTTACAATGTCTGGCCTCCCCTTTGCTCTCTTCCTATTATTAATATTAATAAACTAGCTAATTATGACAATAACAAAAGGACACAAATGACAGAGCTGAGGAAAACAATCACTATTTCGGGGGCGGGGGGAAGGGTGTGAGTCTAAACATCAATAACCAATGAGTATTCTAAACAAAATTCACAAAAGTCACAATCCAAAGAACTAATTCTTACAAATGATTTTTCCTGATAAACTGAATTTGAAAAGAAGGAACAAGGAGAAGTTCACCTTCCTCTATTGACCAGACACTGCAGACAGAAATCTGGGAGGCTGGTTTTGGTAAGATTTCATACCTTTCACTTGGCCCAGTATTTTATGCTATAGTCTCTTAGGTGAGTGGGATGTCCCAGCTGTCCTTTCATAGTTACCAAAACTGTAGAGCAGGAAAAATTTCTTGTTCTACTACTCTCCTTAACTTTTTGGCTGGGGCCCTGTAAATTGGACTGACAAAAAAAACAAAAACACACACACAGATTAACAAGAGAAAGCATACGGTGTTGTTTAATATATTTTACATGAGATGAGCCTTCAAAACCACCCCAAAATGATTAAACTTGAGTGTTCTAATACTGGTTTTGATGAAAACTGAAAAGGATATAAGAGCAGCAAATCAGGGGAAACTTAGTAAGGCCTTAAAATTTCAAGGTACCAGATTTTGGAGTAGCATGATCTGAACTCTACCGATAATAATGGTAACTTAAATAGCTTGATAATGATATTTAGAAAGAAGTATTCCAGCTGAAACCAGTTTGGCTCAGTGGATAGAGGAGTCGGCCTGCGGACTGCAAGGTCCCAGTTTTGATTCCGGGCAAAGGCATGTGTCTTGGCTGCAGGCACATCCCCAGTAGGGGGTGTGCAAGAGGCAGCTGATGTTTCTCTCTCATCGATGTTTCTGACTTTCTATCCCTCTCCCTTCCTCTCTGTAAAAAAATCAATAAAATACATTTTTTAAAAATAAAAAGAAGTATTTCAGTTTGAATATACCCATTAATATGTAGTTAATCCTAAATTATTTTCCTATTGCGTTGTCTTCTGAATTGTCTTAATGGTTTCTTTTTTTAAATATATTTTATTGATTTTTTTTTACAGAGAAGAAGAGAGAGGGACAAAGAGTTAGAAACACCGATCAGCTGCCTCCTGCACATCTCCTATTGGGGATGTGCCTGCAACCAAGAATCGAACCCGGGACCTTTCAGTCCGCAGGCCAGTGCTCTATCCACTGAGCCAAACCGGTCAGGGTGTCTTAGTGGTTTATAAATTTTACCGTTTTTAGATCTTTTTGGTGTTCCCAAAATCATTGAGAGATTTTTTTCTCCTTTCCTTCAGTAGTGTCTTGTAATTTCTTCAGTTTGGTTAGTTGGCCCACTTTTTGTTCATTAGGTATTTGGTTTGCTGTTGATGGGTCTTTCACCATTTAATGCTAGCATATAATAGGTGCTTAATGTTTGTGATTACAGAGCTGAGACCTAATCATGAACCATTGATTTATAACACATTTATTTTCCCAGCACCAGCTCATTTACCTTTGTGCCTTGAATGAATGTAGCCTGAAACTTTAGTATTAATTTTTCAGCTCTTGTATATAAAAGTTTTTGTTAGATTCTCTTGTAGCACTTTGGAAAGAGCCCATGGGTTTTCAGGATCTCTAGCTAGACAATAACAGCAAGAAGAGTGGATAATATATATTGACATGATGATACTTGGCAATTCTAAAGCAACACTGGTTTTATTAAAGAACATCAGTTAAACCAATTAAGACTTATGGATTAAAACCTACTTTGTAGAATTTACTTACTCTTTTTCTTCAGAATAGTTTCTTAAATACTAGCAGAGTTCATGTATCTCCATTTGAAGACTGAGAGATTCAATAGGAGGGCTGTTAGCTTAAAAGAGCAAAGGTGATGGTATTTTGGGACTCAGACTCCTGAAGCTTCTGTCCTAGTCTAGGGAAGAAAAGGAAGGGCACCCTAGGAAGGTTGGGTCCTTGCCGAGACATTGCAAAGTATCAAACAATACTCTGTTTAGAGCACTTATAAATATGAATCAGTTCTTACAATAGCACTGTGGTAAGCAATTATAGTTTACTAATGGAGAGGCCAAAAATAAATTCAGTTAATGTTTGTTAAATGCCATTAAGCACTCTACTTAGTGCTTGTCCAAGGCTCCAGAGCAGACAGCTGTAAATGGAGAAAACAAATGCTGCATTTTACCAACACAGTATCTCAGTTCTAAATCTATAAATATAAGTAATTCTAGAGCTATAAGTAGTAGAGATTAGAATGCAAGTGTTTAAAATATACACTTGTTTAGGTTTCTATATTTCATGAAATTTCATAGGGGTAAATAGTCAGATTTAAGAAAGAAACTTAGTTTATCACTTGTTTACATTTCTGCTTAAATATTTTGCTTTAGGCAAATCAAGCACAAGGTAAAAAATTGAAGTTGAATTTATGTTCTATAAAATTTCAACAAAATGCTTATTTGACTAAATCATAATATAAGCACTTGGTTAAAGTATTACAGAATAAGAACTCAGGTTTCTATCATGTATTTGAAATGTTAGTATAAGATTAAATGAAGATGTCTTGTAGATAGAACAGGAGTCAGACTGGAAATTAGAGGAGGGAGTCAATAAGTAATTAAAATGGCAACTATATAAAATCACATGTATATGGACAGATAATTTTCTACAGAGGATCCAGAAACACACAATGGAGTAAAGATATTCTCTTTAATAAATGGTGCTGGGAAAACTGAAAAGCTACATGCAAACAAATGAAACTGGATTACAGTTTGTCCCCATATACAAAAATTAATTCAAAAAGAAAAAAATAATCTAAATATAAGACCTGAAAAATAAATTACATAGAAGAAAATACAGGTACCAAACTTATGGACCTTAGTCATAGAGAACATTTTATGAACTTGACCCCAAAAGCAAGGGAAGTAAGGCAAACATAAATGAATGGGACTGTATCAAACTAAAAAGCTTCTACACAGCAAAAGAAACTGACAGCAAAACAAAAAGGCAGCCAACCAGATGTGAGGTGATATTTTCAAACAGCAGCTCTAACAAAGGTTTAATTTCCGAAATATATAAAGAACTCATAAAACTCAACACCAAACAACCCAATCAAAATGTGGGCAGAGGACCTGAAAATATACCACCCCCAAGAAAATATAGAACAACCAATAGATGTATGGAAAGATGTTCAACCTCACTGGCAATTAGGAAATCAAAGATATTCATTACAGCCCTGTTTGTATGGCAAAATATTGAAAATAACTTAAACAACCATGAATAACCAAGCAGTTACCACACATACATATCAAAACTACAATGAGACACCATCTTATACCTGTTAAGAGTGGCCATTATCAATAAGACAGGCAATAACAAGTGTCGGAGAGGTTGTGGGAAAAGGGAACCCTCATTCACTGCTGGTGGAGAACAAACAATGGAAAGGAGTCTGGCAATTCCTCAAAAAATTAAGAATAGAGCTACCATTCAACCCAGTAATCTCTTTCCTGGGTATATGCCCAAAAAACTCCAAATCCTGAATTGGCAAAGATACATGTTCATTGCAGCATTATTCACGGTGGCCACGACATGGAAACAACCAAAAGGTCCTGTGAGCGAGGACTGGATAAAGATGTGGTACATGTATTCAATGGAATACCGCTCAGCCATAAGAAAGGATGAAATAGCACCATTTACAACAACATGGATGGACCTCGAGAACATTTTACTAAGTGAAATAAGTCAGAAAAAAAGCTAAGAACTATATGATTTCAGTCATATAGGATATAAAACTGAAACTTGTGAACACAAACAGCAATGTGTTATTTGCAGGAGTGAAGCGGGTGGATAGAGAAGGGAGTTCTAATATAAGGTGACAGGAAAAGATTTGACTTTGAGTGGTGGACACACGGTACAATATACAGATCTTGTAACATAGAAACCCACACCTAAAAACCTATTTTATCTAATAAAAGAGTAATATGCAAATTGACCATCACTCCAACACACAATATGGCTGCCCCCATGTGGACACAAGATGGCCACCACAAGATGGCCAACAGGGGAGGGCAGTTGGGAGGGACCAGGCCTGCAAGGGAGGGCAGTTAGGGGTGACCAGGCCGGCAGAGGAGGAAAGTTGGGGTAACTGGGCCTGCAGGGAAGGGTAGTTGGGGACCCGGGCCTGCAGGAGAGAGCAGTTGGAGGGGACCAGGCCTGCAGGGGAGGGAAGTTGGGTGGGACCAGGCCTGCAGGGGAGGGCAATTGGGGGGGATCAGGCTCGAAGGGGAGGGCAGTTAGGGGTAACCAGGCCTTCAGGGGAGGGCAGTTAGGGGGGGGATCAGGCCTGCAGGGGAGGGCAATTAGGGGTGACCGAGGCCTTCAGGGGAAGGTAGTTAGGGGGTAACAGGTCTTCAGGGGAGGGCAGTTAGGTGTGACCAGGCCTGCAGGGGAGGGCAATTAGGGGCAATCAGGCTGGCAGGCAGAAGCAGTTAGGGGCACCAACCAATCAGGAGCACATATGCAAATTAACTCAACAAAGATGGCAGGTTAATTTGCATAAGCAGGTGCAGAGCAGCAGGATGCCTGCTAGGAGGGAGAGGGCAGGGGCAGAAGGAGCTACAGGAGGGGGCGCTCTGGCAGGAGCAAACACTGAAGGCCTGGGTCCCAGGTGCCTGAGGAAAACGGGTGCCGGCAGCCAGGGGAAGGAAGGCCTATTCTTGCACGAATCTTCGTGCAAAGGGCCTCTAGTCTAACTATAAAGTGAATGTTTAGTATCCATGCTTCTGAAAGCTTGCTCTTTATTTTTTTTACCTTTATTAAGTCTTCTTTTGTTACAGAATGTTTGTTTGGTTATTGCTTTTATACAGAATATACTAGCCTCAATGTTTATATCTGGTTTATGTACTACTTGTATAACCAGCACTATATGTTTTCCTTCTTAGAAGATAATAACGATGAGTAATGTAGGAGACTTTTCAGTGACTTTTATGTAAAGTCCTTTTTTAGTTAGAGCAAGGGGAAATATACTTGGAATAAAGTAATAACTGTTTTAAGCCATTACCCTTTATAAAATTTATGTTATTTAACTTGCTTCTCTTATAAGAATCTCTGTTGAGCAGATAAGAATACTGACTCCTAGAGTTTCCTGATGTAGTGTAAGATCTTGGGTAGAACAGAGTATAGGAAACAAATAGCTCCTACCTTGATGCAATCTTTGTTACTAGAACTAATTAATCTTTTTTCAGATCATGAATTTTTTAGTAGCCTAAATTTTGAGTTATCCTTACTTGAGGTTTTTGGTTGTTAACTATACCACCCAGGTGGTGCTTTAGATTAGCTACTGGAGAAAGGAGCTGTAATGCAATTAAAGTAACCTTGGCAACCATTATAATGTAAATGAGTCTCACTGGGAAGGAAATTGAGAGTGTGGGCACTTGTTAAGGCATTCTTTTACAACTAGAGCTGACTAGCATTTTGCTTTTTACGGACCTGGTGTAGCTGCTCTTGGACACCATCGAGTTCTATGCTACTCCAGCCTTCTTTTAATTTTTTTCAGAAGCTAACACCACATTTTAATTTGTATATAAAACAAAACTAATTTCCAGATGTGCTTATCATCTTCAAACACATAATGGCCTCTTTTATCTTTACTAACATTACTGTTTTCTCATTGCCTTTTGGCACTGACATGGCTGCAGCCCTGCCCCAAATCTCTGATGCAGAAAGAAAACCACTTAGGATTCCAGAGAAACACTGTGGTGTGTGCTTAGTATACCCTGTTGGCCAAGATTTAGCTTATGGTAGAACTGATTGTGCCTATGCTACTCTTTAAGCAGCATGAAAGAGACGAATCCTTGGTTTCAAATCTTAATTTTTTGTTTTAATTTTTAAGCTTTAAGAAATAAATGTTTTCATGTTTTCGAGTTTCAGTGGAGGCTTACTCTTTGTGGACTTAGCAATTGGATAACTGGAGGGGAATAATAACAGTGAAACCAAATTGGGGTTGTGTACTGTGCTTATTTTTTACCTTCCTAATGAGTTAAGTGATTTTAACAAAGAGCTGGTGAGTGAAAAGCTTAAGGTTCTTATCCAGCGTTAACCATTGTTACGTTGTAAGTAGTGCTAAACAAATAGCTTCCATCATCCTCAATTTTCTCTTCGAGAAAACAATGACTTATTTTATTTTTTTCTTTATTGATTAAGGTATTACATGTGTCCTTATCCCCCTGTTGTTCCCCACCCATTCCCACTTGTGCCTTCATCCCCTTAGTGGCTGTGTCCATGGGTTATGCTTATATGTGTGCATACATGTCTCTTCCCCTTACCCCCACTCTCCCCTGCCTTCCCTCTGAGGTTTGATAGTCTGATAGATGCTTCTCTGTCTCTGGATCTGTTTTTGTTAATCAGTTTATGTTGTTTATTATACTCCACAGATGAGTGGTGATATTATGTGATATTTATTTTTCTCTTGACTGCTTAGCATAATACTCTCCAGGTCCATCCATGCTGTTGCAAATGGTAGGAGTTCTTTTCTTTTTACCTCAGCCTAGAATTTTATTATGTAAATGTACCACAGTTTTCTAATCTACTCATTTGCTGATGGGCACTTAGGCTGTTTCCAAATCTTAGCTATTGTAAATTGTACTGCTATGAACATAGGGGTGCATATATCCTTTCTGATTGGTGTTTCTAGTTTCTTGGGATATATTTCTAGAAGTGGGATAACTGGGTACAATGACTTCCTATTATGGGCAAGTCTTTACAAAAGGGACTAAAATATCACTATTTGTATGGCCAAGAATATAATCTGATATAAGAAAGAAATTTTAAATTTTAGGGTAATATGCCTCAGATATCCTAAATAGCTTGCTCAGTTAAGGCATTTATTTATTTATTTACTGAATATATTTTATTGAGTTTTTACAGAGAGGAAGGGAGAGGAATAGGAAGTTAGAAACATCGATGAGAGAGAAACATCAATCAGCTGCCTCCTGCACGCCCCCTACTGGGGATGTACCTGCAACCAAGGTACATGCCCTTGACTGGAATCAAACCTGGGACCCTTCAGTCTGCAGGCCGATGCTCTAGCCACTGAGCCAAACCAGTTTTGGCTTAGTTAAGGCTTTTAAATGTTTTTACTTTGGTTTTTAAGTTTTCTTCCTCCAAACTTATTACTCATTTGTTGAGCTGTCTCATTCAGATCATGTCTTTGTGGGCTTAGTCATCAGCAGGTGAGTTGATCTTGAGCATTTATTATATATAAAACTTGGAGCTGTGTGCACAGGAAATAAGTATAAACTGTATAAAATGGTAATTTCTGCTCTTCAATATAACAATTGTTCAAATACTTAGGAAACACAGGTCTGAATGTTACTTTTCCTACCTTAGATCTTTGCTCTGTGGAAATCATTTCTGATTCTCTTAGTTGTTCATATGATTTAGTCTGCCAATCCCATTACCACCAACATGGTTGTCCTCTTCTGGATTTATTATATGTGATCAGTGTTACTTGTAAGAAGTCATATGCCAAATTATAATTCTCAGGAGTTGCCTTATCTGTAGCAATTTTCTAATTTGTTCAGGTCACTGTACTGTTACTATTATTTTTTAATATATTTTATTGATTTTTTACAGAGAGGAAGGGAGAGAGATAGAAAGTCAGAAACATTGATGAGAGAGAAACATTGATCAGCTACCTCCTGTACACCCCCTACTGGGGATATGCCCGCAAATGCTCTTGACAGAATCAAACCTGGGACCTTTCAGTCCACAGGCTGACGCTCTAGCCACTGAGCCAAACCGGGTTAGGCTGTACTATTATTTTATTACCTGAATTTATGCAAGCATTTTAGTTTTATTTAAATGTTTATTTATTGATCTATTTTAGAGAGGAAGGGGGAGAGAGAAATATTGATTTGTTGTTCCACTTATTTATGCATTTATTGGTTGCTTCTTATATGTGCCCTGACCAGAGATTGAACCCACAACCAGTGGCATATCGGGGCGACACTCTAACCAACTGAGCTATCTGGCCAGGGCTAGTGAATTTATGCAAGTTTCTTAAGCTGACACTACACTGAATGCTTATCGTTAGCTCACAGCCAACTAAATTCTCAACTAATCAGCTAATATTAAAATTGATTTCTTACTAGTAATATAATTTATTTAGAAAATTTTTATTTATTGATTTTGAAAGAGAGAGAGAGAGAGAGAGAGAGAGAGAGAGAGATTTGTTGTACCACTTATTTATGTACTTGTTGCTTGATTGTTGTATGTGCCCTGACTGACTGGTGATCGAACTCATAACCTTGATGCATCAGAATGATGCTCTAGCCAACAGAGCTACCAGCCAGGGCTACATATATTCTTGATAAATTTCATTTTGTATTTTCAGCCCATTGTTTCTGTTTGTTCAGATATTTTTTTATACTATGTCTTCAATGGTATTATCTAATCTTCCCAGGTTTCTACCACCAACAAAGCTACCATTTAAATCTTTAAGGTGTTGCCGAGACCGGTTTGGCTCAGTGGATAGAGCGTGGGACTGCGGACTGAAGGGCCCCGGGTTCGATTCCGGCAAGGGCATGTACCTTGGCTGTGGGCACATCCCCAGTAGGGGGCGTGCAAGAGGCAGCTGATCGATGTCTCTCTCATCAATGTTTCTGACTTTCTATCCCTCTCCCTTCCGCTCTGTAAAAAAAAAATCAATAAAATATATTTTTAAAAAATCTTTAAGGTGTTGATAATATTTACTAAAGTAAGGCCAAAAATACAGTCTTGTGATAACATGAGAGCCTTCTACCTAGATTGATATTAAGTCATTGACTAATAACCTGAGGATGGACCTGGCCAGATAGTTTAGTTGGTTAGAGCATCCTCTGATATGCCAAGGTTGTGGGTTTGATATCCCGTCAGGGCACATACAGGAAGCAACCAATGAATGGATAAATAAATGAAACAACAAATTGATGTTTTTCTCTCTCAAATCAATAAATAAAAGTTAAAAAAAAATCTAAGGATGTCAACCAATTCTCTATTACCTAACTAGCAGAAGATATTGTATCTTGATTTCAACCAATTTTATCTGATCCACTCTCTGTTATTTCTCTAATCTCTCAGTCTAGTAATTTTGGCAAAAGTAAAATTAGGTTAGCATGATTTTTTGTTTCTTATTGAATCCATTTTGGCTTCTGGTGCTCTCTACAGTCCTCCCCTACACTACCATAGGCTGACAGTTTTGTTGGGAATTCTTGTTGAACTCAATCTACAGTTACCAGAATCAAGTCTTTTTTTTACTTATTTGAAATTGAAAACATTGAAATACAATTTTCTTGTTTCTCACCTTCTAGCTTCTTTTCTATTTCCCATGAGATAGCATGGAAATCTCAGTGTTTTAGGCTATAATTTATGTGGTCCTTGAAATCTGAACATACTAAAAAGTTTCTGGAGGCTCTTTTGTTACCTTTCTTCTAGCTCAGGCTTCAATTTCCTCTTAACCTCTGTAAATAGGTTAACTTCTTAATCTGTGCTCTCTTTCAAATTTGGAACATTATTCTTAACAAAGAAAATGGAAAGCAAAATAAGAGTTGAATAGGCTAGATTTTCTATATTATTTTTTAACATGATAGGAGGGCCTATCTCATCTTTTTGTATCCAATTATGCTAGAAAAAGACTCTGTATGTTAGCACTTTTCATAAACTCATATTGATTCTCTGTTATGTGCCAAGCACTGCATTAGATTCTTAGGCTCCAAAATGAGTAAGACATGGTGTTTTCTCTCAAAGAAGTCACAACATAGTTGGAGAGATTCCAACTATGGAATTTTTTTTGCAGAATAGCAAGATAAAGGCTACTAGAGGATATTAAGAAAACCTGAAGAAAGAACAACCAATTGTGTTTAATGGGCAGGTTTTTATGAGTCTCTACAGAGGAACTTCTTTTAAAGTGGATTTTTAAAGAAAGTATAGATATTTTGAGTGGACTGGGGTAGGATTGGAGGAATAACATTCCTTCCTGTTCTATGAAGAACAGGATGTGGAAATAAATGGGAGGTAAAAGCCACTGTGGCATGTTGAGAAATTGTAAAATAATCTAGTATGGTTGGAATATAGAATAGAAAATGGAGTCACAGGAAATGAGGCTGGAGAGAAAACTAGGACTATACAGAAAGGGCCATTATACTGTGCTAGAATTTGAACTCTAGTGGGCACATGAGTATCATTAAAGGGTGTAAGAAAAAACCCACAAAAACTTTTATTGATTTTAGAGAGAAGGGAGCTTCCTACACCCCACCTACCAAGGTCAAGCGCACGTCTCTATGGGAATTGAACCTGCTACCTTTCAGTACCCAGAATGATGCCCAACCACCTGAGCCACACGACTAGGGCTCATTGAGTGGTTTTAAGCAGGGGATATAATCAAAACCAGACCATTCAGAGTTTTTCCTTGTGATGTACTATTTAAGTCAGACTGGGCTAGGTTATATTGTGATAACAATCTCCCAATTTCAGGGGTTTATAATAACAGGAGTTTATTTTTTGTTCATGCTGCATATCTATCATGTGGCTCTGTTCCAGGACCCAGGCTAGAGTTGCAGCTTCTATCTGAGACATTCCCTTGGTGGTAGAGGAAAATGAGATGTGGTAGAATCATATCATTGCTCTGAAAGCTTCTGTTCAGAGTGGGATGTCATTTGCTTACATTTCATTGGCTAAAGCAAGTCACATTGCCCAGCCTGACACAATTGGGCAGGAATATCTAAACTTCCACCAGGGAGGGACAATGAATATTTTGAATAATAACGAATCTATTTACATGCATCAAATTTTATTTCTTTAGTTTTGGGATCACCCTGTAGCTATTGGTGGCCATGTTCCTAGTAACTCAAAGTAATCTGAGGGAATGAAGCTATTAGTGTACAGAGAAATGAGAGGCCAGTAAATGTCCGGGAAGCTTAGTCTCTGTACTCCCTTGTGCTGCCCTGGTTCTTGAAATTTTCCTAAGTGAAAAGTGCCATGATTGGATTTGCATTTTAGGTTACTTTGGATGCAGTATGGAGAATGGAGAGAATGCATCAGATTAGAAGCAGAAAGAACAGTTAGTTCCTTATGAAGAAAGAATGGTGAGTGGAAGAACAAACTAGAGGTTTGTAAAGATGTAGATAGATTTTTAAGAGTTACTACAGAAGTAAGATCAGGTCCTGGTTATTGTGGGGAGGAATGAAAGAGATGGAAGCGAGTTATGGCTGTTTGAGAATTTGGTTGCATAGTGGTGCCATTCACCAACACAGGAGGCAAAATAGGTAGTGAGAGAAGCCATCTTAATTTTAGACATGTTCAATTTGATGTGTCTGTGGAACATCTAAATGGAGATAACTAGTAGACAAATTAGATATAGTAGTATGGAGCTCAGAGGATGTTAAAAAGTTTTCATAATGATAATTTATGGAATTTAAGGATAAAAAGTCATGGATAAGAAGGAAAAGGAATAAAAGGAATGGGTAGGATAAAAGTAAAGGATCAATGAGCATATACTATGATCTCACTGTGAGATCATATTAGGAGTAATTAAACAAGAAAGCTAGAAAAAGAAGTCAGAGAGCAGGATACACAAATTAGTTATTTTGTAGATGGAACAGTTTCTAGTGATAATAAGATCTGGGTTGTGGCCTTAGTAGTGGTTAATTGAGATAGAATGGAGAACAGTATTTGAAATGAGATGAAGAAACTTGAAGCCAAGGTCTTCATGGGCCACCCATATACATTATTGAAATCACCCAGTATTATAGAAATTCTAGTTATATACACATTATCCAGTTTGTACTTCTTCCTTATTAACATAACCCTGGGCAATGTGCACTGGAAAAACTGCATATGACAGTAACTTCCAATAACAATGGTTTATATGCACATGGATTTATTTTCTCAAAAAATATGTGTTTTGTTGACATAAATGCATCTTTTTATATCTTTTACAGCATTTATTGTTTTTAGTACATTCTGAGTAAGTTATATACATGATCTACTCAACTCTACTCAACAGTATTATCTATGTATATAAAAGCCTAAGTGACCATTCGAACGTTCAACCAGTAGCTATGATGTGCACTGACCACCAGGGGTCAGATGCTCAACACAAAGGCATGGAAACATGGAACAGACTGATGAATCTCAGAGGGAAGGGGGGACGAGATTAACCAAAGATTTTATATGCATACTAGAGGCCCAGTGCATGGATTCTTGCACTGGTGGGGTCCTTTGACCTGGCTTGTGGGGATCAGGCAGTCTGACATCCCCTAAGGAATCCCAGATTGTGAGATGGCTTCTAGTATAAATATAAGGAAATACACAGATAAGCTTCATAAGGTTGGTATGATAGCTCCAAAAAGATTAGGGACCCAGACTCTCATCATTTTGCTCCATCATTCTTAGTATGTTGCTTCCATTACTAGGGACACTTTTAATGATTCAAGGTAACTGCTAGAACTCAAAGCATTATTTCTTTTTTGTTGTTTATTCTTATTCGAGGATATTTTTTCCGTTGGTTTTTAGAGTGGAAGGGAGAGGGAGAGACAAAGAGAGAAACATTAATGTGAGAGAGACACACTGGTTGTCTCCCGCACACCCCCCGACCAGGGCAGGGATGGAGCCTGCAACTGAGGTACATGCCTTTGACCGAACTGAACCTGCAACCCTTCAGTCCGAGGGCTGATGCTCTAACCACTGAGTAATGGCTAGGGCTCAAAGCATTATGTGTGAATTATAACCAGCAAGGAGGAAGGGCAAAAGGCAAAAAAGAACTTTTCCCAGAAGACTTACCCAACAACTTCCTCTTTTTTACCTTTCATTTGGTAGACCCAGGTTAATGGAATTTAGGGTGACTAGAATCTGAAAGAAATTTAGTAGATGGTAGTAACCAGGAAGGGAAGAGAGTAATAGTTGAATCACATGACCTCAGAGGGGCTGCTTTTTATAAGAGAGTGAAGAAAGTGTTCTGGCAAAGAGTATAGTAAGTAGAGGTTCTGAGAGGGGAGTATACTAGTTGATTTTAAGGTGTATCAAGGAGGCCAGTTGGCTGGAGTAGAATAGGAAAGAGAGGAAGTTGTACGTGGGAGTTGTAGGCCACTAAATAACAAGGAGACAGATTACATATGGTTTTAATAGCTCATATTAAGGATTTTAGGTCTTGGCTTTTGCTCTAAATGAGATAGGAAACCATTGGAAGGTTTGGAGCAGAGTGACGCGAACTGACCTAAATTTTATTTTACTTTTTATTGATTTTTTTAGAGAGAGGAATGGAGAGAGAGAGAGAGAGAGAGAGAGAGAGAGAGAGAGAGAGAGAGAGAGAAACATCAATGTGAGAGAGAAACATTGATCGGTTGCCTCCCACATGTGCCCTGATTGAGGACTGAACCTACAACCTGGGTATATACCCTAATTGGAATTGAACCCAACTTTTTGGCATAAGGTTCGATACTCCAACCAACTGAGCTACACTAGCTAGGGCTGACCTAAATTTTAACAAGATCATTCTGGCTCAAGGTTGAGAATAAACTGAAGAAAATCGGGTAGTAGCCAGGAGACTGGTTAAAAGGTTATTGCAATAACTGGATGAAAGATGACGATAGTTTTGGCCAGATGATAGCGAAGATAGAAGTATTTAGAGTCTGCATATATTTTGAAAGTAAAACAAACATGATATGCTAACAAATTTAATTAATGTTTCAAAGAAAGAGAGAAGTTAAAAATGATTTCAAAGCCTTTAGTCAGAGCAATAGGGAAAGTTGTCCAAAATAAGGATAATTATAATTGGTACAGCAGCCTACTGTAGGTATAATTAATATCTTTCTGTTTCAATGTATTCTTTGTTTCTGTATCCTTTTCTTCTTTCTCATTGCTCATTTAACTGGCTTTCAGAGCATTTATACACTATTTTTCTCAATAAGCAAGTATCTACTGAGCAGTTACAAATTATTTCAGCTTTTATCAGTTAGGGTTCTTTGGTTGCAAATTGATTTAAGAAAAAAGGAAGGGTGGGTGGGGTGAGGTAGGGTGGGGGGTATTATAAGGATAAGAGGGGTAATTCACAGAATCAAAGGAAATGCCAAAGAATCAACCTTGGGATAATCTGAAGTAAAGTGTCATCTCACAGAACTCTAGGTAATATATTGGACATAATTTTATCAGGTTAACCCAATCTTGATAAATCACTCATATAGTTGAGTGTCTGTCTAATAATGATACTGAGCTAGATACTGGAATAGGAATGGTGGGTAAGGAGGTGCATCCAAAGCTGAATAAAGTATAGTAGATTCTTCAGAGGGTTAGAATAGAATTAATAAATCATATAATAACTTGGCCTCAAAGTAAATATCTCAAGAGTGCAACTGTAAATTCCTTTGTTAAAACTTCAGAAAGATTTATGGCAGTGCTGCATAGAACCCTTCAGATACATAAGAAGATTCCAAAGATCTTAAGGGAATACTTCTTAAATCCTTATTATTACACAATAGAGCTTTTAAGGATCTTAAATGGTATTTTCTTAGAGTAGCCTCACACAGAACTTAAGATGGTGAGTGTGGCTCTCTCTACTGGAATAAACTCTCTATTAGACTCAGGAAATCTAGAAGATTTTTAATAAATTGTACTAACAGAGGCAGGTTTAGCTTGGATTACAAGGAACAGAAATAGTAACAAATAGAAATAGGTCTACAGGCAGGAAGGAGACTGAGAAGACTATTCCATGGCAGATGTTAACCATCTCTTATGTGAAAGGAATGATAACTTAGAGGTAGAGCCGAGAGTTTTGGGAAATCACTCTCAGAGAGTAGGGTAGGACTTGGTTATAATCAAGGAACTATTGATGTGTCTGATTAAATTTCAGAATTTCTGTGGACCAATAACGGCTTTGTGTCTCCTGTTCCTGCCTCCTTTTCCTCATATTTCGAATGAGTGTCTATTGTAGTTATCCTGAGTCAGTCTCACTATTATACATTTGTATGCTGGGTGTGTGGGAGCAGATAATTTGTCTCTTTATTCAGATCAAAAGAAACTGTACTCCAGTAGCAGTACCTGATGAACTCCATCTAAGGAACCTCAATCACACTTGGACCTGAATTAGATATCAAGATTCTGGACATCAAGCTGATGCCATAATGAGATGAGACTTTTGAAGGTCTTAGGAGAGGGTGAGTGTATTTTGCATGTGGAGGAACTTGTTGGGACCAGAGGGGTGGTATATGGTAACTTGTCTCCAAAGTGGCCATTCATAGGTGGAATCTTTTTCTCTCCTCCCTTTGAATCTGGGCTGGCTTTAGTGACCTGCTTGACCAACTGAGTGACTTTCTGGGACTTCTGAGGCTAGGTCATAAGAAGTCTTGCAGCTTCTGCCTGTGCCTCTTGGAATTCTCTCTTTTGGAATACTCACTCTCAGAACCCAGCCACTATGCTGTGAGAAGCCCAAGCCAGATGCAGAGGACCCTGTAGGCACTGGTTGATAGCCCCAATGAGCTACCAGCAAATAGCCAGCATCAACTGTCAGCTGTGTGAGTGAAGGAACCATGTTGGACAGTCCAGCTCTAGCCAATACCACCTGGAGAAGAACTGAGATCTCAGACACACAGCTTCCATTGAGACATCCCAGTCATCTTCATCTATTCAAGTCATCATCACATTTGTGGTCCCAGGCATTGTGGATCAGAGACACAGTGTCTCTGCTTTGCCCTAGTAGAATTTCTGGCCCACAGAATCATGACAGTAATAAAATGATCATTGTTTGCCACTAACTTTTGGGGTAATTTTTTAAAAATCTTCACTGGAGAAGTGAGGATATTTTTCCATTGTTTTTTTTGGTTTGTTTGTTTTGTTTTTTTGTTTTCCCCAGAGAGAGTGGAAGGGTGAGGAAAGGAGGAGAGAGAAACATCAGTTGGTTGCTTCCCATATTTGCCCTCACTGGAAATGGGTACCGAACCTGCAACTCAGGTATGTGCCCTTGACTGGAATTGAACCCAGGACCACTCGGTCTGCAGGCCGACACTCTGTCCACTGAGCCAAACTGGCAGGGGCATTCTCTTCTTTTAAAAAAAACACACACGTTTTTATTGATTTTTTAGAGGGAGGAAGGAATGAGATATAGAAACATTGATGAGAGAGAAACATCAATATCAATTGGCTGCCTCCTGTATACCGCCTGGCAGGGATTGAGCCTGCAACCCAGGCATGCACCCTGATTGGAATCGAACTGGCGACCTCTTGGTGAATGGATCAGTGTTCAACCACTGAGCATACTGGCCAGTCTGCTCTCTTCTTCAATTCAGTTAAGATTGACATTAAACCAAAAGAAGGTAAAAATGACTTTATGTATTTGGAAATTTAAAAGCACACTTCTAAGTAACTCATAGATTAAAGAAAAAATAATAAAAATTAGAAATAAAGCTAACCTACCAAAACTTACTCAAAAAGGAATGACAACTTGATTAGACTATTATCACTGAATATATTTAATTAGTAAGTAAAAATCTACCCAATATAAAAGAGCACAGATGGGATTTTTAAAAGTTTTATAATGGTATAATTGACGTACAATAAGTTGCACATATTTAAAATCTACAATTTCAAAAGTTTTGACATAGGTATATAACTGTGAAACTGTCATGACAATTAAGATAACATGTCCATCACCTCTGAAGTCTTCTGACCCTTTCCACCACCTAACCTTATCCCTTGGCAGTCACCAATCTGTTGTATGTTATAATAGAAGGGTTTACATTTTCTAGAATCTTATATAAATGGAATTATGCAGTTATACTCTTTCTTTGCGGGGGAGTGTTATGCTTCTTTCAGTTGGCATCATTATTTTGAGATTCATCCCTGTTGAATGGTCAGCGTTTTATTCCTTTTGTTGTTTAGTAGTAGTCTTTTGTGTGGGTAGACCGCACTTTGTCTTTTACCTGTTCACGTTTGGGATATTACTGTTTGGGGCTATTACAAATAATGCTGCTATGAACATTTGTGTACAAGTGTGTATAGACATATGCTTTTATTCCTTTTTGTTAAATATTTAGGTGTTCCTCACTAGATGGACCTTTATTACACTCTAACGTAATTTGAAAGAAAATTATTATTCTTTTGTGATTTGACCTTTTTTCTCTTAAGGCAACAATAACAAAGATTCTAAAACAAGAACCTCTGAATCAGTTAAAAAATCTATCTCAATATATTAATACATTGGGACACTTGTCACATTGCACTGTACTGTAGACCATTGTCTTTTTGCTGTAAAGGGTCAGAAAGCAAATATTTTAGGTTTTGCAGACTATATAGTCCGTGAAGCAACTACTCAGTTCTCATTATTGTACAGAAGCAACCATAAATAATAAATAAATGAATGAATATGGCTGTATTTTAATAAGACTTTATTTGTGGACATTGAACTTCATATTAATTTTCATGTGTCTTGAAATATTCTTTTTTAAAAAAACATTTAAAATTGTATATAAAAATTCTTAGCTAATAGGCCATGAAAAGCAGTCAGTGGGCTGGATTTGGCCACTTATATAGTCTTTTTTTATATTTTTTATTGATTTTTTACAGAGCGGAAGGGAGAGGGATAGAAAGTCAGAAACATCGATGAGAGAGAGACATCGATCAGCTGCCTCTTGCACGCCCCCTACTGGGGATGTGCCGCAGCCAAGGTACATGCCCTTGACCGGAATCGAACCCGGGACCCTTCAGTCCGCAGTCCGACGCTCTATCCACTGAGTCAAACCGGTTTCGGGTAGTCTTTTATATTACATAAAATATTCTGAAATTGTAGGTTCCAAGTTTAGAGACTTTGGAGACTTTTGTTTTTTAAATATATTTTATTGATTTTTTTGCAGAGAGGGAGAGGGATAGAGTTAGAAACATTGATGAGAGAGAAACATCAATCAGCTGCCTCCTGCACAACCCATATTGGGGATGTACCTACAACCAAGGTACATGCCCTTGACCAGAATCGAACCTGGGACCCTTCAGTCCGCAAGCCAATGCTCTATCCACTGAGCCAAACTGATTAGGGCAAGAATTTTGTTTTGCATCTCTTGTTTTAAAACTTACCAGATAGGATTGTCAAGAGAGGAACCAAGATGGCGGCATAGGCAAAACACCTATCTTACCGTCATACACAGCAATTTTAAAACTACAACTTAATGAAAGAACAAACACCATCCAGAATCACCGGAAAGCTGGCCGAGTGAAAATTCCACAAATAAAAGTGAAGATAAGACACTGTGACTCGGAGGAGCGGCTGAGGATAGCGTTGAAGATATGCACGGAGAGAGGTTTGGAGCGCGTGCCGCGGATAGGGCGGGCGGCTGAAAACCAGCCAGTTTTCTCAAATGGGGAGACAAAGATGTCCCACTGGACTGATTCTCCAGCTCTGGGCGAAGTCCAGGGAACCCACTATCATACGGGGTAAAAACTGGACAGTGGGAGGGCACGCCGAAGCTCGGGCGCTGCAAGGATCTGCTGGCTTGTGGAGAAGGCAAGCTTGCGCGTGACCTTGGGAACACGCAGCTGCATGACCGTGTAGAGAGCACTCTCGACTTGCTCTCTCATTCGGGAAACCCTCAGACTGCTTTGTTTTACGACCCTGGGTGAGATGTTGGGTGTGCAGACGCATTTGGGGAGAGTCTGAATTCCCCAACAGCCGGTGGAGCTCCGCAGCGGCTCTCTCTCAGAGGTGCTGGCGGCCATTGCCCCCGGCACAGAGTCCCTGGGGCCGCATAGGGCGGAGCTAACGCTGTCTGCTTGGCCCAGAGACTCCGCCCATCCAACCTGAGCACAGCTGAACTTCACAGACAATTGGCCTGGAGGGCAACCCTTCCAAGTGCTAACAACGATTAACCTGAGCTTAACTTCAGCAAGACTGTGCAACCCATATCCACCTCAGGTAACTGCGGAGGCTGACCCACTGTCCCTTGTAGGAAGTCTACCACACAAAGCTAATTGACCAACTCAGGGAAGCAGCCACCATGCAGAGACATGGAAAGAAATCAGATGTGAAAGAAATGGAGGGAAAAAAACGACTGGACATGGAATTCAAAACCATGGTTATAGGGCTTCTCAAGAGGCTCCAACAAAAGGTCGAGGCCAATAAGGAAATAAGCAAGACCGACAAGGAAATGAATGAGTCCTACAAGGAAATGAATGAGATCCTCAAGGATATGAACGAGACCTGCAAGGAAATGATCAAGACCAATGTGGAAATGAATGAGTCCTACAAGGAAATGAAGGAGACCCTGAAGGATATGAAGGAGACTCTCAAGGATATGAAAAGGGACCAACCAGAAATTAAGCATACACTGACTGAAATAAAAAATATTATACAAAGACCTAAAAGTGCTCTGGAGCACCCCAAGAACCAAGTTAAAGATTTGAAATACAAAGAGGTAAAATCCACTCAGCTGAAAAAGCAAGAAACTAAAAGAATCCAAAAAATCGAAGAGAGTGTAAGGGGCCTCTGGGACAACCTCTAGCATACCAACATCCAAATCATAGGGGTGCCAGAAAAAGAGAGAGACCAAGACAATGAAAACCTATTTGAAGAAATAGTGACCGAAAACTTCCCATGCCTGGTGAAAGAAAATGACTTAAAAACCCAAGAAGTACACAGAACCCCAATATATAGGAACCCTAAGAGGACCACACCAAGGCACATCATAATTAAAATGCCAAGAGCAAAAGACAAAGAGAGAATATTAAAAGCAGCAAGAGAAAAACAGATGGTTACCTATAAGGGAGCACCCATACGATTGTAAGCGGATTTCTCAACAGAAACGATGCAGGCCAGACGGGAGTGGCAAGAAATATTCAAAGTGATGAATAGCAAGAATCTACAACCAAGATTACTCTATCTAGCAAAGCTGTCATGCAGAATTGAGGGTCAGATAAAGTGCTTCGCAGATAAGAAAAAGCTAAAGGAGTTCATCACCACCAACCCAATATTATATGAAATGCTGAAAGATATTCTTTAAGAAGAGGAAGAAGAAAAAAGATAAAAGTGTAAATTATGAACGACAAATACACATCTATCAACAAATGAATCTAAAAATCAAGTGAATTAATAAGCTGATGAACAGGATATACTGGTGAATGTAACAGAATCACGGACATAGAGAGGGAATGGACTGACAACTCTTGGGGAGAAAGGGGTTGTGTGAAGTGCAGCAAGAGACTGGACAAAAATCATGCAACTATGGGAGAGGACAGGGGAGGGGGGTGAGGGCGGAGGGTGGGATGGATACCAGGTGGAGGGGAACTATAGGGGGGTAATAAAAGGGAACCATGTAATTAATAAACTGAACAATAAAGATGAAAAAGAAAAAAAACCTTACCAGATAGGTTCTCTACTTTGTGGCTAAATATACTCACATGAGAAAAAATAATTTAAGATACAAATTTCTACTTGAAAAAAAAAAAAAAAAAAGACAGGAGCTGTAAAACAAATGTTTCACCCTAAACATATAATTAGGAAACACAAAAATTTTATTCAATGTAATATAAAACCACATAGATTTGTTACATAATTTCTTAGAGGTGTTTTAATCTTCACCTGATTATACTTATTTATTTTAAAGAGGGGGGGGGAAGATGAGAGAAAGAGAAGAGGTGGGAGAAGAGAGAAGAGTGAGTGTGTCACTTGGTTGCCTTTCTGTACGCACACTGACCAGGGATTGAAACCACAACCTAGATATGTGCCCTGACTGGGAATTGAACCTGCAACCTTTCAATGTGCAGGGTGATGCCAGGGTATAATTTCTTAGTTTTTACTTTAGGAAAAAGTCAGGAAGAGATTTATAGATCTCTTCATTTCTTGTACAAAAAGTTGCAACTGAAACCTGAAAGCCTTTACCTGTTCAATCGCCTAGGAATTGGAATTTACCTAAATGAATTCTGATTGCTCTTTATTTAAAAATCTTTCTAAATGTTTTTATTGATTTTGAGAGAGGGAGAGGGGGGAGAGAGAGACAGAGAGAGAGAGAGAGAGAGAGAGAGAGAGAGAGAGAGAGAGGGAGAGAGAAACAATAAACACATAAGTCCAAGATGCTCCCGTACACACCGCAGTGCTCAAACCCACAACCTGAGTATGTGCATGACTGGGAACCAAACCAATGATCTTTTGGTGCACGAGATGATGCTCAACCAACTGAGCCCCACTGGCCAGGGTCTGGATGTTCTTAAAAATGTACAATTAATTATGGAATATATGGGTCTACAATTTGGGACACTTCTGAGTAGGAAACCCCTGTCTCCATAATATAAAGAAACAAGAATACTCTTTCCACATATTATTAAAAAAACCCTCCACAGTCTGGTTGATCTTTATCAAAGGTAAAATGATTACTCATACATTTAATGGATTATTTTGATCCTCAGTCTAAACACAAAATAAATTTCACATGAATTTTTATATGTTTGAGTTTTTCAAAACAGGATACTAAACAAAACTTACTGAACTGGCAGAGTCTATGGGCTAAAGAAAAAGGAATCTATATATATAAAAGCCTAAGCGACCATTACGACCAAACGACCTGTCAAACGGTCACTATGACGCGCACTAACTACCAGGGGCAGATGCTCAATGGAGGACCTGCCCCCTGGTGGTCAGTGTGCTCTCACAGCCAACCTCCCGTGTCTGGCCAACCTCCCATGGTCCCACCCCCAACCTGGCCAGCACCGATCAGCCTCAATGGCTGGCCAGGCCAAGGGACACCACCCATGCACAAATTTGTGCACTGGGCCTCTAGTTAAATATAAAATGTTTACCAACTTTATCTACTAATTTTATAACAGTTTCAGATATTGAGATCTAATTGGTTTCTTGTGTCTAAACATTATGAACACAAATCAGTCTTCTATTTAACACTCAGTGCTTTTTGCTTGGGGTTTCACTTTGCAAGGAAGATCATTTCATCCAACTTCAACCATTTGTTCTTCCCAAGATTTGATTTCATAATAATAACAAATTTTATCATCTTCAACAAGTTGAATATATACTTTATTTCTGAGAACTAGGGAGATTTTTTCTGTTTTCATTTACAGTCTTCAGCTTTAACTGTACTGTACCATCCATAGCTTCTTGGAAGTCTTCAAATATAAAAATGTTTAAGCCTTTTTAGTGTTTCAATAGTGTTAACTCTTTTTATTGTCATTTTTCTTTTTAAAAAATGTTTAAAAATATATTTTATTGATTTTTGTTTTACAGAGAGGAAGGGAGAGGGATAGAGAGCTAGAAATATCAATGAGAGAGAAACATGGATCAGCTACCTGTTACACACTCCCAACTGGGGATGTGCCTGCAATCAAGGTACATGCCTTTGACCAGAAGCGAACCTGGGACCCTTCAGTTTACAGGCCAACACTTCATCCACTGAACCAAACCGGCTAGAGCTAAAAAATATTTTTATTGATTTCAGAGGGAGAGACAGAGAGAAACATCCATGATGAGAGAGAACCATTGATTGCTGCCTCATGCACGCCCCACACTGGGGATCAAGCCCACAACCTGGGCATGTGCTTGCCTGGAATTGTACCCAGGACCCGTCAGTCCATGTGCCGATGGTCTGTCTACTGAGTCAAACCAGCTAGGGCAGTGGTCAGCAAACCGTGGCTCGCGAGCCACATGCGGCTCTTTGGCTCCTTGAGTGTGGCTCTTCCACAAAATATCACGGCCTGGGCGAGTCTATT
The DNA here is from genome assembly GCA_027563665.1 of Antrozous pallidus. Taxonomy (NCBI): domain Eukaryota; kingdom Metazoa; phylum Chordata; class Mammalia; order Chiroptera; family Vespertilionidae; genus Antrozous; species Antrozous pallidus. Next base: position 21,281,960 of record CM050521.1, read on the forward strand.
TTGAAGAAGTGGCGTTAGAAGAAGTTTAAGTTTAAAAAATTTGTCTCTCAAAAGAAATTTCAGCCAAGACTGGTTTGGCTCAGTGGATAAAGCGTCGGACTGCAGGCTGAAGGGTCCCGGGTTCGATTCCGGTCAAGGGCATGTGCCTTGGCTGCGGGCACATCCCCAGTGGGGGGTGTACAGGAGGCAGCTGATCGATGTTTCTCTCTCATCGATGTTTCTGACTTTCTATCCCTCCCCCTTCTGCTCTGTAAAAAATCAATAAAATATATTAAAAAAAAAAAAGAAATTTCAGTCGTTGTACTGTTGATATTTGGCTCTGTTGACTAACGAGTTTGCTCACCACTGGGCTAGGGCGTCACTTTCTTTTTAAACATTTTTGTGTAATTTTTTCTTTCAGATATATCCCCAGACTTGAATTAGTTATTCTTGAATTCTATTTCTCTCTTTGTATGTCTGCCAGTCTGCTCTGTAGCATCCTCATATATTTTTCTCTCCAAATCAGGAAGTTCCCTCCATAGCTCTGTGACTTTTAAAAATTAGTTCTGAATTTCTCACATCTGGGTTCTGAGCTTTAAATATGGGTAGCTGTTCTTTAGAAAATCGAATGTGTGAAGTCATAGGTTTCTTTGGATAACTACTCAAGGCGGATGAAAATCATCTTGGTATATTAACAAAACTGAGGGTAGGGCGCAGACTTAGATTTTCATCTGGTGTGTTTCCCTTTTGGCCAAAGGACTTATTTTTACATTTCTGCCCGTGTGGGCCTGCTGGTAATGAATTCTTTTGTGTATCTGAAGATGTCTTTATTTCACCTTTGTTTTTGAAAGATACTTTTTTGCTGAGTATAGAATTCTAGGTTGACAGTTTTATTTTTTCTATGACTTTAAAAATGTTACCTTGTTTATATTGTTTCTGATGAGAATCCATTGTCATATTTGTCTTTGCTCCTCAATACATAATGTGTCTTTTTTTTTTTTTTTGGCTGCTTTTAAGATTGTCTTATAATTAATGATTTGAACAATTTGATTATTATGTTGTTATAATTATTCTTGTGTTCTTGTTCTTGGGGTTCATTGAGCATCTTGGACCTATGTGTTTATTGTTTTTGTCAAATTTGGAAAATCTGACCATTATTTTTTAAAAATAATTTTCTGTCTCTCTTTCCTCCTAAAGGAACTCAAATTGCATATCTCTTAGGCTGCTTAGAGTATTCCCACAAATCACTGATTGTCTCCTTTTTTCTTTGGTTCATTTTGGATAGTTTCTTTTGTTGTGTCTTCAAGTTTGCTCATCTTTTTTTTTTTTTTTGTCTAATCTGTTGTTCATTCTATTTAGTGTACTTTTCATCTCTGACATTGTATACTTTTTATTTCTAAAACTTTGATTTAGGCCTTTTTTTATATCTCCTTAGTTTTTGAACATAGAATACAGATATGACTGTTATGCCCTTCTCTGCTAATTCTAACATATGTGTCAATTCTGTGTTTCAGCTGATTAATTTTTTTACTCTTTACATATCATATTTTTCTGCTTCTTTATTTATCTCATAAATTCCAGACATTGTGAATTTTACCTTGTTGTGTACTAGATCTTTTCTTTCTCACCCTCCTTCTGTTCCTCCTCCTCCTCCATTATAGTTAAGAAAGCAATATAATTTGATCCTTTCTGGTCTTGCTTTTAAGATTTGTTGTGTCGGGCCAGAGAAGTTTTCCATCTATGGTGATTACTTCCCAAGACTTATGTGAATATGCTATCCTGTACTCTGTAAATTATGGGGTTTCCCATTCTGGTTGATAAGAATGGACTTTATTCTTGTTCTGTTTAAGTTCCATTTAGTGTTCTTTCTAATCCTTTGAATGGTTCTTTACATGCAGTAACTGATCAGTACTTTGATGAATATTTGAGGGGTGCCTGTTACACATCTCCAGAGTCTTCTATCTGGTTAACTCTTTCTTCTCCAGCACTCTGCCCTGTAAACTCTGTCTTGGTCTCCCTTGACTCGCAGCTCCATCTCCTCAACTAAGATAGTCTGCTGGGCTCTACCTGTTTTCCTCCTCTCTCAACTGTGCCATGGAAATGGTCTCAAGGCAATAGGCTGAGGCATTCATAGAACTTACCTCGCTTCCTGTCTCTCAGGGATTACTGTCCTTTATTGATTGCCTGTTGAGCAGGGTCCTCAAAATCATTGTTTCACATATTTTGTCTGTTTTTTCACTTGTTTGTTTCAGGTAGGAAGGTAAGTCCTGTACTGCTACTCCACATTGGCTGGAAGTGCAAGTCCCTATTTTCCATATTTTTTATGTGCTTAAAATGTTTCACGATAAATACATAAACCAAACAGGTATATTTTTCAAAGGTAGTTATTAGAATTTTCTAGACTTGAAATAAACTACATTTTTCTCAAACATTTTGAGAGACTAAAGTTTTATATTTTGTTTTTTTAGGTAATTCCTTTTGCTTTGTTCTAGCAGACTTCAGTGATTAGCTTTAAAACAAAGAGGTTTATTATGTTCTGTGATTGTATGAATAGAACAGTACTTCTTGTACTGCATGCCCTGAGACCTGAGCTCTATATCACTATCTTGTTTCATAATAGCTTCCAAATAGCATCAGGTGGTCATTTTTTACTTTATAACCAGCCTACTAATCTGGTTTGATTTGATCTTCTGACATCAGGAAAGAAACCTCTCAGGAATAGAATAAAGAAACATCTACTATCCTGAGGCTTTAAAAAACAAAACAAAGATCCAAATATTAAAACCATTTTATTATCTTTAAATGCTTTTATAATGGAGCCATTAAAAAAACAACAAAAAACAAAACAAAAGAAGCCTAGTTAATGAATTATTTAACTTGAGTAGTGTTTTATTATAAATAATTTATTTGTAAGATTTCCTGGGACAGGAAGACTGTGTTCTAGCTGAATAAGGGAAGTGCTAAGGACATAGATTCTGTTGATGGAATAATAAAGGAAAAAAAGATACAAGATAAGTGTTGATTTTTGAGTAGAGAGTGATTCTGAAGTTAAGATGAAAGAGTTGGTGTTCTCCAACAAGAAGCAGGGTCATCTGACATTAGTGAAGAACAGCAAACTTCATCCTCCAGGTGGGGTACACAGGCTTGGACTAGGGGTCTGGGAAGCCATCCTGAGGCAGTGTGATTCGCACCTTTCTGAGGAGAAGAATCCTCTTGGCGGATTTTAGCTTGTCTTTCACTCTTGCTTCTCTTTTCTATGTTCAGTATGCAATTGTTGATGACTTGAAAAGGCGCAGGAATGGAAATTATTTTAGAGATTTTTTTCCAAGCAGAAAAGTATATAATACATGTGAAATTCAGTTAAAATACCTTGGAGTATAAAAGGGTAGAAGACATGATACAGAAGGATCCAGTGCTGCTCAGGAATTAGGAAAGGACAACCAACTGTATGTGTTTGCATTTATATGTATGTTTGTAAGCATTTGTTTGCTCCTAGCATCAGCTATTTAGGGCTATATTCTTTTCTTTCTCTCCCATCTGTGCCTCCCTGATATATTTCTGTATGTAGCCTCCCTTATGTATATATGTATGTATATGTGTTTATAGCTAGCATCAGCTATGTTTAGGGCTGCATTCTTTTATCTCTGACCCATCTGTAGCCTCCTTGAGTCATTCCTTTAAGAGCTCACCCAAGTTTGTTTGTTTTTAATATATTTTATTGATTTTTCACAGAGAGGAAGGGAGAGGGATAGAAAGTCAGAAACATCGATGAGAGAGAAACATGAATCAGCTGCCTCTTGCACAACCGCTACTGGGGATGTGCCCGCAGCAAAGGCACAGGCTCTTGACCGGAATCGAACCTGGGACCTTTCAGTCCACAGGCCAACGCTCTATCCACTGAGCCAAACCCCTTTTGGCTCACCCAAGTTTGTTTAACTGAATTAAACTTCAAGTTTATGTTAGAAGAATCGGGAACAGATCAGTGCATAGAGATTCCTTTGGAGGAAATGAACATCTCTGTGTCCTGAGATGACCACCTTTCCTACCCTGACCAGGAAGGATTGTTGCCAGTCTTCCAATGGTGTCAGGGAACTGGGATCGAGGACTCTTAACTTCCAGTATTGGCAAGTCTTAATAAAAAGGCAAAAAGCTCACAAAAGAAAGAACTTATGTCTTTGAATTTAATTCCAACCTCTCTCCAAAGGGGAAATACTCTGGACAAGTATGAGCCAGAAGGGGTCAGTGGGGAAAAAAAGGGGGACATCTGTAATACTTTCAACAATAAATATATTTTTTAAAACAACAAAGGGGGCCGAGACTGGTTTGGCTCAGTGGATAGAGCGTCAGACTGCGGACTGAAGGGTCCCGGGTTCGATTCTGGCAAGGGCATGTACCTTGGCTGCGGGCACATCCCCAGTAGGGGGCGTGCAAGAGGCAGCTGATCGATGTCTCTCTCTCATCGATGTTTCTGACTTTCCCTCTCCCTTCCGCTCTGTAAAAAATCAATAAAATATATATTAAAAAAAATAATAAAACAACAAAGGGGAATTCAACAAGGTCCTCCTGACTTTGTAGAATCTATGTGATTAAAATTATTTTTATAGCCCGGTTGGTGTGGTTCAGTGGTTGAACATTGACCAAAGAACCAGGAAGTCACAGTTCAATTCCCTGCCAGGGCACGTATCCAGGTTTCAGATTCAATCCCTCGTAGGAGGTGTGCAAGAGGCAGCTGATCAGTGATTCTCTCTCATCATTAATGTTTCTACCTCCCACTCCCTCTCTGAAATCAATAAAAAAATATTTTAAAAATTATTTTTATATTTGTGAGCAGTAATTCTTTCTTTAGAGCAGGACACCCTCTCCCCTAACTAAATTCTAGGTATAACAAACCAACTGTTGTAGAGCACAATAAAAATGAGAGAACTGAGGTTATACAACATAAAATGTAACGGTAATGTGTAGTGATATCATCACAGACATAATCAGACAGAGTTGTGTGTATTCTAGAACAGTAGTTCTGAAACTTTGGTTTCAGGATCCTGTACACTTAAAATTTGAGGATCTCAAATTAAAATTTATTTATTTAAGATAAAAATAGTGAACATGGGTTGCTTTTATTAAAACTGAGAAATTAAATATATTTTATTTGAAAATATAAATAATGTTTTCATGAAAAAGAACTTTTTTCCAAAACAAGAAAACATTTACTGGCAAGAAAGATATTTTTTATAATTTTGCAAATCTTTTGATATCTGGCCTTATTAGAAACAGCTTGGATTTTTGCATTACATTTGGTATATTGCCACACATCCTGTATCCCTGGAAAACTCCACTGTACACTGATGAGAGTACAAAAAATGTAAATATCATCTGAGTATTATCATGAACATACTTTGATCCCAAGCACTCCCAGAAAGTATTTCTTTACCTCCAAAGGATTCTGGATAACTATTCTCAAACTGTTTGTCTGTGTGGTACTGGAGAGTTGTGGGGAAAAAACACAAGAGTTGTCACCATTGGATAAAGCAAAATATTCCATGTATCTAATCAATACTGGTTGTTTAGGATAATAATTAAGCAGTATCACACTCAGACTCCAGAATTGAAGTGGGCGGTAGAGGTGACATCTCCAAGCTCTGAACTGGGATTTAATCCCAGTCCATGTGCTTTTTAGAAGTAGTTGTTATTCAGTGTTTTTGTAGTGTTTTGTTAAACAGTAGGAGGAGAGAATTGAGCCAGATCCCTGGGAAGAATCAAAGAATATTAGAAATAAAAATGACCTTTAAAGATAATTTAATCATAAAATTTTAATTTTAGATTTTCAGACTTAAAAAGTACCTGTGAGTTCATTTTAATATCTTTAAATGCTTTTACAATGGAGCCATTTAAAAAAAAATACGACAAAAACAAAGCCTTTTTGTTAATTATTATTAAGCTTTATAATAGTTATAACTAGTACTTGTGATGTACAGGCTACATGCTTTTGCAGTCTTTCAAAATGATCAAAAGATTATTTTGATCTTTACTATTTCTTTTAATGCTTTTTATAATAGAAAATGTCGAGCATGTACCCCATCACCCACCTTCAACAATTAAGGAAATACCCTGGCCGGGTGACTCAGTGGTTGAGCGTAGACCTATGAACCAGAAGGTCACGGTTCCATTCCTGGTCAGGACACGCGCCTGGGTTGTGGGCTCAACCCCCAGTGTGGAGCGTGCAGGAAGCAGCCAATTGATGATTTTCTCTCATCATCGATGTTTCTATTTCTCCCTCTCCCTTCCTCTCTGAAACCAATAAAGATATTTTTTTAACAAAATTAAGGAAATAACCACAATCATGTTATCACCCAAAAAAAGTAACAGTAATTTTTTAAAAATATTATTTTATTGATTTTAAAAATATATTTTTATTGATTTCAGAAAGGAGGGAGATGGTGAGAGAAATAGAAACATTGATGAGAGAGAATCACTGATTAGGTGCCTTCTGTATGCCTCCCACTAGGGATTAAGCCTCAACCATGTGCCCTGACTGGGCATCGAACCCTGACCTCCTGGTTCATAGGTTGACACTCAACCACTGAGCCACATAGCTAGCTGGACAACAGTAATTTTTTAATAGCATCAAAAACCCAGTGAGTGTATGCATTTCTGTGATTATATCATTCATACATATAAATGTTGTACAGTATAGTCAGTTAATTTGTCTTTTCAGAGTCTTCATCTCTCTGATGTTTCTATTTCTCTCTCCCTCTTCCTTCCTCTTTGAAGTCAATTAAAAATATATAAAATTTTGAAAAGATTCTTGTTTTCCCCATTATTTTTTGTTGTAGTAACTGAGTCATTTGTCTTGTAGAGTTTCTTTGAGTCTGAATTTTGCTGATTGCATGTCTGTAGTATCTTTTAACATATTCCTTGGTCTTCTGCATTTTCTGTAAATTGGTACTTAAGACTTAAGAGTTTGCTCAGACGTCTTCATGAGTGGTATGTCCTTCCATCAGGAGGTGTATAATATCTAACTCTCTCTTTGTGATGTCAGTAGCAGTCATTAAATCATGAAGAGCTGCAAAGTGGTGATATTCCAATCTGTCATTCTTTTTTTAGATGGAATCCTATATAATAAAAGCCTAATATGCTAAGTGTCCAGTTGTCCCATAGTTCGTTCAACCAACCAAAACATAATATGCAAATAATATGCTAAGGCCACTCAACTGCTTTCTAAAATGTGCACTGCACTGATCACCAGGGGGCAGATGCTCTGACCAGTAAGTTAGCTTATTGCTGGGGTCCAGCTGATCGGGATTGAGTGAGATGGGCAGGACATGCCTTGGAGCCCTCCTGTGGTCCTTCCCTGGCTGTCCAACCTCCCGCATCCCTCCCTGACTCCAGTCAAGCACCAGTGGGGTCCCTTGGCTTGGCATGCGCCCTCTCACAATCCGGGACCCCTTGGGGGATGTCAAAGAGCCAGTTTTGGCCCGATCCTGCTGGTGTAAAAGGCAAGTGGAATGACCAAACGGTAGAATGCTATAAGATAAATAACATTTGAAAGCATCCTCCCCAGCAGCACTGACAATCAGGGGGCAGATGGTCAATGCAGGATCTGCCCCCTGGTGGTCAGTGTACTCCCACAAGGGGAGCTCTGCTCAGCCAGAAGTCGGGCTCATGGCTGGCGAGCACAATGGAGGTGGGAGCCTCTCCCACCTCTGCAGCACTGCTAAGGATGCCCCACTGACAGCTTAGGCCCACTCCCCTGCTGTCGGGTGGACAGCCCCTGAGGGCTCCCAGACTGCGAGAGGGCACAGGCCGGGCTGAGAGACCCCTACACCCTGCCCCCTGAGTGCAAAAATTTTGTGCACTGGGCCTCTAGTATGTCTATAAAGAGAAACTTCTTATCTAGTACTTGATTACCCAGTGGTATGGTTCCAGTAGGAAAATCAGGATGACTGCTTGATTCTTTCGTTTTATTTACCAATTTTCAAAATAATGAATTGGGTTCACTAGCATTCTCCACCAACTAGGGTTTTTTTGGTTGTTTTTTTTTTTTTTTTTTTTTTTTGGTATCATTATGAAGTCCTAGATTTAAACACTTAAAAATGTTTCATTTCGTTGCTGCTATTATACATTATTCCTTCTCTAGTAGTGTTACATATTTGTTTTTTCTAATAGACTAAGCTTGAAGACAAGAGCATGTCTTAGTCACCTTTATGTTCCTGGTGCCAGGTGCATGGCTTCCAACAAATGTTTGTTGAACGAATGAATGTTCTGAGCAGCATTTAAAAATAGGAATTCATTTTAGTGGCATGACAGAGCAACAATGTCAAGCATGGCTTCCTTTCTTGATCTGAAAAAAGTTTGATATAACAGTGAAAAATATTCTGGGTGAATGTGAAAGAAAAAGGTGTGTATGTATGTATTTATTTATTTTAATTGTCACCCAAGGATGTCTTTTTGATTTATAGAGAGAGAGGAAGAGGGGAAATGAGAGAAACAGAAACATTTGATGAGCTGCCTCCTGGATGTGACTCAACCAGGAATCAAACCTGCAATCTTTCTTTGGTGCCTAGGCCACCCTCCAACCAGCTGAGCCACTGGACAGGGCAAAAGGCATTTTAAAAGTGAGTGTTACTTAATTGCTATTTGTTGGTGGACATGGAGTGTTTATTCTGTTGTTTCCAGTGAATCTTTTCATTACATTTTTGTTTAAAGGAATAATTCCGAATCTTTGGTTTTACTTTTTTTGTATACTCTCCTGAGGTTATTTTTATCATTTTTTTTTGTTGTTGTTGTTTGTTTGTTTTAGAGAGAATGGAAGGGAGGGAGGAGAGGGAGGGAGAGAAAGAGTCAGAGAGAGAGAAACATGAATGTAAGAAAAACATCAATGTGAGAGATACATCAATGTGAAAGATGCATCATTGATTTGTTGCCTCCTGCACAATCCAGACAGGGGCCAGGGCTCAAGCCTGCAACTGAGGTATGTGTTCTTGTGTTGGAGGGCTGATGCTCTAACCACTGAGAAAAACCAGCCAGGGCTGTTTTTATTTCCTTGCTATAAGATAAATAACATTTAAAAGCATCCTCCCCAGCAACCCCCACCTCTGCTATTTTCTCCTTTAATAAAAATGGCCAGAAACATTCACATCATCACGCACATGTTACCCATGAGTTTATCCATTTATTTAAAAAAATGAAATAAAAAAAATTTTGCAGGGAAATAAAGCAAAACTAACTTTAAGTACCTATAATATGCTAGGCACTGTTCTGAGCAATTTTATATGGAGATATATATGTGTGTGTGTGTGTGTGTGTGTGTGTGTGTGTGATACACACACACATATATTCTTACCACAGCCTTATTAAGTAGGTAGGATCATTATCATCCTTCCCATTTTATAGATGAATAATTGAGATGCAGAGATTATGTAACTTGCCTAAGGTTTCACAACTAGTGAATGTTAGAGTCAGGATTCAAGCTGTGCATTCTTTCTCCAGAGCCAGAGCTATTAAATTAGTGACTTTACTGTAGACTCTGTAGGATGGGACGGGTGTTCATAAAAGGATTTTATGGTCATAGTGAATAAAATTATACTCATTTTGTGTCACAAAATTTGTTATTTTATAAGTAATTATGGCTAAGGCAGTTTTTTCTTTTAAGGAAACTTGATTCCCAGAAAAACAAATCTTAATTTTTGCCCTAGGGCAGTGGTCAGCAAACTCAATAGTCAACAGAGCCAAATATCAACAGGACAATGATTGAAATTTCTTTTGAGAGCTAAATTTTTTAAACTTAAACTTCTTCTAACGCCACTTCTTCAAAATAGACTCGCCTCGGCTGTGGTATTTGGTGGAAGAGCCATACTCAAGGGGCCAAGGAGCCACATGTGGCTCGTGAGCCGCAGTTTGCTGACCACGGCCCTTAGGTCATTTCATAGGTAAATATTAAGGCATATAGTTTGTATGAACTACCAAAGAATAAGTTCTTAGTATCTTCAGTGTTACTGTAAAAATAGAATTCATGTAATTTGCAAATGTTAAAATTTTTAGTGAAGCAGTGTAACAATTTCTTTGCCATCATTTTCTTTGGTTAGGTAATTATAACTTGTTTTTTGTGTTTACTAGCATGTTGATAGCATTCTCATACATGAGCCTTAAAAAGGAATTTGTCCTATTTTCTTCATCTCTCCTTCCTTCATTATTATGAACTAGAGGCCTGGTGCATGAAATTCATGCATTGGAGGGTGTCCCTCAGCCCAGCCAGCATCCTCTCCAATCTGAGACCCCTTGAGGGATCGGGCCTAAACGGGCAATCAGACATCCCTCTCACAATCCAGGACTGCTGGCTTCCAACTGCTTGCCTGCCTGCCTTCCTGTTGCCCCTAACAGCTTTTGCCTGCCAGCCTGATCACCTGCTAACCACTTCCCTGCCAGCCTGATTAATGTCTAACTGCTCCCCTGCCAGTCTAATTGCCCCATAACTTTCCTCCCCTGCCGGCCTTGTCATTTCTAACTGCCCTCTCTGGCAGGCCTGGTCACCCCTAACTGCCTGCCCTTGTAGGCTTGGTCCCTCCCAACTGCTCTCCCCTTGGTCCCTCCCAACTGATCGCCCACAACTGCTCATCCATGTAGGCCTGGTCCCTCCCAACTTTCTTGTGGTGGCCATATTGTGTCCATATGGGGGCAGTCATCTTTGACCACACAGGTGTAGCCCTCTTGTATGTTGGAGTGATGGTCAATTTGCGAATTACTTTTTTATTAGATAGGATTTATGCATGATAAAAAGAAAATAACTCACAACCAGTATAATAATCAGTAATTGTCACAGCTGAGGCTATAGCATATATAATAGAGTCTGCTGATTTTGCAAAATTTCTTGCTGACTCACTATATGTCCCTCCCACTCAGTAAAATTGAATAATACATTAGTCCTCCATTATCTGCAGTTTTGATTTCCATGGTTTCAGTTACTCATGGACAATATTAAATGGAAATATTAAAATAAAAACAATTCATAAGTTTTAAATTGTGTGCCGTGCTGAAATCGGTTTGGCTCAGTGGGTAGAGCGTCGGCCTGCGGACTGAAAGGTCCCAGGTTCGATTCCGGTCAAGGGCATGTACTGTGGCTGCAGGCACATCCCAAGCAGGGAGTGTACAAGAGGCGGCTGATCGATGTTTCCCTCTCATCAATGTTTCTGACTTTCTATCCCCTCCCTTCCTCTCTGTGAAAAATCAATAAAATATATTTTAAAAAAATAATAAATTGTGTGCCGTGCTGAGTAGCATGATGAAATTTTGAGCTGTCCTACTGCATCCCATGTGGGATATAAATCATTCCTTTCTCCAGTGTATTCACACTATAGATGCTACCTGCTATCCTTCCATTAGTCACTTAGTAGACATCTTTGCTTATCAGATTGACGGTCACAGTATCAAACTGCTTGTGTTCAGGTGACCCTTATTTTAAACTTAATAGTGGCCTGAAAGCTCAAGAGTTACTGGCAATTTGGCTATGCCAAAGAGAAGCGGTAAAGTGTATGTATGTATAGGCAAAAACATAGTATAAATAGGGTCAGTACAATCTGCTGTTTCAGGAGTCCACTGAGAGCTTGGAATGTATTCCCCACAGATAAAGGGAAACTACTGTTGAGAAGGAAAGTGACATTAATAGGGATTACTTTTAATCTAATTTAATATATTCATAAAAAGGTATTTATGTATTATTAGGAATAAGTTATATGGGACCCGTTTTACAACTTGTAGATTGAGAAACGTTACTTTTAAAACATATTGCTTTGCCGCAATCGGTTTGGCTCAGTGGATAGAGCGTTGCCCTGCAGACTGAAAGGTCCCAGGTTCGATTCCAGTCAAGGGCATGTACCTTGGCTGTGGGGCACATTCCCAGTAGGGGGTGTGCAAGAGGCAGCTGATCGATGTTTCTCTCTCATCGGTATTTCTGACTTTCTATCCCTCTCCCTCTCTGTGAAAAATCAATAAAATATATTAAAAAAACATATTGCTTAACCACTTTAAACTGATAGCAAAGACATCTAGTAGTTTTGTTTTGTTTTTTTTTCATCTTTGAAACTTTAGTTTGGGGACACTCAGATTTAACAGTGAAGGAAAAGGAATTTTTCAAAAAGGAAACCAAGAAAAATTCCACCAAAAAACTACTAGATTTAATAAATGAATTTGGCAATGTAGCAGAATACAAAATCAATATCCAAAAATTGATGGCTTTTTAATAGACCTATAATGAATTCCCAGAAAGAGAAACTAAACAAGCCCATTTACCATTGCATCAAAAAAATTAATATACTTAGGAATAAATTTAACCAAAGAGGTAAAAGACCCTGTACTCAGGAAACTGTAGGACGCTGAAAAAAGAGATAAAAGATATAAACAAGATATAAAAGTATTCGTGGATTGGTAGAATCAACATCATTAAAATGTCCATATTACCCAAAGCAACCTACAGATTCACTGCAATCCCTATTAAAATACCAACAGCATATTTCATAGAGCTGGAACAAATACTCCAAAAATTTGTATGGAATTGAAAAGGACTCCGAATAGCTGCAGCAATTTTGAGAGAAGAAAAACAAAGTTGGAAGAATCACAATATCAGATTTCAAGTTATACTACAAAGCCATCACAATCAAAACAGCCTGGTACTAGCACAAGAATAGGCATATAGATGAATGGAGCAGAACAGAGAATTCAGAAGCTGACCCAAACCATTCCACTCAATTAATATTTGACAAAGGAAGCAAGAGATTACAGTGGAGTCAAGAGAGTCTCTTGAATAAATGGTGTTGGGAAAATTGGACAGAAACATGCAAAAAAAATAAAACTAGACCACCAACTTATAGCATACACAAGAATAAACTCAAAATGGATAAAAGACTTAAATGTAAGTCGTGAAACCATTAAAATCCTAGAAGAAACCATAGGCAGCAAAATCTCAAACATCTGTCACAGCAGTATGTTTATGGATACATCTAAGGCAAAAGAAACTAAGGAGAAAATAAACAAATGGGACTACATCAATATAAAAGAAACCAACAAAGTAAAAAGAGATCCCACTTTATGGGAAAATATATATGGCAATGATATATCTGATAAAGGGTTAATATCCAAAACATGTAAGGAACTCATACAACTTAACAGAAGGAAGACAATTCAATTTAAAAATGGGCAAAGGACCTAAATAGACACTTCTCCAAAGAGGGCATACAGATGGCCAAGAGGCAAATGAAAAAATGCTCAAAGTTGAGAAAACCAAGATGGCGGCATAGGTAAACACCTAGGCTTTTGCCCCACACAACAATTACGAGAATAGAACTGAAGAACAGAACAGACACTGTCCAGAACCACGGGAAGGCTGGCTGACTGGAAGATCTGAAATTGGAGGGTCATAGAAGAGCACATGGATAATCAGAGCCTCTGCAAAGCCCAGGTAAGGTGGAGACTCACGCGCAAGGGGACAGGGTGTCTGAACCTGGCGGGGGTGCTCTGGCGGAGAGAAGACAAAAACTCCAGACTGTGCTGAACCCAGTTCGGTTTGCACTCAAAACCGGGGGAACCAGGTCCTTCCGGGGAGAACCTGGATTGCAGGCGGGATCCCAGGGGAAGTGCCAGAGGCAGACCTCTGGAGACATGTGAGTGAGTGCACGCAGAGGGGACAAACGGGTCACTGGCTGTGTTTGTTAGGAGAAAAGAGCTCCGGCCAGAGGTGGAACTTAGGGGGCGCTCACGAGTGCTCACGGTGAGGGCGTTCTGTTGACTGTGTGGCTGGCGTCTGGTGGAAGGGAAAAGGAGTTCCGATTGCACTGAACCCAGGTGCCAGACAAAATCTGAGATTCCGGATCCATTGGGGACTGGACGTTCTGGTGGCAGGCAAAGTGCGAGGGCACCTTTCTCACAGAGGTACCTACAGTGATTGCCTGCAGACGCTAGGACCTGGCGAACTCATGGGCTGGGGCTGACTGGAAGCCAAGGCTATTGGCTCCACCCTGAAACTCCGCCCCACCCAGAAACTCCACCCCATCCAAACTGAGCACAGAGACTTTGGCAAGTTTGCAAGTCCAGGCGTAGAAGGCTGTCTCCTAGAGTAGACACAGCTGATCCTTACAGTCAGTTGGCCTGGAGGTCAATTCCTCCCAGTGATACCAACAACAAACAAGACTTCTCTGCAGCAAGGCTGTATACAAAGTCAACAAAGAGGTGCACCTAAAGTGTACACATCTGGTAACAGGGGAGGCCGAGACACCTAGCACACAAAGCTACCCAACCAACTCAGGGAAGCAGTGAAAATGCAGAGAGGAAGAAACAGATCCCAGTCAAAACCCGTTTGACTCAGTGGATAGAGTGTCGGCCTGCGGACTGGAAGGTCCCAGGTTCTATTCTGGTCAAAGGGCATGTACCTTGGCTGCGGGCACAATCCCAGTAGGAAGTGTGCAGGAGGCGGCTGATTGGTGTTTCTCTCTCATCGATGTGTCTGACTTTCTATCACTCTCCCTTCCTCTATGTAAAAAAATCAATAAAATATATTTAAAAAAAAAGAAAGAAAGAAACAGATCCCAAATGAAAGAAATGGAGGGGAAAACAAATGACTGGATATAGAGTTCAAAACCACAGTGATAAGCTATTTCAAGAGGCTCCTAGAAAAAGCCAATAAGCTCAGTGAGAACCTCGAGGATATGAAAAAGGACCAACTAGTAACTAAACATACACTGACTGAAATAAAAAATATTTTACAGAAACCCAACAGCAGACTAGAGGAACGCAAGAATCAAGTCAAAGATTTGAAATATCAAGAGGCCAAAAACACTCAACCGAAAAAGAAAAAATAATCCAAAAATTTGAGGATAGTGTAAGAAGCCTCTGGGACAACTTCAAACGTACCAACATCAGAATTATGGGCGTGCCAGAAGAAGAGAGCAAGATACAGAAAACATATTTGAAGAAATAATGACTGAAAACTTCCCACACCTGGTGAAAGAAATAGACTTACAAGTCCAGGAAGCGCACAGAACCCCAAGCAAAAGGAATCCAAAGACGACCACACCAGACACATCATAATTAAAATGCCAAGAGCAAAGGACAAAGAGAGAATATTAAAAGCAGCAAGAGAAAACAATTACCCACAAGGGAGCACCCATACGCTTGTAAGCTGACTTCTCAACAGAAACGATGCAGGCCAGATGGGAGTGGCAAGAAATTTTCAAAGTGATGAATAGCAAGAACCTACAACCAAGATTACCCAGCAAAGCTATCATTCAGAATTGAAGGTCAGATAAAGAGCTTCACAGATAAGAAGAAGCTAAAGGAATTCATCAACACCAAACCAGTATTATATGAAATGCTAAAAGGTATTCTTTAGGAAGAAGAAAAAGGTATCTGCTTCAAACTAAAACATGGATGGAACTGGAGAACATTATGCTAAGTGAAATAAGCCAGTGAAAGAAAGATAAGTATCACATGATCTCACTCATTTATGGAATACAATGAACAACATAAAGTGATGAACAAAAACAGATCCAGAGACAGAAAAGCATTGACTGTGAAACCTCAGAGGGAGGGAAGGGGAGGACGGGAATAAGGGGAAGAGATCAACCAAAGGACTTTTATGCATGCATATAAGCCTAATCAATGGACACGGACACCAGGGGGGTGAGGGCATAAGCGGTGACGGGGTGAGGAGGGAATTGGAAGGGATAATGGGTGATGAGGACACATATGTAAAACCTTAATCAAGAAATTTTTAAAAATGCTCAAAGTCACCAATCATCAGAGAGATGCAAATTAAAGTGACAATGAGGTATCATCTCACACCTCTGAGAATGGCTACCATCAACAAATGACAAGTGCTGGCGAAGATGTGGAGAAAAAGAAACTCTAGTACACTGCTGGTGGAATGTAAACTGTGCAACCATTATGGAAAAAGTATGAAGTTCCTTAAAAAATTTAATATGGAACTGCCATTTGACCCAGTGATTCCACTTCTGGAAATATATCCTAAGAAACCCAAAGCACCAGTCAGAATGAATGTATGCACTTCTATGTTCATAGCAGCACAATTTACAATAGCTAAGATATGGAAACAGCCTAAGTGCCCATTAGAGGATGAGTGGATAAACAAGTTGTGGTACATTTATATCATGGAATACTATGCAGCAGTAAAAAAGAATCTCTTACCCTTTGAGACAGCATGCTGGGATTTGGAGAGTATCATGGTAAGTGAAATAAGTCAGGGAAAGACAAGTATCACATGATCACACTTGTATGTGGAATCTAAGTAACAAAATTAATTGATGAATGGAGTGGATCCAGACATATGGAAGCATGGAACAGATTGTGGAATCTCGGAGAGAAGATGGGGGAGGGTGGGTGGATGGGAGGTAATTAACCAAAGACCTTGTATGCATATATGCATAATCCATGGACACAGACAATAGGGTAAAGAGTTATATATATTAAAAAAAGGAAACCAAGAAAAAAAAACTGCTAAATTTAGTATAATCAGTAATATATGCTTATTTCCCAAGACTGAGAAGTAAAAAAAAAATACTCTTGCAACACATATAATTTATATACAAATATATGTATGCCCCTTCAGTCAATACCAGTGTCTGGATATGGCCTTGAAAATGTTCTAGTAGAAGCCATGGATTGATTATAACCACAGAATTAAAATATATCTGAGGGCCTGGTTAGTGTGCTCAGTGGTTGAGCATTGACCTATGAACCCAGAGGTCACTTCTTGATTCCTGGTAAGGGCACAAGTGGTGCAGGAGGCAGTCAATCAGTGATTCTATCACTATGTTTCTGTTTCTCCCCCTCCCTTTCTCTCTGAATCAATTAAAAAAAATTTTTTTTAAAAACCTATCTCAAGGAACCCAATGCACAAAAATCATTTTTCAAACAAAAAACAATAAAAACAGCAAGAGCAAATTAAATTTCTATAGGCCAGGGGTTTAATATCTTGAGTCATTCACATATTTATAGTAATTGTCTCTTGCCCTAGCATGTGTTTGCTCAGTGGTTAGAGCATTGGCCAGCACACCTAAGGGATGCAGGTTCCATTCCAGGTCACGGTCACATACCTGGGTTGCAGGTTCAATTCCGGCCTAGGTCAGGGCACCTGCAGGAGGTAACCAATCAATGCATCTCTCTCACATTAATGTTTCTCTCTTTCTCCCTTTCACGCTGTAATAAAAATCCATGGGAAAAATATTCTCGGGAGAAGATTACAAAAAAAATAAACAAATTGTAATTGTCTTAACTATCTGTTGAAACTTAGTATAATACCAGGAAAGAGTTGGCATAGTATTAATTTTTATATGGTATTGAGACTAAGACTCAAATGTCATTTGTTCCAAACTAAGAAATTAACTTAGAGGCTGTTAATTTACTTTTAGGAACTTATTTCAGTCAACATGGTTATTCATTTATTGTTAAACTAGGGGCCTGGTGCACAAAATTCATGCACGGGGGGTGGGTGGTCCCTCAGCCCAACCTGCTCCCTCTCACATACTGGGAGCCCTCAGGGAATGTCCTACTGACGGCTCACCCCCGGCTTCCCCAAGTCTGAAAGTCTCTGGCTGAGGCTTTAGGCCTTGGGCACCCAGCGATCACCCTGCAATTGGACTGATGGCTGGCCCTGCCCCAGCCTTGGGCAGCAGCCATCTTGGTTGGGTGTTAATTTGCATACCACTCCTGATTGGCTGGTGGGTGTGGTGGGTGGGCATGGCGGGTGGGTATAGCAGAGGTATGGCCAATTTGCATATTACTCTTTTATTAGATAGGATTTGCTTTATCCCATTTAATGTGTTTGGTAGTAATAAAGAGGATTGTTTAGATTAATGTTTCTATTATTCTCTTTGTATGGATCTAACCAGTTATTTTGTAGTTAAAGTAATATTAATTCAGCTCTCTTTTTAAAAAATATATTTTTATTGATTTCAGAGAGGAAGGGAGAGGGAGACAGAGATAGAAACATCAATGATGAGAGAGAATCATTGATCAGCTGCACACCCACACAGGTAGGGATCGAGCTGGCAACCCAGGCATGTGCTCTGATGGGGAATCCAACCGCTACTTCCTGGTTCATAGGTTGATGCTCAATCCCTAAGCTACACCAGCTGGGCCAGCTTTTCTTTATTGGGAAGGTGAATGGTGTATTATATCTGGCTTTCAAATATGTTTAGTTGGTGGAACAATTAGTTTGTGTGCCCTTGATAAATGTTATGTAGGCCATTGAACTCAAAGAAATAGCATCTGTCAATCACAGTCATTTCTTGGAAGGAAGAATTGAAAAATGGCACAGCAATTATTCTCCTTGACCTCTTTCTCTGAAAAGGAATTTGATTAGGCAAGCTGGTTTCATAATAGAGCAGAGCTTCTCTCTTCTTGCCAGGGAATTGAAGCTGAGCAGCCAGACTTGTTCTGTGAAGTTAGAGCAATCTGGTTTTAAAGGATTTAACTAAATTTATTGTGATTAAGGTTTTAGAAGGATGTGCACTGCAGAGCAGCAGCTTTAAAAATGTTAGTCCGTCTATATCCCTAGGTTGAGGCAGGAAACTGCAACTACTACACACAGTTCATAGGAGGCACACAATAAGTGTGTGAATGTTTAGTAAAAACAAAGAATTATGCCTAATTATTGTCTGACAGTGAAGATGATGAATGGCCAGAGACATAATTTGAAATGAGATTCTATCTATAGGCATACCTGGAGGGTTACCTGGTGCCCTGGAGGAGCTCAAATTGTCTCTAACTAGAAAGATCTGGCCAAAGTCCGGATAAAAATAGATGAGGCCCTTTTTCTAACGGCTCTTTACATTCATACTGTTGCTTTTATTGCTGAGCTGATTTTGGGTAATTATAGCTGATTTTAGATTCTGGAATCTTAAAGCCAGCTTCTTGGCTTTGTTGCTTCCATCTTATTTCCAATATGTGTTATTTAAAGAAATAGATTGGAAAATAAATAAACTGGAGACTTGCAATTGTGGTTGTCAAAGTTTTATTTTGGGGGAATTATTTAGGATTACTCAAAACAGATATTTGGTTGAAAATAGAAAATCAAGAAAATAATAGAAGTAGTAGAGGAGAGGTTACATTAAAGGAGCCATTGAAGGGCCACTTTACCCCGTAATATATACTCAACCACAGATTTTCCTCCCAATTAAGTCCCTTCTCAAAAGATCAGAAACATCTAGGGGACAAAGATAAAATTATTTTTTGGTACCATGTTGGCTTTCATTGTATTTAAATAGTTTGGCTTCTTAAAGTGATCCATGTAATCGATAGAGAGTAAATGCCTGGAGTTTATTAAAATGAAAAGATTAGGATGCTTACACCTATAGTTCACATAACCTGAAATAAAATAAACATTTCAGGGGCTTTTGAGTTTTTTAAAAGAAATGGTTTTTGGAAACAGCCTTTATAAAAGCAATGAATGTGTATTTTTATATTAAATTCAACTTGCTAAATTAGAGTTTATCCTGTGTTGGTGAGCTAGTATTTTTTAGAGGCTTTCGTTTTATTGCCTTTCTAAGATTTAGTGTAAGGTAAGTCAACCTTTTTGAAGTAGGTAGACAATTTTTCAAGACTGTGCACATGAGTGCCTGTGACCCTAGCATTATGTGTGAGTATAAGTAAGATGGTTGAGGATACAACAGGAAAAGATGGTAGAGAGGTGGCTGCTCCAAAGAGAGGGAGCTTCTGGAAGATATCGCTGTTCTTTCATTCCAGTGTACTTGCCCATATCTCCTGGTAGTGATGGTGGCACAGGTTGCCTGTGAGTTCTTTGCACTTAGTATGCTTTACCTTGAAATAAGCTTCATCTTAAAACCTGGCTGAGTTGTGCATACTGCTGAAATTAGAGTTACTGAAAAAGTGTAGGATAGACCAACTGGAAAGTTGGTGAACAGCTCTAGGACACTGAGTGCTTGGGTAGCAGAAGTGTCAGGAGTTGAGATAGGAGGTTTAGATTTTTTTTTTTTTTTGCCTAAGGCCTAATAGAAATAGCTTGCTTCCTCCCGCATACTGCTAGAAATTGTCTTATAGCCCTAAACTTAGAAATTAGAAGCACAATTCTGTTCCTATCATTTGCAATATATATAAGAATTTTTTTTTACTTTTTTGTAAAATGAGCAATATCTTTGAGAAGGATTTTTTTTTTTTTGCAAGTGAAGGTTAATAGTGTTTGATATGTGATTTGGAGCATAAAATCTTAGAACATGATCAAAATCATTACCTGCTGAATAACCAGTTTTTCCCAGTTTATATAACCAAATAGCTATATAGTATTAGAGAATGTAGGCCTGAGGTTTGATTTGAGAGGAAAGACCTTACTGAGAGTAAATGATCGCAAAATACTCCTTTTGTATTGGCAAGAGAAGAAAAACCTTGATATATTCTGGCCGATGAAAATAGGTTTGTGTTCTATGGGGAACTGAGTAGTGTTCAGCAGCCAGCCTTTTTATTTCTGATTCCTTAATAAATCTGGTTTGGGAAATATGAGGTAGCCTAGTTTTATTGTTGAACTGGGAAAAATATCACTTTGCCCTATCTACTACTAGTTAACTAAATATTTCAAGATGAGGATCTGAAGATAGTTTAAATTCCACTTTAACCTGGAATCTAGTTTTGCTTCTCTAGTATGGTTAGAATTGTCTCCACCTATTGGCCACAATTCACTTAACATTTCATGAGGACATTTTTTGTGTTTTCCTGAAACATGGAAATATGACAGCTTTAAAAGATACCTAGGAAGGGTTGCAGTGACTAAAGACTATATCTTTTTATAGCTTTTCCTAAAAATTTTAGAGTTTTGGAGGGTTATTACTAAAGGTTGCTTGGGAAATGATTGAAAAGATGCAGGATAAGGAGCTTATAGTAACTAAACCTAAGTGATGAACCCTTCCTTATAAAGTAGCATATTTGAAATAGTATGTTCAATATCTGTTACTCTACCAATTGAATTAAGACTAACTTATTTGTTAAACTGTTTAAGCTTCGTTAATTCTAATTGACTTAAAGTCATTTTTTAAATTGTTCTTGGTTCAAGATCTTCTGCTCATTTAGAAATAATTGTTGCTGCCATCACTGAATCACACAGTAAAATAAGACGATTTGAGCCCAGCCAATGTGCTCAGCAGTTGAACGTCAGCTTATGAGCCAGGAGACCACGGTTCGATTCCCAGTCAGGGCACATGCCCGGGTTGCTGGCTCCATCCCCAGTGTGGGGCCTGCAGGAGGCAGCAGACAGTGATTCCCTCTCATCACTGATATTTCTATCTCTCTCTCCCTCTCTCTTCCTCACTAAAATCAATTTCAAAAAAATGACTTGGGGTGGTCATGGGTTAGCAAACTTTTTTATTGTGTCAGATAGTGTTTTAGTATTTGCAGGCCATACAATTTTGTTGCAACTACTAAGCTCTGCTGTTGTAGCATAAAAGTAGCCATAGACAATACATAAATGAATGAATGTGGCTGTGTCCCAATAAAACTTTATTAATGGAAACTGAATTTGAATCTCATATACTTAATGTGCACCATGAGATATTATTCTTTTAAAGGTTTTTTTTATAAAAAAATCCTTGCCCAAGACTATGTTTTTCATTGATTCTAGAGAGAGAGGAAGGGAGAGATAGAGACATCGAGCTCTGCCTCCTGGGGATTCAGCCCATAACCTGGGAATGTGCCCTGACTTGGGAACACTGGACGACACTCCAACCAACTGAGCCACACCAGTCAGGACTCTCTCAGGTTTTTGTTTTCTTGTGTGTGTGTTTTTTTTCTTTTTCTCTTGTTACCATTAAAACATATAGAAAACATTTTTAGTTGGTGGGTTACATGCAGATAGGCAGTGTGCCAAATTTGGTCTGCAGGGCATAGTCAGCTGACACCAGCTTTAGATCCAGAAAATTTAAAAAAATCCACTGATAAGTTCTTATACCTGATGAAGGTGAATGATAGTCTAGAAGAGAATTTCCCAACTTTTAGGAATATTTTCATGCTCTTATGATTTGTCAGGTGGGTGTTGTATGCACCTAATGTTGACTCAACTTTGTATTTATAGAACACAAATGGACTCTGATTTGTCCTGGTTTTATTGTATTTCTACAGTTTAGATAATTTAAATTAAACACTCCAGAATTATAATTTTAAAGAATGTTTTAGTGAATAATTATATATGTAGAAGATTACTTATGAGTTTAAAAAGTAGAAACATTCAGATACTGGAATTACAGTGGGATTTCAATTATCGAACTTAATTTGTTCCAAAAGGCTATTCAAAAACGGAATTTTTTTCCCATTAGAAATAATGTAAATTGGATTACTCCATTCCACATCCCCAAATGATTGCCTGTTTTTACCTTTCTTATATACAGTATATGTCTAATATATTGTTTAATCTGTAAATAAACACTTTCAAAACAAAAAGGACATGAAATGTAAATGAAAATTTAACCAAAAGGAAATGAAATATACAGTAAAAAACAAAAATTTAATAAGAATAAGCAGCAACAAAAGCAGAAAATATGAGAATATTCACAGCACAATTTCCTGAGACATTAACAACAAGAAGACTAGTGATAAACTGACTCACACTCGTGTGTTCTCTCCTTTTGTCGCCTGAGAAATGCGGGACTGATCTTACAGCTGTCAGCATGAAGAGGTTGTCGGGCTAAGAAGCAAATTGTTTCAGGTGGGAGATGTTTGAGAACCGAGGTTTGTTTGTAGACTAAAGTGACTTTTAAAAATAAACCATTATTGTAATGAGTAATTTGCTGTGGTGAAGGGCATGTGGATTGGTGCTAGGGCACATGGGCCACATGATATGGGCAGGCTGGTGTGAATCATTACAGACAATTTCAGTGATGTTCTAGGGTCATTGTTATGGAGATAAGTATTTTAAAGCATTCAGTTACAAGTATTGATAGTTACAAATAGTTGATCATTTCAGTTAGTCACCTGTAAATACCTTCACCCCCTTGGCTCTTATCCTGTACTAGTCCCCAAATTTCTGGGTTACTCCTATAATCTGCCTTCTCTCTTTCTGTCTATTCTATGAAATTATTAGAATTTCACGACTGTAAATTCATGTATCTAACTCCAACCTCATTTTTTGCTAACTGGCAAGAGCTAACAGATTGGAACAGTATAAAAGGGTTAAGTTTCTGGAGGTATAGTTGAGGCCAAAGAGTCGATATAATGGGGAAAAAAATAGAGCAAGAGACTGATAAAAGGATTAATGTCATTAGTTAAGATAGCATGATTTGTCGAGTTTGGGACTATTATTTCCCCATTTTAACATCTCTGAAGTTGAGATGTCAGTTTAATTGGTAACACTTTTTTCTTATTGGTATGTGAAATAGTGGTGAGTCTTCCAATTAATTAGATTTGATGAAATATGCTATTTAAATTTTGAATTTCAAAATTGTGGCAGTTACAAGTACTGCCAAGGTTGCCAGGTGAGGCCATTAAAGAACTTAAAAAGGAACTGAGATCAGGTATCTGACTAGATATGTCATGCCTGTGAACTTTGAAGACCCAGAGTCATGAGCTAGTTGTGAGAGTTTTTAGCAAATGAGATGAAGTGACTAGAGGTAGCAGGTGACAAGCAGCACGGAGAAAGAAAGATCAGAACAGCCTCACCTTCAGGTCACCATTCTTACTCATCCTTCCTTCAGGTCTCAAATATCTCTTTGTCAAGAGACTGTGTCTTATATTTCCTTCCCTCAAGTCCAAATTAACATCTCTTACGTTTTCGCATAATACTCTGTATTTTTTCTTTTATAATTAACTAGGGGCCTGGTGCACGAAATTCGTGCACTGGGGGTGGGTGATCCCTCAGCCCAGCCTGCATCCTCTCCAATCAGAGACCCCTGTTGGCAGTCGGACATCCCTATCACAATCTAGGAACACTGGTTCCTAACTGCTCACTGGCCTGCCTGACTGATCGCCCCTAACCACCTCTGTCTGCCTGATCACCCCTAACCACTTCTGCCTGCCTGACTGATCACCCCGAAGTGCTCCCCTGATGGCCTGATTGCCCCTAACTGCCTCTGCCTTGTCCCACACCTGGGACCCAGGCTTAGATTAAAGATAACAAACTATGGCCCCTGGGCTAAATCTGGCTTTCTGCCTATTTTTGGTCAATGAAGGAAAAAAAAGAATGTTATTTTATGACATGAAAATTATATGAAATTCAAATTTTAGTGGCCATAAAGTTTTGTTGGGACACAGCCATCAAGTTCCTTTGGGCTTTGCATGCTAGGACTGCAGAAGTTGAGTATTCGAGTCAGTGTATGGCCCACAAAAACTGAGACGCACTCGGGACTCCTTACGGAAATGGCATTTGGCCCCTGCCCTAGATAAATTCTGGGGTGTTATTATGTGAAATGTACATACTGTGAAATATAGGCTTATAAAATGAAAACATTTTACTTCAGTGTTCATAGTCATTTATAGGGCACTTTTATTTGTAGCAGATTCAGTTTTCATGGGATTTGTAGAGCGGCCTGGGGAGTGGACGTGGTGCACCTGTGGTGCCTGCTCCGGCCTTGGGGCGCGGCCCATGCCGGGCAGGGGAGCCCCACCTCTGCCTCACCCCACCCCAGGGCTCAGGGGAGTGACTGACTCCTGCCAGCCCCTCCACATCAATCACCCTTTCCTCTCGCACTCTCTGCACCTTGTTATTAACGTCAATACCGATATCGCGCAGATGCCTCTCCCCCGGCCCCGGGGGGTGTGAACGTGTGTGAGCGAGAGCGAAGGCACAGAAAGCTGGCGTTTCTGAGTAGCAGCCTCGGCCCCGGCAGCAGCGAGCGCAACAGCAACAACCTGCACAGCGGCGGCAGCCCCGGCGCCAGGAGGCCAAGGTCGAGGCCAAGGTCAAGGCCAGGCTTCGCGCAGCTCTCACAGTAGTAGCTGCCGCTCTGGCGGCTGCAGGGGCGCAGTGTCCTTAGGCAAGGGCCTTTCTTGGCGGCGGCCGCAGGACTTCTGTGATCCAGGGTCACCCGTCCCCGAAGCCTGGCAGCGCAGCCCTTGTCCCCTTCCTTCCTCGCCCCATCCATCTCCTCACTTCCTTCAACCACCTTCCTCCCCGCCGCCTCTGCTGCTCCTCTGGCAGCCCGGCCCAGCCCGGCCGCCTCAAAGGGAAGCCGCGAGGCCGGCAGGGCCTAGACCGAGCTTGCGGGGCGCGGGGTCTGAGGGGCCCTGCGTCCCCTTCCTCACCTGCATTCAGCGTGCCAGCATCCGGGTGGCGACAGCGGCGGCGGCAGGGCAGCTGGTCTGCGGCGGAGGAGGTGGCAGCAGTGGCAGCAGGGCTGAGGGCAGCAAACATGCCCACCAGGGGAGTGTGGGGGAAGAGGCACTGGCCGGGGGAGTGGATGCCATGTGCCGGTGGTCCCAGCCGGCCCACAGCGCCCCGCAGAGCATCGTGGGGAACAGACACTGCGCGCCGGTGATACTGGCCACTCCATGCGGCGCCCACTCCGTTCCCTCTTGGGGCCCCACGGAGCGGCCTGGGGAGTGGACGCCGTGCGCCGGCCGTCCCAGCTGGCCCGCAGTGCCCCACAGAGCGGAGGTGGAGGCATGAGGGGTGGGGCCGCTGGCATGTGGTCCTGCCCCCTGCTCCTGATTGGCTGGTAATGTAGCGAAGGTATGGTCACATTAGCATATTACTCTTATTATATAGAATTAGTTTCTAATCATAGATTTTATTGTGTGATTATGTCATATCTATCTTCCAACAGATTGTAAACTCATTGACTGTAGTATTATGTACAGTGCTAGCACATTCTAGTTACTGGTTTGTACTTGCTGAATAAATGAATTGAAATACAGACTATGAGGCTGTCTGTGACTAGTTAACAGAGTATACTTAGAATAGTGTTTTAAAACACACAGTTGAGAATACAAAGGACATTTTACTAAATTTGACTTCTTTTGTGGTTGGTTTATTTAGTTACATTTTTTAGCTTTGTTTGTTTAATCTGAGCCTCAGATTCCTCATATGTTAGATTTAAGATGCTAGTAGTATCTACCTGACAGGGTTATGGTAACCATTAAACGAGATAAAATATGGAAAGCACATAATACGGCACCTTTCATGTAGTTGATGCTCTTTAAGTGAAAGCCTGAAAATAGCTATCTTGATTTTTTTTCTCCTGAAAATTTTCAAATTTAAAATCTTTACATCTCACCTGCACTATTGCAGTTGACACCTGATTGATTTTCTTCCTTCTGTCCCCCCTCCTTTCTTTTTCTTTTCTACACTTATGTTGAGTTATTCCTCTGAAC
Source organism: Antrozous pallidus (assembly GCA_027563665.1). Lineage (NCBI taxonomy): Eukaryota > Metazoa > Chordata > Mammalia > Chiroptera > Vespertilionidae > Antrozous > Antrozous pallidus. Next base: position 21,308,246 of record CM050521.1, read on the forward strand.
ACTGGTCATATATCTTCCCTTTTGTGTTTCTTTAACCTGTTCATTGCTTACATGATTAAGCAATAGATTTATTTTTATTCACAACACCTGCATCCAGTGGGTGCTTAGTAAAGGTTTATTGAACTAAAGGAACTTCAGAGAGTATACAACCTATTCTGTTTCAATTAAAACCGTTACTAGAAGGAAGACATAGGTTTGAGTGGAGATTTAACAGGGAAAGAGGTAGGAAAACAACAGAGGGAAAAACACAGTATGAAAATTGTCAGTAAGCAATTTCTAGTACTAATATCAGGCCAAAACATGAACAATATTAATTTGTCTGGGAAATTAGCATTAGGACACAATTCTACTCTTATTTCAGAAGCTGAAGAGGAGATGCAAGTGATCTGGTGGGGTGGTGGGTGGGAGGGGGGAGGAGAGAATGAAACCCCAGAGGGCAAGTGAGACTTGACAGTGATGACAGATAACAAACTTGGTTTGGGCTTGAAATATGATCTGACAGTCAAAGGAAAGCCGGTGCTATTCTAGGCAACGAACAAAGAAGAATTGTGCCATAGCATAGGGAGTTGGCAAAAGGCCACTGGGAGGGAGTAATCGTTTAGCACAGTGTCAGCAAAATAGAAACAGGAGGTGGTAAGCTCTGTGAGCAACTGTAGTGTTGAAAGAGATAAATAGATGAACTTACGAAGATCAGTTAAAATTTTTAAGCATGCAGACTAGACTTAATTCTGGCAACGATAAGATCCAGGAGAGAAAAAGAGGCTCCCAAATATCTGAAGGGTGTTAACGTTAGAACAAGAGAGGAATTATTTAGCCTGGATGAGGGAACTTTGTAAGAAGGTGAAACTAAGGGCAGGCAGATTTATGCCTCTTGAAAAAGAATGTCCTGATACAGATTTTAGATAATGGTGTCACCTTCACCCTTCAGAACTTTTCATAGTGTGAAGCTGTAAGGACAAAAGGTAAGATTTAAGAAGCTCTTTCCGTTGAAAATTTGCTGAGGAGTATTTTGGTCTTATCACTCGGAGAGAGTTTTTGTCCTAGAAGGCATGTTATGGAGGATTAGTTTAGTTGTATTAGGCACACACAGTATATTGAGCACTATACACAACAAGGCAACATGATTCTAGAGATTCTAAAGTAAAACCACTGGTCATTATAGGCTTTATATATTCTCAGTTTGCTTTAGTAATTTAGAAACTTTGGCAAATTTCATGATATTATCCCTTTGGAACAGAACAATGGTAGAAATAAAATGTTAACTGAAAAAATACAAATAAAATCCTATTTAAATGAATGTTGCCTGTCATAAGATGGCATTATATCTATCCTTAGATTGAGATTTTCTTTGGTGATGGAAATGAAGAAGCCTTGGCTGATAACAAATTTGTTCTTTTAGGACATTTTAAATGCCAGATAGTGGTACCATTGCCTTCACTGCTGGCCAGATCTGAGTTATTTCTTAGTTGAAGACAGGACAAAGAAAAAGATGGTGATTTACTTAGAATTAGCTCTGTTTCCTGAGGCAAATGTGTTTTATTTTGATTTTTTACAGAGAGGAAAAGAGGAGGATAGAGAGTTGGAAACATAGATGAGAGAGAAACATCGATTGAGCTGCCTCTTGCATACTCCCTACTGGGGATGTCCCCGTAACCAAGGTACATGTCCTTGATCAGAATCGAACCTAAGACCCTTCAATCTGCAGGCTGATGCTTTATCCACTGAGCCAAACCGGTTAGGGCAACATTGTTTTACGTGTGTGTGTGTGTGTGTGTGTGTGTGTGTGTGTGTGTGTGTGTGTGTTTTAATGGAAATATACTTGATATATGACATTATGTAAGTTTAAGATGTATAACATGTTGATTTGATTTATATTTTTTAAAAGCTGTGTGTGGCCTGGCAACTGTAGCTTAACATTTTCATAGTTCGATTCCCAGTTAGGGCACATGACTGGGGTTACACGCTTTATCCCAGTGAGGAGCATGTAGGAGGCAGCCAATCAATGATTCTCTCTTATTATTGATGTTTTCACTTTTTAAAATCTTTATTGTTCAGTTTATTAATTACATTGTTCCCTTTTTTCCCCTATAGCTCCCCTCCAGCCGGTACCCATCCCACCCTCCGCCCTCATCCCCACCCCCACATTTCTCTCCCATAGTTGCATGATTTTTGTCCAGTCTCTTGCTGCACTTCCCACACCCCTTTTCTCACCAAGAGTTGTCAGTCCATTCCCTCTCTATGTACGTGATTCTGTTACATTCACCAGTTTATCCTGTTCATCAGATTATTAATTCAGTTGAATTTTAGATTCATTTGTTGATAGATGTGTATTTGTCGTTCATAATTTACACTTTTATCTTTTTTCTTCTTCCTCTTCTTAAAGAATATCTTTCAGCATTTCATATAATATTGGGTTGGTGGTGATGAACTCCTTTAGCTTTTTCTTATCAGCGAAGCAGTTTATTTGACCTTCAATTCTGAATGATAGCTTTGCTGGGTAGAGTAATCTTGGTTGTAGATTCTTGCTATTCATCACTTTGAATATTTCTTGCCACTCCCGTCTGGCCTGCATCGTTTCTGTTGAGAAATCCGCTTACAATCGTATGGGTGCTCCCTTATAGGTAACCATCTGTTTTTCTCTTGCTGCTTTTAATATTCTCTCTTTGTCTTTTGCTCTTGGCATTTTAATTATGATGTGCCTTGGTGTGGTCCTCTTAGGGTTCCTATATATTGGGGTTTGGTGCACTTCTTGTCAATTTCTTTGACCAGGTGTGGGAAGTTTTCGGTCACTATTTCTTCAAATAGGTTTTCATTGCCTTGCTCTCTCTCTTTTTCTGGCACCCCTATAATTCGAATGTTGGTATGCTTGAGGTTGTCCCAGAGGCCCTTTACACTATCTTCAATTTTTTGGATTCTATTGGTTACTTGCTTTTCCAGCTGAGTGGATTTTACCTCTTTGTATTTCAAATTTTTAACTTGGTTCTTGTGGTACTCTAGAGCACTTTTAGGTCTTTGTATAATATTTTTTATTTCAGTCAGTGTATGCTTAATTTCTGGTTGGTCCTTTTTCATATCCTTGAGTCTCGTTCATATCCTTGAGGGTCTCGTTCATTTCCTTGTAGGTCTCATTCATTTCCTTGTAGGTCTTGCTTTTTTCCTTTTAGGTCTCGGCCTTTTCTGGGAGCCTCTTGAGAAGCCCTATAACCATGGTTTTGAATTCCATATCCAGTCGTTTTTTTCCCTCCATTTCTTTCACATCTGGTTTCTTTCCATGTCTCTGAATGGTGGCTGCTTCCCTGAATTGGTCAATTAGCTGTTTGTGGTAGATGTCCTACAAGGGACAGTGGCTCAGCCTCCCTAGGTACCTGAGGTGGATATGGATTGCACAGTCTTGTTAAAGTTAATCCCAGGTTAATCATTGTTAGCACTAGGAGGGGTTGACCTCCAGGCCAATTGTCTGTGAAGTTCAGCTATGCTCAGGTTGGATGGGCAGAGTCTCTGGGCCAAGCAGACAGCGTCAGCTCTGCCCTATGTGGCTCCAGGGACTCTGTGCCAGTGGCAATGGCCGCCAGCACCTCTGAGAGAGAGATGCTGCTGAGCTCCACCAGCTGCCAGAGAATTCAGCCTCTCCCCAAATGCGTCTGCACACCCAACGTCTCACCCAGGGTCGCAAAACAATGCAGTCTGACGGTTTCCCGATCGAGAGAGCAAGTCATGAGTGCTCTCTGTGCGGTCATGCAGCTGTGCTGTTCCCAAGATCACGTGCACTCCGCACAAGCTCGCCTTTTCCACAAGCTGGCAGGCCCCTGCAGCACCCAAGCTTCGGCGTGCCCTCCCACTCTCCAGTTTTTACCCCATATGATAGGGGGTTCCCTGGACTTCGCCCGGAGCTGGGGGCTCAGTCCAATGGGACGTCTTTGTCTCCCCCATTCGAGAAAACCGGCCAGGTTTTTAGCCGCCCGCCCTATCCGCTGGCGCGTGCTCCAAACCTGTCCTCAGCCGGTCCTCTGAGTCACAGTGTCCTATCTTCTCTTTTATTTATGGAATTTTCACTCAGCCAGCTTTCTGGTGATTCTAGATGGTGTTTGTTCTTTCGTTAAGTTGTAGTTTTGAAATTGCTGTGTGGGGCAGCAAGATAGGTGTTTACCTATGCCGCCATCTTGGTCTCTCTATACTTCTCTTATTATTGATGTTTTATTTCTCCCTATCCTTTTCTCTCTGAAATAATAATAATAATAATAATAATAATAATAATTATTATTATTATATATATGCATATGTCCATTTTTTTAAAGAAAGGTTAATGTGATTATGTTTTTGTTTTTTAAACAAAGGTTAATGTGATTGGAAACCTTATTTTTTTTTTTTTAAATCTGCGTGTGTCTGTCTCTAAATTCATAAGTAAAGATATGTGTTGTGGGGCGACTTCCATGACCAGTTGCAAATGATCACGGAGACGGTTAAGTTGATAATAAGCAATCAAGGATTTATTGAAAACTGGCCAGAATGGTCATGAGGGCTCCACGTGGAGACCAAACACTCACGGCCATGCCGCCCCGGGTGCAGGCAGTCCTTTTAAAAGATCTGAACCATAAATTTTCATTGAATTTCGAGAACAGCTGTCAAGATCGTATCCAAGGGAGTTGCCAGTGCACTATGATTGACCCTGTTGCCTGCTTCTTATTTCTATCATCGGGGCCCACCAAAGCTGGCAGTGTCTCAACTGCTGTCCACTGCCAGTGCCATGTTGCCACCCCCCACCATGTTTTATGCCCCCCCTGGTGGTCAACACATGTCATAGTGAGCAGTTGAACTCCCAGTTGAATGACTGCCTGAGGGAACAATTTTTATATTAGGCTTTTATTATCCTACTATAAGCCTGGTATACAAATTCATGCACCTTGAAAGGAACTGTGGGCTACGAGGCTGTGGTAGGCACAGGGCTGGGTTTCAGTCCATCCTGTGTGCCTCCACCTGACCCCTCCTCTGGTCCTTTGTCTGCTGGGAGCCCCACTCCTGCCACTGCTCCCATGAGCTGACAGTGCAGACTCCACTCTCATGTGCTGAAATCGCAGAGTGATTGTGTCCAGCACCAGCAGCAGGTGTGAGCAGGGCTGGCACCATCATTGGGTGCAAGCAACAGCTGCTGCCCCGATGGCCCCTTAGGAGCAGGGGGAGGTGCAGAAGCTTTGAGGGGCAATTGGGGCCAGCAGCCACTGCCTGTAGCCACTGATGGTGCCGAGCGATTAGGACCGGCATTGGCAGCAGGTATGAGCGGCGGCTCAGGCGCTGGCAGTGGGTGCGAATGGGGCCAGCACCAGCAGCAGGTGCAAGTGCACCTAAGGACCGTGGTGTGCAGGAGCAAAGAATTAGTAACCACCAGAGGCTCGCCCCAATGACAGCAACTGGCACCCTGCCTTGGTCTGGCGCCGCAGCTCACCCGCTTCACCATACCACTGTGGCTGATGCCCATATGTTTTGTGCTCCGCTGCCTGCTGTGGATGCCTGCCATGTTCTGTGCACACCACCTGGTGGTCAGTGCATGTGATAGCGACCAGTTGTTTGGTTCAGTTGTTCTGCTGTTTGGTCTATTTGCATATTAGGATTTTATATATATAGGTTTAATAAAAAGCTAATATGCAAATTGTCTCTATGGGTGGAAGTTCACCTAGGAATTAGATGTGAACTGACCACCAGGGGGTGGGGCAGAACATGGTGGGTGTCGACGATGTGGTGCTGGCAGCAGGGCAGGAGTGGAGGGGCTGCCACCCTGATGGGTCCTGACAAGAGCAGGACTGGAGTGGGCTGGTGGAGCAGGTGAGCAGGTGGTGCCATGCCAAGGCAGGTGTGAAGGAAGGCCCTGGCTGGCAGCTGGCAGCTGCTAGGGGCCCTACCTGTGCACAAATTTTGTGCACTGGGCTTCTAGTATAGGATATTTATGTATTGTTTGAATTTTTAATAAGTACATTAATGAATATCTTCTATATTTTAAGCATACATAGATAAAAAAGAGATTGTAGTTACTGAAAGAAGCCATTAATGATTGAGTAAGTGTGACATAAATCCCAGAATTCATAAAAGCAATACATTTAACTACATAAAAATTAACCTCCAAATAGGGGTAAAACTAAAGCAAGGGAAACTTTCACTTCCAACAGTTCTGAAATGATGGAATTTTCTATCAGAATCTTATAGTTTATAAATCTAAAACACAGTCTATAAAAATTTATGCATAATACTTTAAGAATATTTTTAAATCTCTATGTGGATGAAAGTGAGATAGATGAATGTTTTTATATATGCAGATGGGAATATAAATTGATCTGACTTTTCTGGAAGACATTTTGGCAATAGTAGTGCCTTTTGACTTTGAATTCTACTTCTAAGAATTTAGATTTTTTTTAAAAAATCACAGAAGTAAAGATTTAGATCTAGTGTTTCTTGCATTGCTGTTTATAATAAACATTTTGAAACATCTTTATTTTGAAAATAAAGGATTTTTAATAAACTAGAATACATTTACTCAGTGGATACTAGCCACATATTAGAAGGTTATGGTGTCGAGTGCTTACTATGTACTTGCTTTGTTCTTTTATTTATTATCTCATTTAATCCTTAGATACTAGGCCTGTGAAGTAAGCACTTTCTATTTCCATTTTATATACCACAGAAACTGAGGTACTGAGGGAGCTTAAATAACTTATCTAAAATCATATAGTAAGCCCAGCTGGATTGCAGGCTTGATCCCCAGTGTGGGCATGTAGGAGGCAGCCAATCAATGATTCTCTCTTATCATTGATGTTTCTATCTCTCTCTTCCTCTCTGAAATCAATATAAATATATTTTTTAAATAATAAAATCATACAGTAAGTTGAAGAGCTGGAATCCAGTTATGTCTGTCTGACTTCAGAATTCATGCTCTCAATTACAGTATTTAATAATATAATGGACCATAAATATGGAATAATATATTACATAAAAAAGGTTATAACATGGTCTTATTTTTTTGCATATGAAATTTATCAGAAGGATATATTCTAAAATGTCAACAATGATAACAATTGAAAGTTGAGATTATGGTTGATTTTTGTCTTTTGTTTACTATTTTCCAGAGTGGGCATAAGCAACTTACTATTAAAGGTTTTTTAAACTTTTTTTTTTAAATATATTTTATTGATTTTTTACAGAGCGGAAGGGAGAGGGATAGAAAGTCAGAAACATCGATGAGAGAGTAACATCGATCAGCTGCCTCTTGCACGCCCCCCACTGGGGATGTGCCCACAGCCAAGGTACATGCCCTTGCCGGAATCAAACCCGGGACCCTCCAGTCCGCAGTTCGACGCTCTATCCACTGAGCCAAACCGGTCTCGGCGGTTTTTTAAACTTTTTATTGACTTTTGGAGAGGCAGAAAGAAACATCGATGTGAGAACAATACATCTTTTGGCTGCTTCCTGCACGCCCCCTACTGGGGATCAAGCTCAAAACCTGGGCATCAAGCCCACAATCTGAGTATGTGCTCCAACCAGCAACCCTCCAGTGCACAGGATGATACCCAACCAATTGAGCCATGCTGGCCAAAGCTTATTGAAGTTTTAAAAAAGATACTCATTTCATAGCAGAGGGGTGGGGTGGATTAAAAATAATCATTCCCTTTTCCCCTCTGTTTCTGAAGAGAGATATATTTCTAAGTTTGGGTGTGTCCACTCTTAATGTTGCCTGTAATTTCCTCTTTGCTCTAGTTCATAAAAACTACAAGGTTGAAACAGCAGTGTTATTCTGAGATCTGAACATGTGAGCAGTTGAAAGACCTTTAAATGATAGCCTTGTAACCATTATTCAGTTTGTTCCCTAAATATGGGTCCATGGCAACTAGTAACAAGATTCAGAAACCAGAAGAAGCACAGTATCTAGAAATTCACATAGCAATTGACAAGGCCCATCTCTTTTGCTTTTCACTTGGAAATCTTTTTTTATCTCCTTTTTCTCAGTATTTTTTGTTTTGTTAGTTTAATGGTCTTTTTTTTTTAACATAGGTGAAAAGAATTTGAACAAATCATAAATAGCTCTCTTTTGTGCCTGACTTTTTGTGCATTTCTGTTGCCATGTAAACCAAATAAAGCTAGTTTAGTGAGTAAACCAGCTGCTCCCTGCAACCTTCCTTCTTAGGGGAAGTGGTGACAGTAATTGAGGAGAACAAGAAGAAAGGTAGAAACTGAGGGAAGAGAGTATAGTGTTAATAGTCCTAGTCTTGATGCTTGCTCTGATTATAATATGTTACCTATAGCTATTTGTATTGGTCCTTAGTCATTTTCCCTAGCAGCCTAAATGTAGTTGACAAATAGCCTTTTTTCTATTTGTTTGCATATTGGAAACTGTCACTATTTGGGGATGGAATTAATAGCTTCTAAGCTGTCTTTCTATTTGTTTGCATGTTGGAAAACCTAGGAAAATGAATGGTTGTGGAGCATGGCATAGGGTTTATGACCTTTGGTTATAAAGTGTTACACTTTTGGAGATTGGCATAAAAAAATCTTTCCAGAGCCTCTAATTAAATATGCATAGAGGCAATATACAAAGACTACATGTAGCGAGCTGGTCAGTAATATACAAGCATTTATAATTACAACTGGATGTGTTTTAACATGGCACAGAAATTAGGTAAGTACTTGGAATTAGTAAGATGTTCATTTAAATTACTAATATTGTTTAGGGGATTGTTGAGGTATTATAGGCTGAAACATTATTGTGGGGAGAGAAAGAGTGAGTGTTATCATTACACATCTAGTCCAGAGATGGAGAAAAAGTAATCTCTTCTCTGATCTGAGGTGACTTTAAAATCAATCAATGTCATATACTCCATCCTCACTCTATTGTGCCATATAAAACCAAACTTAACATTCCATCCAGATGGTCCCGTTCACCTCTTAGCTCGGAGAGAGCGAAAGTTAACCCTAGCACGTTTTGCTCAGTAGAGTTAGATCACACTGAAGGGTCTCAGTTCAGTCTCAGGTAAGGGCATGGACCTCCGTTGCAGGCTCAATCCCTGCCCCTCAATATGTCTCTCTCACATTGATATTTCTCTGTCTCCCCATCTCCCTTCCACTTTCTCTAAAAATCAATGGAGCCTGGACAGTATTGCTCAGTGGTTGAGCACTGACCCAAGAACCAGGAGGTCCTAGTTCAATTCCTGTCAGGGCACATGCCTGGGTTGCAGATTCCATCCCCAGTGGGGGCTATGCAGGAGGCAGCCGATCAATAACATTTCTCTCTCATTGATGTTTCTATCTCGCTATCCCTCTCCCTGCCTCTCTCTAAAAATCAATGAAAACATATTTAAAAATCAATGGAAAAAATATCCTTGGGTGAGGATTAGCAAAGAAAAAAATAAGTATTTACATGTAAATAGCCAGAAACTTTCTTTGATGACTTAGTTTTTATTTCTTGTTTCTTTATGCAAATATAAGTAATACATATATTTATTCTTATCCTCCCTTTCTTACATATGAGGGACCCATAATATGAACCTTATGTGTGAATACAAAGAAAGCTTCCTCTTTTTACAGATCTATGTTATTCTATTGTTTGAACATACTTCAGTTTATGTAGTCAAAACCAACCCTGTTACTGGACATTTGAGTGGCTTCAAATAGTTTTAAACTGAAATTTAGGAACTTTAAGCTCCTCTTATTAGCAATCTTATTTCAAGGCCATGCTACAGAAGTTTATACATAGAAACCAGTTAAATATAAATGAAAAACTACAAACCCAGCTTGTAGTACTAATATAGTTATGCTGCTGCATTCATGCATCTCCCTCTGTGTTTTTTTTTTTTAACATCTGTTTCTCCGGTACTGGTTTGTCTTTTTTTCCTTGGTTCCTTCCTGATCCTATCCAATGCACCAGTCTCCCTTACTGCTATTTAAATCCTTATTAGGAAACTAGAAGCCCAGTGCACAAAATTTGTGCATGGTGGTGGGTGGGTGGGGAAGGTTCCCTCAGTCCAGTCTTCACTCTTTCCAATCCGGGACCCCTCTGGGAATTGGGCCTAAACCGGCAGTCTGACATCCCTCTCACAATCTGGGACTGCTGGCCCCTAACTGCTCACCTGCCTGCCTGCCTGATCACCCCTAACTGCCTCTGCCTGCCGGCCTGATTGCCCCTAACTGCCCCCCCCCCCCCGCCGGCCTGGTTGTCCCCAACTGCTTGCCCTGCCAGCCTAGTTGCCCCCAACTGCCCCCTTCTGCTGGCCTGGTCGGCCCTCACTGCCCCCCTGTCAGCCTGGTTGCCCCCTACTCCTCCCCCCCCTTGCCGGCCTGGTAGCCCCAACACAGCCAGCTGTTCAATTGTTTGGTTGCCCCTCACTACCTCCTCACCCCCCCGCTGACCTGGTCACCTCACGCAGCCTGCTGTTCAGTCATTTGGTTGTCCCTCACTAACCCCTCTGCCTGCCTTGTCACCCCACGCAGCCTGCTGTTCGGTTGTTACTGTGAGGGCTTCTTGATCAATTTGTATATTAGCCTTTTATTAGTATCGATTGCTAGACTTGTAAATGACCTTTGTATATTACAGTCACAAAAGCATAGCAGTTTTCAGTCTAAGTCAGGAATGGACTCCTGCTGTTTTCCTTGCTGGAAGTTATGTAAGTCTTATTACTCAGGTAATGCCCTTCTACTGTCATTGCCCCTACCACCTTACCAAGATACACTTGGTAACAAATTTGCATTCTATTGGAGATAATTCATACATACTTATCAACTACTCCAGAAGGCTAGCGTCTTACAAGGCTAGAGGCTCACCCCAATTAGGAAATGCACTTTAAATCCTTGATTGTACATTAGCCTGAACTCTTTGGAGGGAAGTACAACTGGATAATTGATTGGTGTTACTCTTACTATCCTGCCACAAGGAAAAGGAGTGGAATAAAGAAAGGAAGGAGAAGCCGAAACCGGTTTGGCTCAGTGGATAGAGCATTGGCCTGTGGACTGAAGGGTCCCAGGTTCGATTCTGATCAGGAGCATTTGCCTTGGTTGCGGCCACATCCCCGGGTGGAGGGTGGGGGGGGTTGCAGGAGGCAGCTGATCAATGTTTCTCATCGATGTTTCTGACTTTCTGTCCCTCACCCTTCCTCTCTGTAAAAAAAATCAATAAAATATATATATTTTTTAAAATTTAAAGAAAAGAAAGGAAGAAGAAGAGGCAAAAAAAGTTTTAGTTTAGGGGGAAAAAGCACTACCTTGGAAATCAATGGTTTTGTTTTGTTGTTTTTACAGAAAAAGACAAAACAAAAGCACATGGAACAGGAGTGTACATGTAGGTAACAGCAAAAACAATGCAAACAAGACAATAAACAGATTTATGGTAAAAATATTTATCAAATGATATACTTTAAAAACAAAAAGGTGTATGCTGAGACCGGTTTGGCTCAGTGTATAGAGCGTTGGCCTGCGGACTGAAGGGTCCCGGGTTCGATTCCAGCAAGGGCATGTACCTTGGCTACGGGCACATCCCCAGTAGGGGCGTGCAAGAGGCAGCTGATCGATGTTTGTCTCTCATCGATGTTTCTGACTTTCTATCCCTCTCCCTTCCGCTCTGTAAAAAATCAATAAAATATATTTTAAAAAATGTTTAAAAACAAAAAGGTGTAATGACTTTCTACAAAGACTTAAACCTAATTATTTATCAAATAGTGCATCTCCAAACCAAGAGATCTCATTATTTAATACAAAGACATAAGTCTAATAATCTTAGCAAGTTACCTAAGCAAGGGAGAGACCTACTTGCTTATAATCAGCAGTGAGAGCTCAATGAAACTAGTTAACACTTAGATTGCTGTTGAGACTGACTTACCTGGCAACAGAATCTGAAAGACAAATGGGATTTGGGCCCAGGGGCCCAGTGAGTGCCCATGTTGGTCTGACAGTTCCCTGGAATACTGCCAAACCAGTTTCAAAATGATCTTAGCAAAATCTCTACTTGCATTAAAAGATCTTAAAAGAACCACTCAATATTTAAAAAAATAATTTTTTAAAGCTGAATTGTATACTTTTTGTAGTAAGAGAGCACTATGCTGAGCAGAGAGTACAGCATTCTGCTAACATGGTATAAGAGTTTGGAGAAGCATGCAGTTCAGGGACTGGAAGCCTTTTAGAAGCATAAATGTTGTTTTTTTAATCCTCACCCAAGGACATGTTTTTCATTGATTCCAGAGAAAGAGGAAGGGAGAGGGAGAGAGAAAAGCATTGATTGGTTGCTTCACATACACACCCGCAGCAGGGATTAAACCCGTAACCTCGGGTGTATGCCCTGACCAATTCAGAATATAATCAAGACTGTTTGGTGCACTGGAGGATTCTCTAACCAACTGAGTCCCACCAGTTAGGGCTATTGGCCTATATTTTGTTACTAATTTGGTCTGTGATTAATTCTGTGATTTTATTTATCTGAAATCACACCTAAGTTTCCATACCTAAGGAAAGAGTGGTTTAGAATTTTAAAAAATCTCTTTGAAATTCTAGCGAAGGAAGAAATAGAAGTGAAGCAGAGATATCTTCAAGATTCCATACTGATTTCAAATATTATAAAGTGGAGATTTTGTTTACTACTGTGTAATACCTATTACAGTTGGTACTGTCAGAATTTAGAGGATTTTTGTTTTTTTTTTTAATATATTTTTATCAATTTCAGAGAGGGAGGGAGAGAGAGATAGAAACATAAATGATGAGAGAGAATCATCAATCGGCCACCTCCTGCACTGCTCCTACTGGGGATCGAGCCCGCAACCAGGGCGTGTATCCTGACTGGGAATCGAACGATGGCCTCCTTGTTCATAGGGCGATGCTCAATCCCTGAACCCCACCAGCCGAGCCATAATGTAGAGGTTTTAAACAATCATTTTACTTTGTTTGTAGTTTTGTGAGTCAGAATTATGGGAATGGCTCAGCTAAACAGTTTTTTACTTGAGGTTTCTCCTTTTTTTAGCCCTGCCAGTTCATAACTTTTGCCAAGTAATAAATTTAAATAAATAAGTGTTTATGCTACATATTTAGTTGTTTAGAGTGGAAGTCTTACTTGGTATTTTACTACTTCATACTTTTGGAAATGCAAATTACTTTTACAACTTACCCTTACAGATAGAATTAACTAAAAGCACAGCATATAATTATTTGGTACCACTTTCCAGAGAGATAAAGAGATATGGGAAGAAAGGAAGGTATGTGGTGGCAGCAGTGGTATTGGTGATGATGGGGCCAATGAGGATGGAAATGGAAGACTGAGCATATATAAGCCATTGTCCCCAAAGTGCCCTTACAGAATTCTGTTAATTTCTAGAGTAGTATTGACACACTCATGGTTATCATATAAACATTTTGGATAAGATAGTGGAAATAAGAACTATGAAATCTACCTATAATCTTGAGAATTTACCAACAGTTCCAAAGATCTAGCCAGTGCTTAAATGGAAGAAAGGCAATGTAAAGGAGCTTGGGCCTTAAGCCAGTTAGTTGGCTTAGGCAATAATTACAACAAAGTTTGGGTAAACTTATAAAATAAAATAAAAAATTAACAGAAATGAATAAGAATGGATTATAAAGGTAAAACTTCAGATAGGAAGTAGCATACACTTCGGCATTAGAAAAAAGCAAGGAAGGCAAATAGAAAGTAAATAGAAAAGAGTAAGAGTCCAGATAAAGAAGACAGAAAAAGCATTTGCAGACGTGTAAGGGAGGACCCCCTACAATGAAAATCATGGTGTTACTGGATCTTGTTACTACCTATCAGTTGGTAGTAACCTTTACTGTCTTTTAGAGTCCTTTTCCCTATTGAGTTCACTCAAAGGTAGTATAAAGAAGAAACAAAGAACATTTTTAGAAGGTGAGGAAAAATAATGACTCAAGTTTTCAACCTAAGTGATAAATAGATTAAATTTGTTCAAATAATAACACAGAAGTATATGGGAGATAGTTTGAAGAGATGAGGAAGGAAGAAGGAAAAGCTAGGTGAATATTCTAAAATATAATTATTAAAATATGAGGGAACTTCCCATAATCTCAGTCTTCTAATAAGAAGGCTCATTAGCTTAGTGAGGCTGGGACTCCTCAGAGATGGAGGTATATGTAGAATTAGCAAGACTTTGAGACCCAACAGGAGATTCTTCTAGACCTGTTGGAACATTTTGACACACCATTTGGAAAAATGACTTTAGTGCTAATAGCAGAACAAGAGCCTGCTCAAGAATGAGTTATGTGAGAGAGCAGACATTTTGGTTTTCTTCAGATCCTGGAAGCTTTGAGGGGACATGGAAATATTTAAAGGATTAAATTATTGAGCAAAATTGATACTGAAAAATACTTTAAATTTATTGGTTTTCTCCTTTTGTGTGTTTGAGAATTTGGGCATATAATGTAGCTCAGTACCCTGTGGAATCTAACAAGCATTCTATATAATGAAAGGATAATATGCAAATTGACCCTAACAGCAGAATGACAGGAAGGACTGGTCACTATGACGTGCACTGACCACCAAGGAGCAGATACCCAATGAAGGTGCTGCCCCCTGGTGGACATTGTGCTTCCACAGGGGGAAAGCCACTCAGCCAGAAGTGGGCTCATGGCTGGCCAGTGCAGCGGTGGTGGTGGGAGCCTCTCCCGCCTCTGTGGTAGCGCTAAGGGGTCCCGGACTGCGAGAGAACACAGGCCAGGCTGAGGGACCCTCCCCACCCAGCCCCACCCCGAGTGTGCACGTTTTCATGCACCAGGCCTCTATCATAATCAACTATTGGAACAGACTGCTCTGAACAAAATATTATCCACTTCCCATGTATTTTAGGGGTTCATGTAAAAGAATATAAAATTTCATTTTACTGTTTTAAAGTGACTGAACTACACCTTTTAAAAATATTTTAATTGCTTTCAGAGAGGGAGAGGGAGAAAGAAGCATCAATGATGAGAGAAAATCATTGATCAGCTGCCTCCTGCATGACCCTACTTGGAATTGAGCCCACAACCTGGGCATGTGTCATTGACTGGAGTTGAACCCAGGATCCTTCAGTCTACAAGCTAACCCTCTATCCACTGAACCAAACCTGCTAGGGTGATCTATATTTTTAAAAGTGCATTTATTGCAGATATTTAAAATATATAAATCCTCCTTTCTCAAGGCCTACTCACTGCTTGTCCCCATAAATAATCATTATTGTCAACAGCTTCTTGTGCTCCATTCCAGAAAAATATGTTGTGTGTATCTGTCTAATATTATACACTAAGGCCCGATGCATGAAATTTGTGCAAGAGTAGGCCTTCCTTCCCCTGACTGCCGGCACTAGCTTCCTCCAGCTGCCGGCAGGCACCCAGGACCCCAGCTTCCTCACAGCCCCAGCTTCATCTGGAAGGTTGGAAGGTCATCTGGAAGGATGTCTGGTCTAATTAACATATTACACTTTTATTATTATAAATTATTATGTATTGCATTATATAAAAATATATCTCAACATATACATAATCCTGACATTGTATTTAAACTATATATCTTAAACCACTTCACTTATATTCTTGCCCAATCAATTATGTAAAATCCTTTTTCTTTGCCTCTGACTTCTGGTTCTCATTTCCTCTGTATAGGGAAGTATATGGGAATACAAATTCCAAACACTTGTTTTGTTTTTCTTTTTTCTCTTTTTTTAAAATTTACAATATAACTTATATTTAATAGTAGTACATATGTTTTCCTTTTCCCCCCCAGTATCCTCCCCTCAGCCTCCCTTACCCCCCAGCACATGTCCCCACCTGCCCCCCTCCCCGCCCCAGTGTCTTTCATTCATTGGTTATGCTCATAAGCATGCATACAAGTCCTTCGGTTGATCTCCCCCAGCATTCGCCTTCCATCCACCCCAGCCTTCCCCCTGTAGCTTGACAGCCTGTTCAAGGCCACCCTGCCTCTATATCAATCACCCCCCCCCCCGTTTCTTTTCTTCAAAAATATCTTGCCTCTGCATACTAGAAATGAATGTATAAGAACAAAAAATGTTTGAGTGTCAGTTTCAATGTCCAACTGTTCTGAGTTCCAGTTTCTTTTTTTTTTTTTTTTTACTTTCTTCTTTGTTAATGTTTTTTTTTATTTTTTTAATTTATTTTTATTTTTTTATTTTATTTACAATATAACTTATATTTAATAGTAGTGCATATGTTTTCCTCCCCCCCCAATATCCTCCCCCCAGCCTCCCCTAAGCCCCCGCACATGTCCCCACCTGCTTCCCTCCCCACCCCAGAGTCTTTCATTCATTGGTTATGCTCATATGTATGCATACAAGTCTTTCGGTTGATCTCCCCCAGCATCTGCCTCCCCTCCACTCCAGCCTTCCCCCTGTAGCTTGACAGCCTGTTCGAGGCCACCCTGCCTCTATATTAATCACTCTCCCCTGTTTCTTTTCTTCAAAAATACCTTGCCTCTGCATACTGAAAACAAACGTATAAGAGCAAAAAAAGTTTGAGTGTCAGTTTCAATGTCCAACTGTTCTGAGTCCCAGTTTCAATGTCAAATAGTTCTTCATGTGTAAATGTCAGCAATGGTATCCAGATGGTGGACACATCGTGGCAATGCGAGATCCATCCTCTCTGGTATGGCCCTGGGCCATCTGCGGCCATGCACAGCTGCCGACTGCTAGCATGGCAAGGTGTCGTCAGCATCCCCCATCTCTGGACCATCCTCGTGGCTGGAACAGACCCATCAGTTCCTCACTGTTGCAGGAACCCACATGGTCTTGGAGTTGTTCTCTGCAAACACACAAACACATTCTCAACCAAAAGTTAACAAAGGGATCCTTTCTGCAAAATAGACTTCGGATTCTTTTTATTTTTGCCTAAATGATTTTCCTTTGGCTTATTTTGACACCATGTGTGTTTTTTCATGGGTGTCCTGCAGTTGGTTTTACAAATGGAATTTACTTTTCTGGAGTAAGAATTTTCTAGTTGTATTTTACTTACAGGATAGTTTTCCTTACATGATATTACCCCACTGCCCCCCCCCCTTTTTTTTATTAATGAGGGCTTTTGGAAATTTTATCTTGCAGTCTTGGTAATTTTAAATTTTTAATTTTTTCACACAAATATGACTGCTTTAGGTTCTTTGGATGTTAGGCAATTTTACAGTGAGATGAACTACTAATAGATATTTTAGTTAATGTTTTAGGAAAAGTTTTTTATCCAGTACACTTAGATTTTCTTGAGTATTCACTTATTTCACTTGGCCAATTTAAATTAATCTGAAAACTTGATTACTATTTCACTGTCAATTTTAATACTCAAGCAGAAATCTTAGTTTACCCTGTAAATATTAGTGGAAAGGAATATTTGCATTTTTTAGTAGGTCCTCAGCATTCCTGGTAATAAACTGAATTTAGATATAGGGCAGCTATTGCTGGCCGAGTCTCTGTCTGCACCTGGGTCCTGGTCTGAGTTGTGTGTGGGAGGTGAAGCAGCCGTGGGGGTAGGAGACCTCCCTCAGGAGGGGTGAGAATTCAAGCCCCTGCAAGGTTTGTGGATGAGAGTCTGTGCCCCACCTCTGTTGACCTTTTAGTTCTCTCCTGTTGGCCCCTCTGCAACTGTGCCTGTCTTAGGTTGTACCTTCCCTGAGGAATCTTACCCGTCTCTGGCTAACCAGCCATCCTCCAGGGCCAAACAGGACTTGTTTTGTTTTTCTAACCAATTTTCTATTTCACTGCATTCACATTTGATTAAAATAGCTTAAGATAGAAAAATAGTTTCCTTTTTATTTTACTTTTTTGTTTTAAAAAGAAGAGTGAGGAGAAAAAATGAAAATCAGTTGTCACTATTAGGTATTCCTGTGAACAGTGTTTTATTAGTCCATCTCTCTCCATTTGGTATATCCCTACAGTTTATTCCCACTAGAGGGCACTAGGGTAGTATTTGTTTTAGGTGGGCTGTTTTTAATTAATTAATTTTTGTTAATCCTCACTCGAGGATGTTTTTTCTTTTTCTTTTTTTTTTTTTTTTTTTTTTTTTTTTTTTTTTTTGGTATAGCAAAGGTAGAGATTTATTGAAGAACAAATACAGACTCCCATGTGGGGAGAGGTAAGGAGTCCCATAGAAATGACTCCCACTTAGGGAGGGGGAAAAGGGTCCCCTCGAGGATATTTTTTCCATTGGTTTTTAGAGAGAGTGGGAGGGAGTGAGGGAGGGTGTTAGAAGACAGTTTGGTAGTTCATTGCAAAATTAAAAATACTCTTACCATACAATCCAGCAATTGCACTTGTTGGTATTTACCCAAATGTGCTAAAAACTTATGTCCACACATGGATGTTCATAGCACCTTTACTCATAATTGCAAAAACTTGGAAGCAATCAAGATGTCCTTCATTAAGTGAATGGATAAACTGTAGTACATTTAGATAATAGAATATTATTTAGCTCTGAGAAGAAATGAGTTATCAAGCCATGAAAAGACATGGAAGAACCTTAAGTCCATATTACTGAGTGAAAGAAGCCAATCTGAAAAGGCCACACACTATGTGATTCCAACCCTGTGGCCTTCTGTAAAAGGCCACACTAAGGGGACAGTGAAAAAACGAAAAGATCAGTGGCTGCCAGGGATGGGGGTGGGAGTGGGAGGTGGGGATGGAGTAGAAGAGGTGAATAGGCAGGGCACAGGAATTTTAGGGCACTGAAACTATCCTGTATGATAGTATAATGGGGATGGATACAGTCATTATACATTTGTCAAGTCCATAGAACGCACATCCCCAAGAGTGAACCCTAATGTAAACTATGAACTTTAGGTGATATTGATTTGTCAGTGAAACAGATGTACCACTCTCGTGCAGGAAGTTGATAGTGGGAGAGGCTATGTGTATGAGGAGGCAGGAGATATATGAGAATTGCCTGCACTTTTTTTCTCAATTTTGCTGTGAATCTAAAACTGCTCTAAAAAACATCTGTAAAAAGAACACCCAGTTGTAATAAGAAACTGCATGGAGACAGGTCAGATAACTCAGGACTACTAGTCTAAACTTTGAAATCACTAAGTTAATACTCTAGGGCTGTGGTCAGCAATGGGCTCGCAAGCCACATGCGGCTCTTTGGCCCCTTGACTGTGGCTCTTCCACAAAATACCACGGCCTGGATGAGTCTATTTTGAAGAAGTAGCGTTGGAAGAAGTTTAAGTTTTAAAAAATTGGCTCTCAAAAGAAATTTCAATCGTTTACTTTGATATTTGGCTCTGTTGACTGGTGGGTTTGCCAGCCACTGCTCTAGGAAAAAGGGTATTGGTTTATACCCACGAATACAAAAGAGCCTGTAAAACTGAGGTGCAATAAGTGTGTAGCTGTGGCTGGTGGATACGCTACCCTCAACTCTCATTTTTTATTGTACATGGATGGGGGGGTAATGGAAAAAGTCATTTTTTTCAGAAAGAAGAATAATCAATACTTCTGTATATATTTATTCTATAGATATTTTCCACATATATGGGCTAACATATATAGAGTGATAGTCATTACAGTATCATGGTGATTTACAAATAGTAAAAGATAGGAAGTAATCTAAATGTCCATTGGAAGTAGACTGGTTGAATAAATGTTGGTACATCTATAAAATAGAATTATGTGCTCTAGTTCTGTGAGACAGAGGTGATGTCTCTGTAAAATGTCTTCCTTCTCAAGGACTTTCCTCTGCGTTGCTTTGCGAATAAGTAAGAAGAGTAGATGAAGAGAAAAGTGGATGTAATAACCTGTGAGTGGTAGTTTTATACTAAGGATTGCTTTGAATATTATTGACCATTACCTGTTACTGGCTGATTTCAAAAATTATAATTATGAACTACTTATTTGACTTCATTCTGCACACTTTGTCAGTTGTACATTGTTGCACAACTTAGTTTACTCAGAATTATTTACCCCAAATCTAAATGGTTCTCAACTGTGTTTATTTTTTAAAATTAAAATATTGAGTTTATGACACATGTATAATTTTGTTTCCTCACGATTTTTATTTGTCTGACCACCACTACTACTATGTCCTATCATAACATTCCATACATACTTCAACCAAGAAAAGGGTGGGCTTCCATCTTTAAAAACTGTGTAGGCATTTTGGACAACACATCCTTGGCAATGGAACCTGCACATTTATCAGACATGCTAAGGGAAGTTCTCATTCTGAATTTAAAAAGGACAGCTGGAAATTTTAACAAACTAAATAAACTATTTTCTTAAGGAGACTTTCTCTGCTTCCAGAGATCTTGATTAGCCTCCTGGTCAGTCATCTAGAAGCAATCCTATCTAATGAAAGAGTAATATGCAAATCGACCATACCACTGATCAAACCACGCCCACTAGCCAGTCAGGAGCAGATTATGCAAATAAACCCCAACCAAGATGGATGCCACCACTGAGAGCAGAAGGGAGGCTTGGATTTCCCCAGTAACGGAGGAAGCCAAGCTTTCCACCTGCCTTTGCCTGCCTAGGCCTCCACTCAATACTACAAAGTTTCAATTATAGAAGATAAATAATCCCAACAGAAATGGCAGCAGCCACGGAGCTAGAGAGAGAAGAGGCTAAGGTTGCCGGGGTGATGAAGGAAGCCAAATTTCTGCAGCCCTAGCCTAGGCCTCCACTCAGGCTACAAAGTTTCAAACAGAAATGGCTGCCACCATGGAGCAAGCAGAAAGCTTGGCTCTGCTCCAGGCTACAAAGTTTCAGTTGTAGAACAAATTAATCCCAGATCCCAGGGCCTCCACTTGGGTTGCTGGGGGGTGTGGTCAGCCTGCAAACCACCATAGGCCCCTCGCCCAGCCGCCCCACACCCTAAGGTAACCCCCACCCTGATCCAAGACACCCTTCTGGCCGAAACCGGTTTGGCTCAGTGGATAGAGCGACGGCCTTTGGACTGAAAGGTCCCGGGTTCGATTCCGGTCAAGGGCATGTACCTTGGCTGTGGGCACATCTCCAGGGGGGGGGGTGTGCAAGAGGCAGCTGATTGATGTTTCTCTCTCATCGATGTTTCTGACTTTCTGTCCCTCTCTCTTCCTCTCTGTCAAAAAAAATCAATAAAATATATATTAAAAAAAAAAAAAAGACACCCTTCTGGGCAAACCAGCCGGTCCCCACCCATGCACCAGGCCGCTATCCTAATAAAAGAGTAATATGCAGATTGACCATCACTCCAACACACAAGAGGGCTGCCCCCATTTGGTCAAAGATCCTGCCCCATGTGGACACAAGATGACCACCACAAGTGGCTAGCAGGGGAGGGCAGTTGGGAGGTTCCAGGCCTGCAAGTGAGGGTACTTGTGGGCCATCAGGCCAGCAGGGGAG